>CM028931.1:16744804-17312304 GCA_016801845.1 Polydactylus sextarius
TGGCTTCCAGACTAGAGGAGGATCTCTGCTGTCCCATCTGTCATGACGTCTTTAGAGATCCTGTTGTTCTGTCATGTAGCCACAGCTTCTGTAAAGACTGTCTGAAGAACTGGTGGAGAGAGAAACCAACATCAGACTGTCCAGTCTGTAAGAGAAGATCTTCAAGACCAGATCCACCTCTAAACCTGGTGTTAAAGAACCTGTGTGAGACGTTTTTACAGCAGAGAGATCAGAGATGTTCAGAGGATCTCTGCAGTCTGCACTCTGAGAAACTCAGACTCTTCTGTCTGGATCATCAAGAGCTGGTTTGTCTCGTCTGCAGAGATTCAACAAAACACAAAAACCACAACTTCAGCCCCATTGATGAAGCTGCTCAACAACACAAGAAGAAACTTGAGGAAACTCTGGAGCCTTTAAAGAAGAAGTTAAAGAGTTTAGAAGAAGTTAAAGTGAAGTTTGATCAAACAGAAAAACACATTAAGGTCCAGGCCCGACGCACAGAGACGCAGATGAAGGAGCAGTTTAAGAAGCTGCACCAGTTTCTAGAGGAGGAAGAGGAGGCCAGGATGGCTGCACTGAGGGAGGAAGAGGAGCAGAAGAGTCAGAGGATGAAGGAGAAGATGGAGGCTCTGAGCAGAGAGATAGCAGCTCTGTCACACACAGTCAGAGCCACAGAGGACGAGCTGAGAGCTGAAGACGTCTCATTCCTGATCAACTACAAGGCTGCAGTGGACAGAGTCCAGCGGCGCCCCCTGCTGGAGGATCCACAGCTGCTCTCAGGAGCTCTGATAGACGAGGCCAAACACCTGGGAAACCTCACCTTCAACATCTGGAACAAGATGAAGGACCTGGTCTCCTACAGTCCTGTGGTTCTGGACCCAAACACTGCTGGTTCATATCTCATCCTGTCTGAAGATCTGACCAGTGTGAGACGAGGACAGAAACAACAACTTCCTGACAATCCAGAAAGGATCGATTATTACTGGTCTGTTCTGGGCTCTGAGGGTTTTAACTCAGGGACTCACAGCTGGAACGTTGATGTTGGAGACAATAGAAGCTGGAGACTGGGTTTGTTACCAGAGTCTGTCCAGAGGAAGAGAAACATGTGGTCTGGATCATGGAGAATATTGTTCTATGGAGATAAATACTCAGCTCAGTCACCATCAACTCCACAAACTGTTCTCTCAGTGAAGAAGAAGATCCAGAGGATCAGAGTGAATCTGGACTGGAACAGAGGAAAGTTGTCGTTCTCTGATGTTGATACTAACACACACATACACACCTTCACACACACTTTCACTGACAAGATGTTTCCATATATTTACAATGGAGATTATAGATCAGTCCCAGTGAAGTTGTTACCAGTGAAGTTGAGTGTGACAGTGGATCAGATCAGTCAGAGATAAACAGGATGATCATGTTTATAACGTTGTTTGTGTCTGAGGTGACGATGTTAAACTAATGCTAATAGTAACACTAATGCTAATGCTAATGCTAGCCAGAAGCTTAATGTTGTTTTTTACTATTTGAATTTTAACTAGGAAACATTGACCAATGACAATAAACTCATCCACTTTATAAATCTTTCTTGGTTTTATCTTTGAGTAGATTTGAATTGAACAAATCAAAATCGAGAGATAATAGACGTTTTGTGGTGTTTATCAACAATCGTCTTTCTCATCATATCACGTTTCTTTTCAATTTTCAATTTTTCAAGTTTCAATTTTGTTGATCAATCATCTTTAAATCATGAATCTAATGTTGTAACATTACTTTTTTGTTTTTCCTGGAAATATTCTAAAACAATTCTAATAAAATTACAACTTTAATTGTCAAACTGTTGAGTTTATTTTAATTCTCGTGAAACTTTCAGTTCTTGTCATGTTATGTTACTGGTGATAAAAGGTGTTTACGTACCCAAAGCTGTCGTGAAGTTAAGATCATTAACCTGCTTTTGTGTTTATTTTATCAGGTGAATCATTTTGAAGCTCCACAACGAGAGCAAATACAGTCAATGCGCCAATAACTGACTTGTGGGTTGTTTCATTCAGAAGTTGCTCTCGACTGAAACGTGTGGGGGGTAAATTCCTGGGTGTTGGGTTGAGACGAGAGACAGATCGAGACGGTTTGTTTTAAAAAGAGGAGGAGGAGGGCAGAGGTGAGGAAGTGTGTTAGCGTGCCACAGAGTCATTACTGTTCGGAAAGGAAAGGAGGTATTACTCAGCTGAGCGAACACTAGTGATCACAGATCAGATTACACAAGGTTTTTTTTTTTGTTCTGAAGCTTAAAGTAGAAGAAAGACACTGCTCGGTCCAGAATTTCACTTCCAGGTTCTTTGAGGAACCATTTTCGACAGTACTTTTTGGATGCAACTGTCAATAGTCATTTTTTAACCACTAATAAAGCTCAAAATATCACTTCACTTCAGCAGTAGCATGAATAGGGTCCCTACACATAAACTGAAGTACTGATAACTTAGTAAGTGAACCCAGAGTTTATTAAAAACACTGTTTTACAAGACTTACCCAACGTGTTGTGGTAAAAGTCCGTACAAGTCAATTATGAATACAACACCAAACCGTTTTTGTTGCAACTATACGTTCATTTCTAGAACTAATCTTCACTGGACTCTTTCAGTTTGCGTTGCATTCAGTCATCGACTTGTACAGAAGATGTTGGGTGAGTCGTAAAATAGTCTATTTACTAAACTCTCAAGTTATCAGTACTTCATTTATATGTAGGGACCCTATTCAGAAAGTTAAGATCTAGAAGGTTTTTGGTTTGACTGTGTCATAGTTAGTGATGCAGCGATTCACATTGCAAATTATTGTTCTTCTACGTGTCCCCTCTTTTGTTTACAAAAACCGTACCAAATTTGGGTCATAACCAGTAAAATACCACTGATTGGAAACCACAAATATGCGTCTTGATTGGACTTGGTAAGCTATTACTTTATTCCTCGACAAGTGAATTTCTTGCAGTGTAGTCGCAAAAAAAAATTCCATATGAATTCAACCATTGAAAAAAATGTCGCAATTTTTCAAGGTTTTTCTAACATCTACTGCTCTGGCATACATTAACCTAGAGACATCATTTAAACTTTAAAATGTAGACACAAGCCTGGTGTATTAATGTTGTAATCAACTTTTTGATAGGTTGTATAGTTTTTGATCAATCACAGATCAATGACCATGATCAATTTTGGAGAAATTCAGAGTTTATAATGGGTGTGTATTCAGAGTGGAGAAGCTTTCAGAAAATGCTATGAAAACTTTTCTTTACACGCTGCTCACAGCCATAAATTTCACTCTACACCTATGATTTTCTCTGTAGTCACACTTATTGTGTTTCACCCAATGTTTCTACCTAAACAATAGGATTTAAGGTTTTTGAATTAGCAGCCTCTAAGTGACAAGTGTACAGCACAACCACCTCATTCACTCCAATGTTAATCCAGAGATGGACTTTACAAAAAAACGAGAAATTACTTTTTTTTTTTAACTCCCTGTGTTGTCCACATTTTTGACACTAGGAACAAAAAAAATATATCAAAGTGCTCAGTAAAGACTTGTAGTTCTGATAGTGAAGAATTTTTGACGATATCTCTTTCACTTTTTGAATAATTAGCAGTAGTTTGAAACCTTAGCAGAGCCAGATTTCTGCTATTAAAAACTTTGATTTTTAACTAGTAAATAACCATTGATCTCAAAGACAAAGACAAATTATACATTAAAACATGTCTTGTTCAGATTCGGTGTGCTTATACACAAAAAATTGTGACAACTTTTCCCAAATGAAAATGAATAGGATTGGGTGAAAAGTCAATCATTTGCCGATGAGGATAGGACGACGTGAGAAGAAAAATTTTATATTCGAGTTGAAACAAAATGGTTTGAAGTCGCTGAAACAGAGAAAACTGGTGATGGTTCTTTGTTGGTTCATACTGAGTTTTTATGTTGTTGTTGTTGTTTTGTGCTGCAGGGTTGCTCCAGAAAAACACGAATCCGGTTCCTCCGGTTTCTACAAATGGTCAAAACGGACTATCTGTTTCCTTGGACGGAGTCGGTTTCTCTGAGGGAGAACTCCTGCTGCAGGTAAACAAAAAGTCACGAAACGTGTTGAAAAAGAACACATCAAGATCACGTCTCCTAGTCTTTATTCAATGTGGAGACATTTAAACTTGATCAGCTACAGCTATAGTTAGCCGAGATAGCATCATGTTAGCCGCACAAGGCGGTTATCCCGTTTCATCATAAAAAACAACCTATTTGCTGACATAAAGCTAACATTTAACAACGTTAAGCTAACATTAGCTGCTATGTCTTGCTCTTTGTTTGATTTGAAGACGTTTCTGTGGCTAACCTTACCCAAGATAGCATCTTTTGGTGGCTAGTAGCTAGTTTGCTAGCTAGCTGCAATACAGTTCTGCACTTCATTGGATTTGGAGACGTTTAAACTCAATCAGCTACAGCTAATTTTAGCCGTGATAGCATCATGTTAGCCTCTTTCATGATAAAAAAGCATCCTATTCACTAACACTAACGACTCTTATCCTCAGGCTCTGAACGGCTTCGTATTGGTGGTGACGACCGACGGTATGATCCTCTACTCGTCTCAGACCATCCAGGACTTCTTGGGTTTCCATCAGGTAGAAGTTTAACTGTGTCACGATCCTAAATATCTCTCGATGCGATGAACCTAATTCAAACAATCATTTTCTACAACGTCAGTCAGACGTCGTCCACCAGAGCGTCTACGATCTTGTTCATGTGGATGACAGAGAGATGTTCAGGTGTCAGCTCCACTTCGCCCTCAAACCCAACGATGACGCCGGTAAACGATGGTCGATCGACGACGTAATGGACGAGTCCTGAAGCAACGACAACAGTTTGAAAGTCAGTGTTGTTTCTCTGCAGATGGACGATCGGGCGCCAGCGGCTCCATGAGCCTCCTGCCTCAGCACGTACCTCCGGAGAACTCGTCTTTCCTGGAGAGAAACTTCTGCTGTCGCCTCCGTTGCCTCCTGAACAACACCTCCAGATTCATGGTAACTTCAGTTAGCTAGCGTCATGCTATAAACAACAAAAAAAACCACTAAAAACATCATGTCGCAACATGTCTTCAAAGAGAAAGAATGAAATAACTACCTAATGTCAGAAAATGCTAAAAACATCAAAAACGTGCTTAAAATGTAAAAAAACCCCCAAAAAACACTATTGCCGCATATCGTAAAAAAAAAAAAACACGATAAAACGCATCATGTAAATTCAGTGATGCTAACTGACGCAAACAACAACTGTTCTTTGCGTTATTTAGCATAATTTTACAGATTTTTTTTTAAGTTTTTACCATGATTTTTGTTAATGTTAGTTTTTACAATCATTATTGAACCTTAGCTACACTAAAAAAGAAAAAAAAGAAAAACGTAAACGTGTCTCTTCTCCGTTTCAGGCTCTGAACTTCACCGGACGTCTGAAGTATCTACATTTACAGGAAACCGCCGGGCCTGATGGGACGGCGGTTCCACCTCAGCTCGCTCTGTTCGCCATCGCTACGCCGCTGCAGGCTCCTTCGGTCATGGAGATCCGCACCAAGACCCTCATCTTCCAGACCAAACACAGGATGGACTTTGCTCCTGTGGGCATCGACACCAGGTATCGTAGATACAAGTGACCCCCACGACTTTTGTGACATTGTCTAAAAAATATTGAACTTAAACTTCTCAAATGTTTTGTAGACGCCACCAAGATGCATGACAGTTCATCAATAGGCGACGCTTACTTGTGAAGTATTAACACAATCTTTATGAAACTCAACAGCCTTGATTATAATAACCTTGCGCCAATTTTCGTGTAATTCAGTCTGTAGGAGGCGCTACCATGACTACATGTTAATATCTCACAAACCACCAAAGCAAACTGCATGAAACTTGACAAATATAATCTGTGGACGACTCCTTACCAGCCCACTGAGTGTCATGTAATTCGGTCTATGGGGGGCGCTACAGCTGACACGTAAAAATGTAAGTCCTGTAGCTACTCAGCTGGTAAGCAGCTTTCCTCTGGTCACACTTGGGCTGCATCCGAATACCCCTACTAGCCTACTACGTAGTAGCAAAAATGAGTAAGCGACGCTCTAGTACGTCCGAATTGTGCTACTACTGGTTAGCTTGATATGTAGTAGCTACTACTGCAACGGTGGAGTAGTAGGGATTTAGTAGTAACTGTGCGTACTAAGGATTCAGCCTTTGCTTCCTGTTTTCAACCTGCTTTAGACTACGACTCCCTCTAGGGGTCGACCCAGGACATGGACTCCTTCATCATCTCTTACATTCATCTGGTTAATCATCTAGATTATTTTGTGATTCTCATTAAACTGTTTTCACCTGGACTTTGTGTATTTGCTGGTTTTCAGGGGGACGCTGGTTCTCGGTTACACTGAGGTGGAGTTGATCACACCAGGATCTGGTTATCAGTTCATCCACGCCGCCGACATGATGTACTGCGCCGACAACCACCTGAAGAGTGAGTCGCTCCTCTGTTTTCTGTATTTTTTTTTCCTCTGTTGTTTTTAATGTCAGTCCACACTCCGTCCTCAGTGATCAAAACCGGAGACAGCGGCTTCACCTTCTTCCGGCTGCTGATGAAAACGGGACAGTGGTTGTGGGTCCAGGCGACGGCCAGGATCGTCTTCAAAGACGGGAGGCCGGACTTCATCATCGCTCGTCAGAAAGCTCTCACGTAGGCATCGCTGTCTTTTTAACCTTTAGATTTTAGCTCGTCTACGTCGTTTCACCAAGTACATTAAATCCATAAACCCCGCCCCCAAACAGCAATTTGTCAAATCGTAGAATAGCAAAAAATAGCCCTTAGCTAGCTAGCCAGCTAATAGCCTCAGTACCTACAAAGCTAATCAACACATTAACATTTTTGTGGTGTTAATAGTTGTGTTTATTCCATATGTGAAAGTTAGAAATACATTTGGAGACGTTTACACTAGATTAGCTACAGCTACTGTTACCTGAGTTGGCAGTTTATGGCGGCAATTAGCTAGTTAGCTAGCTACTAGCTGCTGTAGCGTCTCAAAAGCTAAAGAGCACGTTCCTAGCACATAGCAGTTAGCCCCTAGCCCTGTTTGCTGATATAAAGTTAAAATTTAGTAATGTTAAGCTGATGTTAGCTTCTATGTCCTGCTTCTATGTCCTGCTTGAGACTTTTTTACGGCAAATCTTACCTGAGATAGCATTTTTTGGCGGCTACTAGCTTGTTAGCGAGCTAGCCACAGTACAGTTTTGTTTTTCTTTGGATTTGGAGACATTTAAACTCGATCAGCTACATCTAATGTTAGCCGAGATAGCATCATGTTAGCCCCTTTCACAATAAAAACATAAACAACACTTGTTCTTTCACAAAATATTTTTAATATTAATCTTTTTTGTTGTTGTCGCCGTAGAAACGAGGAGGGTGAAGAACATTTGCGCCAGAGACGACAGCAGCTGCCGTTCAACGTCACCACCGGTGAAGGCGTCCTGTACGACGTCTCTCTGGACGTCTTCTCCATGCCCGGTCCACCCGGTCCACCCGGTCCACCCGGTCCACCCGGTCCACCCGGTTCACCTGGTCCTGGTGTCGCTGACCAAGTTGCAGAGAAACCCCTGGACCCGGCTTCGCTCCTGGGATCCCTTCGGCGTCAGGATCACTCCGTTTACGTCCAACCGGAGACGATGCCCAGTCCACAACTCTCCATCTTCTCCCAGATCGAAGACGACGACGACTGTGAACTCCTTCCGTCGTATTTGGATCAAGCGTTTCTGGACAGCCACGCTCTGCTCAGCGTCCCGGGTCAGAACCAGACTTCACAAAAGAGACCCGTCACCACCGCCGACCTCACGTCAGAGGCCATGATCGACTCTCTGGAGCAGATTTTGGGAGATATCGGAGACGGAGGGATTGACGGTCTGGAGGTGGCGGAGACGGATCTGAGGGATCTGGAAAACACCCTGGTGAGGATCAGTAAAGAACGCGAGGACGCTACAGCGGAGATGAACTTTTCGCTGGCGAATGACGTGTTCTCGTACGTGGAGGAAGCTCTGAGGACGGAGGGCGCGGCGGCGGCGGTTCAGGCGTCAGATCAAAGCGTGTTTTCGTACGGAAACGAGCCGCGGTGGCAGCCGGACGTGTTTTCTAACGCCAGAGGATTCGGAAACATTTTTGCCGCTTTTCAAGTTCCGGGTTCCGATTTGGCGCCGGCTCAGTGTCGTCACGGTAACCAGGGAGGTGGTTACCACCCAGAACAGAACGCTGGCGACATTCACAGCAACGGTCAAACTTTGGCGTGGACACAACAACAACAACAACAACAACAACAACAACAACAACAGTTCAGCAGCTGCATGTACGATAAAAGACAAGGTCACGTCCCGAACGCCGCCGTCGCACAGGAAGTGCCTCCGATGGCGCCAACTGTCGGGTTCGGCGTCGGCGAGGACGCAGCGTTACAGTCGTCGTTCTTCTGCTGGGACGAAGGAGCTCAGGTGAGATGACGTTCGAAGATTAAATTGAAATAAAACTAAACTTCTGTGTCTTCTCGGGTGTCGCAGCTCGTTGTGTCGTTGTGTCGGGTTGGTGCGTTTTAACGTGAAATGCTGACGTATAAAATTAATTATTATTCACAAAAAATCGCAACTTTCGCAGAAACTTTTCTAATAAAAACAAAAAAGAAAGAAAGTTACAGGAGCAAAGTTGGGATCTTTTCCCTTTAAAGGGACAAGGAATTGGTAAAGTAAAAAAAAAAACTGTATCGCAACAAAACCATCGCAAACTTTTGTCGTAATTCGTTCTGTCGCCACAGAACGAACAAAGTGGTTCGTTCTGTGGCGGTTTTCTTCTACAGATTCTCAAGGACAAAAAAAGCTAATTTTGACAGTTGCGGTGTTTTGTTGCAATAAAGTTGCAAGGCCAAGTCAAAGTTGCGATTTTTCCTTTCATAATTATACTTTAACAATCAGTTAGTTCCTCCAGGATTTCAGGTCTAATTGGTCTAATTATGTGGCAAAAAAAAAAACAAAAACGCTGCAACTTTTCCCAGTTAAAAGAGAAAAATCTCAACTTTTGCTTGCTCCTGCAACTTTATCGCAACAAAACACCAAAAAAAGGAGAAAGTGTTGTTTGTTCCGTGAAACTAATCCCATCGTAATTTTCTCTCCACAGATTCCCAGCGTTCCTCCGAACGTCGTTGTCGACGCGTTCCCGTTCCCTGTCGTTCCCGCCGGAACCTTCAACGTTTCCCAGAACACCGGACCGTGACTGAGGTCGCCAACGAAACCACCGTCCGTCGCATTTCACTCTACAGGAAACCGTCGCTGTGGTCGCGAATTTCACCTCGAGTATCTTATGTTACACGACGAAACCAAACAAGAAACGACAAAAAAAAGATTCGCAGATTTATCCGACAAAACGACAAACAGCGCAGTGTTAGAACGTGAGTAAAATGAAACGACCATTTACTATATAAACGTGTAATAAAAAGGTTTATGATGCACTATAACGTTGTTATAAACACATTTATTTATATTTTAAAGGATTAAACGATGATGTAACATTAATATTATGGTTTTATACAGATTTACAGGCACTTTTATATAAATATAGATAAAAAATATCTTATGTCATATTTATAGAAAATATAAAGACGCATTTTATATTTAGAATATCGTGTTTTAAAGTCAACCAGGGTCTTTGTCTCCGTGACAACGAGTCCAACACCGCTCAAGAGGTATTTTACGTCAGTCGAAGTAATATCGAGTTTGTTGATGCTAAACAACGACGATGTTTTCTGTAAAAAGCACAATTCAACAACCATGAAGTGTTTCTGGACGAAGATATGTGACCAGTTAAAACACTAGAATAAAGAAGGTTTAAAGTGTTTACGACAAACTTTAGACACGTTTTATGCTAAGTGTCAGAAATGCTAGGTGGTAGCGATGCTAAACGTCAGCGATGTCATGATGGTAAGCGCTTGAGATGTCAAGTGTTAGCTATGCTAAGTATTGGCAATGCTAAGTGTCATAAATGCTAAGTGTGGTTATGCTAAGCGCTAGAGATGCTAAATGTTAGAGATGCTAAGAGTTAACGCTGCTAATCATTAGCAATGCTAAGTGTTAGAGATGCTAAACATCAGAGACGCTAAGAGTTAACGATTTAAGTGTTAGCGATGCTAAATGTTACAGATGCTAAACGCGAGATATGCTAAACGTTAGAAATGCTAAGTGCTAACAATGGCAAGTGTTAGCGATACTAAATGTTAGCAAAGCTATATTAGCTATGTTAGCTATAAGCATTATTTGGTCTTGTAAAACAGTGTTTTAATAAACTCTGGGTTCACTTACTAAGTTATCAGTCCTTCAGTTTATGTGTAGGGACCCTATTCATGCTACTGCTGAAGTGAAGTGATATTTTGAGCTTTATTAGTGGTTAAAAAATGACAATTTAGATACGTTTGGCTGACTGCCCCATTTACTTTCATTGTTAGCTATTTAAAGACGGTCAAACTCGATATTACTTCGACTAAACGTAAAATATTTGACTCTTTAAGTTTCAGAGTCTTCGCAGGTTGAACGTGATTTGTTCACATAGTTTAAACTTTACATGAATCATATATAAACGTGTCGGTCGTGACTTTTTCTTTCCACTTTTGTTGACGTAACGAAGCTGTGACTGCAACGTGAACAGTTGTGATGATGATGATGATGATGATGATGTTTTGGCAGCTCGTTGTGAATCCGTTGTTATCTTCTTTTCATATTCGTGAAATAAAATATTCACATTTGTGCCTTTTTTACTTGTTAGAACGTTGAATTGTGATGATTTTCTCATTCATAGCTGCTTTGTTTTTGTTAAAAAAAGCCTCCTCTGAGGACGAGTTTAATTTATTTTGACATTAAAGCTTCGTAACCTCGGCTGTGTCGTGTCGTCTGGTTGTTTCTTTCCACCAGTTCAAGAACAGAGCGTCATTGTTCTCAGCAGGTATCAAGTGAGACTCTGTTAAACAGCAGCTCCGGCTTCGTGTCGCCGTCTGGCGCATTTTTATGTTTTTGTTCGTCTTCTGAGATACGTGTTCACACAAGTCGTCACGTCCAAAATATTCAGACTCCTCTGATTCTCTAAAGACAAGAGACAAAACGCAGAGAAAATCACCAACAAACGGCTACAAACTGACGCAGAGAAACTAAATCCTACAAAGATAAAAAACTACAGGAACATGATGATAAAGTCGTGTGAAACATCTGTAAATGGAAAAGATACAAAATTAACCACAAAAAGATACAAAACTACCTCAAAAGATACAAAATTACTATAAAATGATACAAAATTACCACAAAAAGATACAAAATTACTTTAAAAAGATACAAAATTACCTCAAAAGATACAAAATTACTATAAAATGATACAAAATAATAAAATATACAAAATAAAATAAAAATTGAACTGAATTGAGATGTTTATTAAACCTTCAAATAAATTGAAAAATAGATAAATAAATAAAATAATAATTTTAAATTTATCATGCTTTTTAAATATTTTTTATAGTATTTTTAAAAAATTAAAATCATAAATAAATAAAATAAAAATGATGTAAATTAGCCACAAAATGAACCTAATTCAAATGACGATACAAGTACAAATAAAAGTGAATAAAAATAAAATAGGAATAATCTGATCAGGTTGTTTTAATGTGATCTGACTGACGTCACATGTGCTACCGGAAGTGACGTAGCCGCAGGTGACGTTACACAGGTAAGCAAGTTCAAATCGAGCGTCCAACTGTGTTTATTAATGTTTTAAAGTGTTAAAAACTGAACGCAGCTTCACGTTAAACACGTTTCTAGATTCATTAAAACTTCATCTTTCGTCAAATGACATTTTATTCGACGATTGTTACAGTTTAATGTGTTTAAATCTGATTAGAAATTGTAGCAATAAAAGACGCTGCGGAACCTGCCCGAGAATTATCACGTTTTTAGTTTCTACTCAATATAAAAGTCATTTATTTTCAGTTAACACCAAATGTAACGATACGTCAGTAAAGTATGAAGGTTAATAAAGAATTCGGCTTATGTTATTTTTAAAAAACGTTGCAGAAATCGGGTTTTATTTTCTATCTTTTAGCTCATGTTGCTTCAGTTTGTTTGATTGTTTCAAGTCAATTAGCATCTTTTTACGTCACGTTACGTTTTTTACTGTTTCTAGTGTCATTTTGCATCAGTTTGTGGCGTAAATTTGCATATTTCTATGATATAATCTAGCATGTTTTTAATGATCATTTAGCATATTTATATTAGCATTTCTATTAGCATGTAGCATGTTTTTATTAGCCTTCAACATATTGTTATAGTCATTTGGCATATTGTATTAGCATCTGGTTATTATTTAGCATTTTCATGATTATTTAGCCTATTATTATTAGCATTTAGCTCGTAGCATGCTTTTATTAGCTTTTAGCATATTTCATTAATATTTATCATGTTTTTATTAGCATTTAACATATTGTTATCAGCTTTTAGCATGTTTTTTATTATCTTTTAGCATGTTTTATTAGCATTTAGCATGGTTTTACGATCATGTAACATATTTTTCGTAGCATTTTTTTATTGGCGCCTAACATAAGTGTATGATCATTTGGCATATTTCTGTTAGCATGTAGCACTTTGGTTAGCATGTAGCACATTTATTAGTCTGTTGTCATTTAGCGTATTTTGTTAGCATTTAGCCTTTCTATTAGCATGTAGCTTTTAATTAGCATTTGGTATATGTCTGTTATTCAGCATGATTTTATGTTGTTTTAACGTTTATTTATTTTATTAGCATGTAGCATGTTTCTGTTAGCATTTAGCTTGTTTTATGATCTTTTAGCATCTCTTTGTGATGACTTTATGTCTTTTCTCAACATATCGTGTGTCTGTGTTTACACTGTGTCTATTTGAGTTCGTGCTTTGCTTTTTGCTTCTATTTCTGAAACGTTTTCTTCTATTTGACGTCATTTTTACGTCTTTATCCTCCGACTCTATGAACTTGTTTGAACGTCTTTGGTTTTAATGAATGAATGACTAAGTGAACAATCACTTAACGTAACGTTAAACCATTATTTCATTCTGCTTTTGGCAAAGAAAAAAAAAATTTCCTCTACTTTCTTTTTTCTTTTAAGTCCAGCTCTGAAATTGAAGCCGTCCCTGAAGAAAAGACCGAGTCGGTCTGAGTGAAGGATTAAACATGAGGGAAAATAATGAAACTCAATATCTCACGCGATGAACTCGATGCTCTGTTAGGAGCTGAAAGAGACGGAGGAGAGGAAGTCTTTTGAAAAAGATCGGAAACAACCGAACTTTCTAAAAAAACGACAAAAACGTAATAAAACTAAACTCCATCACGAGCAGCTACGACAATAAACACCAAATAAAACACGTCTTTGCTAAACTTCAGAGCATTTTGACTCAGCGACATCTAGTGGTCAAGTTGCAGATCGCAACTTTATCGCTAGTTGTTACGATGAATTTCCACGACGACCAAATGACAACAAATAAACAAAGATGACGTCTACAAGAAAGTATTCGTTTATAAACAGTTGTGTCATCGGATGAATTGAAAACATTGATGACTAGCGATAGCTAGCTAAAGCTAACGGTTAACAAATGTTATTGATTAGCGGTTAACGATAAGTTAGCTTAATAAATTAAACGGTTTAACAACTGCCCCATTTTTAGTAGCATTTAGCATATTTTTATCATCAGTTAGCATATCCTTATTAGCATTTAGAATGTTTTTATTAGCATTTAGCATATTTTATGATCATTTAGCATATCTCTATTAGCATTTAGCATATTTCTCTTAGCATTTAGCTTATACTAAGTTCAACAGTTTGACTGCTGCCCTATTTTATTAGCATTTGGTTTTTCCCTGTTATCAGTTAGCATATCCTTATTAGCATTTAGCACATTTCTATTAACATTTAGCATGTTTTTATGATAACTTAGCATGCTTTATTAGCATTTAGCATATCTGTATGATCATTTGGTGTATGTCTGTTATCATTTAGCATATTTTTATGAGCAGTTAGCATATCCTTATTAGCATTTAGCACATATTAATTAGCATTTAGCATATTTCTCTTAGCATAAAGCATTTCTAATAGCATGTAGCATGTTTTTATTATCATTTAGCTTCTTTTTGGTCTGATGCTGCAACAAAAAACAGTTCAACCAGTTGATCTCAACACTAGACTTGTACTTTGACGCCACCGTGTGGTAATAAGTGTTGCTACAGGTCAGATTTAATATTTAAAATGATATTTTCTGCATCGTATTTAGATGAAGTTAAAGTTATAAAGATCTACATTAACATGTTGATGTTTAATGGTGTAAAAATTATTATCATTATTATTATTATTAAGTTAAACTCTTTGATGTGATCCAGTTCTACAGGTGCAGTGTCACCGTTGTCCTGTAGGTGGAGCTGTGGCGTCAAATATGAACCTGAACAACAACAAGTTCCTGTATTTAAGTGAGTAATGTCCCCAAGAGGACGAGAAAGACAGAAGGTAAGTTTCTTTTATTCACAGTCAGAAAAAAACATGGCGACACCGACCGAGCTGTTGCATCACCTGTTTCCAGGAAGATTAGTGACATCATCATCATCATCATCATCATCATCATGGTGGTGTCATATTTCAGACCAGAGACCAGATGAATATACATCCTTTTTCCCCTTTAAATAGGGAAAAATATGTCATAAAAGTTGCGTTTTTTCCCTTTAAAAGGTCGTCTTTTTTATAAAAAAACCGCAACTTTGACTATTACTTTCCCTTACAACTTTATTGCAACAAAACGCCTAAAAACATCGCAACTTTAAGCTTCAGCGTTCTCAAAATAGTTGCGGGAACTCGAAGTTGTAATATTTTTTAAAACCGCAACTTTTTCTCTTTTTAAAAGGGAGGAAAATTGCAACTTTGACGTTCTCCTGCAACTTTATTGCAACTTATTATACTTTAACAATTTCAGGACTTTTATTTAACTTCCCAGCAGCTTTAATTTGAGAAAGAAAAAAAAAGTTGCAGTGGTTTTAGCAGTTTAGTTGCATCAAAGTTGCATTTTTTCCTCTTTATTATTATACTTCAACAATTAGTTGTTTCCTCCAGGATTTCAGGTCTTTTTTTTAAAAAAGTTTTTCTTTTAAAAAAGTTGCAATGAAAGTTGCGGCATTTTTATTCTGTTGGTTGCAATAAAGTTGCAGGAGCCGGTCAAAGTTGCTAATCTTTGTTACGTTTTAATGAGGAAAAGTTTCAGCCACTTTTTCCTCTTAAAAGGGGGGAAAAATTCAAAATTCGACTTGCTCTTGCAACTTTATTTGCAACAAAATGCATACAATCATTGCAACTTTTAGTGCAACTTTACAAAAGAAGAAAAGCTGCTGTGAAATCCGCTAATCGGGCTTCAACAATCTGGAGAAAAGTCCTGGAGGAACCAGTTTGTTTTGTGAAACTAATCCGATTTTGATTTTCACAGATTCCCAAAGAAATAAGATCGTTGACAGTTGTGGTGTTGCAATAAAGTTGCGTTTTTTATACTTTAACAATTAGTCAGTTCCTGCAGGATGAAAGTTTATTAAACAGAGTGTTTAACAAGACTTTTATTAATCATTAACTTTTATTAATCATTTTCCTGAGCAACAGTTCGATGTGTCTTTGAAGAGCGAAGAGAAAAATGTGTTGAATCTGCTGATGTGGAACATCCTTCATCACCAGTTGTTATAAAACCAGACGTCAGGTAAGTCTTGTAAAACAGTGTTTTTAATAAACTCTGGGTTCACTTACTAAGTTATCAGTACTTCAGTTTATGTGTAGGGACCCTATTCATGCTACTGCTGAAGTGAAGTGATATTTTGAGCTTTATTAGTGGTTAAAAAATGACAGTTTAGATACGTTTGGCTGGCTGCCCCATTTACTTTCATTGTTAGATATTTGCCGATTTATATGCAGCTGATTTTAGCTTGTTTTTTTTTTAACTAGCTGACGTTAGTTTGGTTTATAATATTTTACAAGACTTACCCAACGTCTTGTTTTCATAACAACTGGTGGTGAAATGTGTTTCAGATCAGCAGATTCATTATCTTTAACTTGAACAACAGGCTGATGTGTTTTTAAAGAGTGAGGGGAAAAAATAAGGTGAATCTGCTGATGTGAAATAACTTCAGTTTATGTGTAGGGACCCTATCCATGCTACTGCTGAAGTGAAGTGATATTTTGAGCTTTATTAGTGGTTAAAAAATGACAATTTAGATACGTTTGGCTGACTGCCCCATTTACTTTCATTGTTAGCTATTTGCTTGTGAAAACAAAAGACGGTCAAACTGGATATTACTTCAACCAACGTAACTTATCTCTTGAGGGGAGTTTGACTCCAGACTTTCATCTTCTACTTAAGTTAGCATGCTAACCAGCTAACCTGAGCAAAATGAGCCTCCTCTGCAGGATGTCTGGGTTTTAGAGATAGTGGGCACTTCCTGTTTGATAACTGTTTGATCAAGTAGAGATAAAATATCTCATCTTATCAAGAAGATGTTGAATCATCAGTTAAAATCACTGAAACATCAAAGATAAACATCCAGGACACTTGATTCTGTGCTTTTATTGTGAAAATCTCCTTTTGTTTCTCACTCTCTCACTTCTTCTTATCAAACAAATTATTCATAGTTTTTTTTTTTTTTTTCAATCAGTGATTCATCAGTGTTTAACAGTAATTGAATTTTGATACGGGGCAATTATTCATCATTTAAGGTTATTTGCATTAATTTGAAATATTAATGGGGTTCTTTTGGGTGAGAGAGAGAAGAGATGAGTATTTGGTCACAGAGGAGCTTCACTCCACTCCAGGCGAATATATATATATATATATATATATATATATATATATTTTATATATTTCCCAGCATCCTTTGCTGCATGTTGGCGGCGGTGGGCGTCATGGTTACAGTTTTAAAACAAAACAATAATGAAAAACAAAATGGTTTTTGGTCTTTAAACTCTTAAGAAAATTAAGAGCGTACAACAGTTTGTTTTTTGTTGTTGTTTTTTCCACCAAATTCATGGTTTCCTGAAGATATCTCACCTGAGTTTTTGTTCAAATATTCATGGTTCCCAGAGGTTGAATCATGATTTCTTCATTCTATTCTCCAACGCTGCTACAAGGTGCATATTTGTGCTTTTAAGTTAAATATCTCAACATTTTTGTTCATGAATTGTTGATGTTTTTATGTCATGGTTCTCAGAGGATGAACCCTGGTGTTTTGGATCATCCCCTGATGATTGTAGTATCCTGACAGGTTCATATTTGTAGGTTTAGATGAAATATCTCACCAACTGATAGTTGGATTTGCCTTACCACTCATGGTTATCAGAGGATTAACACCACTAATTAAATTTTCAGTTCCCAGAAGATGAACCCTGATTCATTGATTCAATTCTCCAACGCTGCTACAAGCTTCGTATTTGTGCTTTTAAGTTAAATCTCTCAACAGTTTTTGGATGAATTAATGTGAAAATTAGTTAAAACAACAGAGTCATGGTTCCCAGAGTATGAACCTTTAACTTTGGTGGTTCTCTGAAGTTGTACCTCCTAAAGATTTGTAGGTTTAAGTGAAATATCTAAATTATAAGATTAATATTTGTCCTTCTAAGTTAAACATCTCAACAGCTTTTTAGATGAATTGTTGATGTTTTGCCAGAAGTCTTGGTTACCAGAGGATGAGCCCTGGTGATTTGGGTGATCCCCTGATGTGTGCAGTACCCACAAAAGATTGATATTTGTAGATTTAGATGAAATATCTCACCTGATCGATGGATTGATGAGTTTTGCTTTAACATTCATGGTTCCCAGAGGATTAACACTACTAATTAAAGTGATTCAATGTCCTTTTTTCTTTAGCGCCACCTGCATCATGGCTCCCTGAGGATGAACCCTAATAACTTTGGTAAATAAACCTTTATAACTCTTTTGGTTTGATTTATGTAAAATTTTACAAATCGTGGTTCCCAGAGGATTAACACTTGTGAATTAGCTCATTTTTCCAGCGTAGGATCAGTTAAAGGTAAATTAGTTGTAATGTTTTTTGTGTGTTGTCTTTATAACTCCTGGATGGATGTTGGTGAAATTTCAAGCAGTCGTTCATGGTCCTCAGAGGATACATCTGATTGACTTTCTCCTCTAATTTGCTATGAAGTTTTGAAGCTGTTGTTTTAGTTTAAAAATCTCAACAACTATAAGACGGATTTTTTATGAAATTTGGTACAAACATTCATGATCCCTTCAGGATGAATTTGACCAACTTTAACGATCCGTTGGTTTTTTATTTTAGCGGCAGCATCGGATCAAATCCAATCATTTTGAATCCATTAGCATTTAGCTGAAATGACGCTAACACTGACTTTCTCTCTTTATAACGAGGTTTCAGAGATCAGAGGTAGAAGTTGGCGTCTGAAGGACAGAAACTGTGATTAATAACGGAGGAGACGACGGGTTTTCAATCTGGAAACGCTGATTTTCTGATTCAGCGCTCAGACCGTCACACGTCACCGTCCAGATTGTTTTGACACCACGTTAAGAAATTCAGGAGGACGACAGACAGCTCATGAAACTTGCAGATCCTGATTGAATTTCTGATATTTAAATAAAGGCTGAGACGTCGTCGTCCTCTTGTTTCAGGAGGCGGTGGGGGGGTCGACTCCTTCACCCATCAGGGTTTTTCTCTCAGACTCATATTGGATTTTGTTCTTTTTCTTACTCGCGTCTGTCTGGTCACGCTTCAACGCACGTCTCATCAGGTGTGAATTTACTCAGTTTATTGTTCCTGTGATCTGAAAACTTCACCACAGAAACATCTGACCAGACTCCACCAGAAACATTAGCAGGGTTAGCTGAAAAAGCTAAGCTATATAAGGTGGTTAAATGAGCTAAGGTATCTAAATTAGCAAAGTTAGCTGAAGAAGCTAAGCTAGCTGTGATGGTTTAATGAACTAAAGTATCTAAATAATCAGGGTTAGCTGAGGTAGCTAAGTTAGCCATGGTGGTTTAATGAGCTAAATGAGCCCAACATAAATTAGCTGAAGTAGCTAAGCTAGCTGTAATGGTTTAATAAGCTAAAGTATCTGAATTAGGTAGCTAAGGTGAGTAAATGAGCTAAAATGTTAGTTAGCTGTTAGATGAAGTAGTAGCTGTATAGTAAAATTAGCTATGTTAACTGGGGTTGTTAAATATCCTATAGTAGCTAAATTAGCTAAAGTAACTAAGTTAGCTAGAACAGCCAAATTAGATAAGATCAATGTTAGCTACTTCAACTAACTTGGCTGAAATAGCTATGCTAGCTGAGGTGGTTAAGTGAGCTAGTATCTGAATTAGCAAAGTGAGCTGAAGAAGCTAAGCTAACTGAAGTAACTGAACACTAGTCTAGGTGTTTAAATCAGCTAAAGTATCTAAATTAGCAGGGTTAGCTGAAGTTGCTAAGCTAGCGGAATTGGTTAAATGAGCTAAGGTATCTAAATTAGCAAAGTTAGCTGAAGAAGCTAAGCTAGCTGTGATGGTTTAATGAACTAAAGTATCTGAATTAGCAGGGTTAGCTGAGGTAGCTAAGTTAGCTGTGGTGGTTAGGTGAGCTGAAGTATCTAAATTAGCAAAGTTAGCTAAAGTAGCTAAGCTACATTAGCCAAATTGTTTTAGCTGAGTTGTTTTATAAGCTAAGGTATCAAAGTTAGATGTGTCATTAGAAAAGCTAGTTAGCATGTTAGCCTTCATTTCCTCAGCGCTTCCTGTTGCGAACTGTGCCGCTACGTTGTCGATTTATTTCCTTTCGATCTTCGAAGCTACGTCCTAAATCTGCCTGGAGAAAATCCCTCCAGCTGAAATATGTCGTCCTCTTCCTCGTCGTCATCGTCTCGGACTTCTCGGTTTTAATGTATCACCTTGAAATCCACAGGGCATCTTCCCTCCTTCCTTCCTCCCCCAGTGTCCCTTTTTGTCTATGAATGCTAATGGGATCTCTGTGTGTTAATAATAAATAGCTGCTGATAAAATAATAAATTTCTAATGTCCCTCTCAGACCTTTTCTCTCTCTCCTCTGTCTCAGATTAGTTTATCGGGCTTCGCCGCCCCCCAAAACACTTTGAGCTTAATTATTTAAAATGTCTGAAAAATTCATAACGTCCTTCTTTTCTTCGTCTTTGTCGCAAAAAAATGTTTTGGGGGGATGAAATAAAATATTCATCAGGGACGCAGAGAGGCGCCTTCAATTATTTTCCAGATGCGTAAATGTTAAAAAAAAAAAAAAAACGTTTTAGCATAAAGCGGCACGTTAATTATTCAGAGCTGAATCTCGATCGCATTCAGGGAATTAAGCGTTTTAGACTTTGTTTTGGTTTTTTTTTTTCTTAGTTTTGTTTTGTTTTTGTTTCGCCAACAAATGAAAAGTAACTCGTCGTTTTTTACCCTCCAAAAATGTTCTCTTTTTTTTCCGCGACGCTAAAACTCTCAAAGCTAACATGCTAACATTTCTCAACGCTAACACTTGTCTTCACGCTAACAAAACAAGTTTTTGTTTCGAAGAAGAAGGATCCTTCGCTGCCACCGCCATCTTTCTTCTCTGCGTTTTTATTAAAATAAAATAAAATAAAATAAGAAGACGCCCACGTTATCTCGTGGCAGAGCTAAGTCTCCGAGAAACGGCGAGAAAAACTTTCTGTTTAACTTTTTCACATCAGATCAGATCAGATGAGAGGATGTGGTTTAATAACAGTTTCAAAAAAAGAAAACCTCCCTTCATGTAATTGAAAACGAAACATAAATGATGATGATGAGAGTTAAGTGATGGGCTCAGAGACGCGCTGGAGTCTCAAATTAATTTAAATTGCTCCGTGACATGCCCAGAGGTTCTGGGTCAGTTTTTTTCCCCTTCGTCTTCATCTCTGAGGAAAGATTTTTTATTTTTTTATTTTTTTATTATTGAAATCAAAGTTAAACCCAAGTTAAATAAGATCAGCTCTAAAAACAGTTGATTTGAAATAGTAATATAGCTAATTCTGCGTTGCTAGCTAATGTTCGCTTGAGTTAGCTAATCTTATGAGCCTAACTTTAGCTCATCATGTCTTCTGTTGAAGTATTTTAGCAAAAAACAAAAACTGTATCCAGCTTAATGCTAACAGTAGCTCGTTTATAACTAGCTAAAATGGTTAGTCAGCTAACATTAGCATTTTAGAAAACAGGTAGACACAACTTAATGTTAGCATTTGCTCTTTTATTAATGCTAACATTAGCATTCTTGCAAAGAAAACCAGGATCCAACTTAATGCTAACATTAGCTTGTTCATAACTAGCTAAAAGTTGGTTATGTAGCATTAGCAGTTAACATTAATGAAGTTTCCCAATAGTGGAAATGGCTTTTGTTGTAGAAAGAGATATTTTATGCTAACGTTAGCTATGTAGCATTAGCAAAAACATACATCTAACAACTTTAACATCAGTTAAAACGCGTAGGCATTGCTATTTGGTAACGAAAGAAATGAAATGTTTATTGCTAACGTTAGCTATGTAGCATTAGCATATACATTAGCACATACAGATAGCACCTTTAGCACCAACACATATATAGCTTAGTTTTCTTTTTTTTCGCATTTCTTTTGGTGAGGAAAGAAATGAAATGTTTGATGCTAACGTTAGCTACGTAGCATTAGCAAAAACATACATATAGCACCTTTAACTTCAGACAAAACATAAATATAGCTTCGTTTATTTGCATTTCCTTTAGTAAGGAAAGAAATGAAATGTTTTGTGCTAACATTAGCTGTGTAGCATTAGCCAAAACGCACATATAGCATCTTTAACGTCAGTTAAAACACACACAAAACATTAAACTTGGCGCTTTTCTATGTTTTTGTGCAGATGTTAGTTACGACACATTTATGAGGAGGCAGGAACGTGGGAAGGAAAGGAGACGCAAAAATGTAGGTGAGTGTCTGACGAGTGTAACGTGCACACACACACACACACACACACACACACACACACACACACACACACACATACACAGATATATATATATTTATATGATGTGCACATCTGGACCTGCGCGGTTGATAATCCCTCCGGGCCCCGGGGCCTCGCTCTGAGGTCCCTCAACCAGGGTGACAACAAACCTGCCGCCTGTGATTTATGTAAATGCAGATGGAGTTTTTATTATACCTCCTCCTGACACACACACACACACACACACACACACACACACACACCAGCCTGCGTTCAGCTAAAGGAAGGACAAAGAGGGTCAAACACTGTAAGAAACGTGTCAACGCTGCAGCAGAAATGATGATTAGATTATGGCCTTTGTGAGTGTGTATAAGTGTGTGTGTGTGTGTGTGTGTGTGTGGCAGCTTGATATTTAATTGCTGTAATTAACATGTTTAAAGATACAATAAATTATACAGTATTTTTAAGCAGCTAATTGTTCCTGCTCAGGTCAGTGTGTCACCTACATGTGTTGGTTATTTAATCTGTTTTATCTTTTGTATATCGGAGGATTTACTACTGATTTCCTGTAGGTGGCGATCTACACAAAACACCAACGATCTTTGTCTTTATGTGTCATTTTATTCTTGAAAATCCAGACAGGAAGTTGTGATTTTCATCAACTCGTCCTTGTTTGACTAAAATCAAAATAAACAAAACAGTTTAACAAATAAAGTTGTAATTTTATTAGAATAAAGTCAAAATACAAGTTACAAAGTTACAACATTAGATTCATGATTTAAAGACAATTGATCAACAATATTCTCAGAAACAAACAAACAAACATGATGTGATGAGAATAAAGACGATTGTTGATAAACTGTTTGATACAAAAAACAACAGTTTCACATCAATTATCTCTCGATTTTGATTCATTCTACTGAAAATCTACTAAAAGACAAAACAAAAAGCTTCTGGCTAGCTTTAGCATTAGCGTTAGCATTAGTTTAACATCGTCACCTCAGACACAAACAACGTTATAAACATGATCATCCTGTTTATCTCTGACTGATCTGATCCACTGTCACACTCAACTTCACTGGTAACAACTTCACTGGGTCTGGACTATAATCTCCATTGAAAATAAAAGGAAACATCTTGTCAGTGAAAGTGTGTGTGAAGGTGTGTATGTGTGTGTTAGTATCAACATCAGAGAACGACAACTTTCCTCTGTTCCAGTCCAGATTCACTCTGATCCTCTGGATCTTCTTCTTCTGAACTGAGAGAACAGTGAATGAAGTTGATGGAGACTGAGCAAAGTATTCATCTCCATTGAACAATATTCTCCATGATCCAGACAACATGTTGTTTCTCTTCCTCTGGACAGACTCTGATAACAAACCCACATTCCAGAATGAACTGTCTCCAACCTCAATGTTCCAGCTGTGAGTCCCTGAGTTAAAACCCTCAGAGCCCAGAACAGAGCAGGAATAACCAATCCTCTCTGGATTGTCAGGAAGCTTTTGAATCTGTCCTCGTCTCACACTGGTCAGATCTTCAGACAGGATGAGTTCTGGATGAGCAGTGTTTGGGTCCAGAACCACAGGACTGTAGGAGACCAGGTCCTTCATCTTGTTCCAGATGTTGAAGGTGAGGTTTCCCAGGTGTTTGGCCTCGTCTATCAGAGCTCCTGAGAGCAGCTGTGGATCCTCCAGCAGGGGGCGCCGCTGGACTCTGTCCACTGCAGCCTTGTAGTTGATCAGGAATGAGACGTCTTCAGCTCTCAGCTCGTCCTCTGTGGCTCTGACTGTGTGTGACAGAGCTGCTATCTCTCTGCTCAGAGCCTCCATCTTCTCCTTCATCCTCTGACTCTTCTGCTCCTCTTCCTCCCTCAGTGCAGCCATCCTGGCCTCCTCTTCCTCCTCTAGAAACTGGTGCAGCTTCTTAAACTGCTCCTTCATCTGCGTCTCTGTGCGTCGGGCCTGGACCTTAATGTGTTTTTCTGTTTGATCAAACTTCACTTTAACTTCTTCTAAACTCTTTAACTTCTTCTTTAAAGGCTCCAGAGTTTCCTCAAGTTTCTTCTTGTGTTGTTGAGCAGCTTCATCAACGGGGCTGAAGTTGTGGTTTTTGTGTTTTTTTGAATCTCTGCAGACGAGACAAACCAGCTCTTGATGATCCAGACAGAAGAGTCTGAGTTTCTCAGAGTGCAGACTGCAGAGATCCTCTGAAGATCTCTGATCTCTCTGCTGTAAAAACGTCTCACACAGGTTCTTTAACACCAGGTTTAGAGGTGGATCTGGTCTTGAAGATCTTCTCTTACAGACTGGACAGTCTGTTGTTGGTTTCTCTCTCCACCAGTTCTTCAGACAGTCTTTACAGAAGCTGTGGCTACATGACAGAACAACAGGATCTCTAAAGACGTCATGACAGACGGGACAGCAGAGATCCTCCTCTAGTCTGGAAGACATTTAGTCTCTGAGTGAAGCTGAAAACACAGCAGACAGAAAGTACAGTCAGTCGTAGCTCCCCTCCCCCGTCTACTGACGTCACTGAGGTTTACTTTCAAGTTGAGTCGTGGGGCCTCGCTTATCAGCGTTGCTTACATCAATTTCTATACAATCTTTGGGATTCATAAAGCGCAGTAATAGTCAGTTGTGGGTGTGTTGTGACCTATAAACAGGTGTCACTGTATTTGGACCAAATTGTGATTTAAAAAGAGAAATTGGCATCAGACGAACGTACGAACTTTTGTATAAATCGGAGCATTTTTTTGGGTAAGAACTCTCTGCATTTTATCCGTACTCCACATTTTAACATGAATCCTACAAACATTGTTATAAACGAGGCCCCAGATCTTTGTCAGACTCACCTTCAGTGTCTTCAGGTTGAAGCAGCAGTGTTGTAGTTTTCTACTTTTCTCTCCTGTAGCTGGACTCACTCAGAGGAAGTTGTTAGTTTGATGTGAAGGTGAATCTGATGTTTCAGTCCGTGTGTCTCTGCAGCTGCGACCGACGGTAAAATGATCAGTGTTGAACCTTGAAGCTTGAACTGTTTCCTCATTTGTGTCATTAAATCAGGTGAGTTACATGAAGGGGCAGAGTTTCAAGTTCTGATCATAAAGATGTGACAACAACTGTGTTAACCCTTAACGACAGTTGTGCGCATTTCATGCACTTTTCATTCTTCGTCTTTTGATTATTTTGGCTGTTTGTGCAGTATTGTGTATCTTTATTTGATGTTGTTATTTACAGCTCAGCTCCTAAAGAAATACTGTATTTTACCATTTCTACAAACAATTGTTACACTTATACCATTAAGCACAAATAATGTGCCATTGAAACCCATTCAACTGCAGTTTTTTTCACTTCCATTAAAGCATCTGAAACGAAAAAGATCACACATTTTTAAGGTTTTTCTAACATGTACTGCTCTGGCATACGTTAACCTAGAGACATCATTCAAACTTTAAAATGTAGACGCAAGCCTGGTGTATTAATGTTGTAATCAACTTTTTGATAGGTTGTATAGTTTTTGATCAATCACAGATCAATGACCATGATCAATTTTGGAGAAATTCAGAGTTTATAATGGGTGTGTATTGCGTCGACTGTTGAGGCCAGAGTGGTGATGTCATCAGTTAGAGTGGAGAAGCTTTCAAAAAAATGCTATGAAAACTTTTCTTTACACGCTGCTCACAGCCACAAATTTTACTCTACATGTGTGATTTTGTCCAAAGTTGTAGTCACACATGTTGGGTTTCACACAATGTTTCTACCTAAACAACATGATTTAGTGTTTTTGAATTAGCAGCCTCTAAGTGACAAGTGTACAGCACAACCACCTCATTTACTCCAATGTTAACCCAGAGAGGGATTTTTTACGATGAAAAAAAAACACAAATTTATTATTTTTT
The DNA here is from genome assembly GCA_016801845.1 of Polydactylus sextarius. Classification (NCBI taxonomy): domain Eukaryota; kingdom Metazoa; phylum Chordata; class Actinopteri; family Polynemidae; genus Polydactylus; species Polydactylus sextarius. Next base: position 16,770,761 of record CM028931.1, read on the forward strand.
TTGACTCGCTGTGTTGTCCACATTTTGACACTAGGAACAAAAAAATGACATCAATGTTTTCAGTAAACTGTTGTAGCGCTGATGGTGAAGAAATTTTGACTTTTTTTATAGCTTGATTTCAAAAGGCACATTTTCTGCACTTAGTGGTCTGAGTGTAACTAATGTGAGAATTGGGGTTAAGGATAAAATAAATTATACAGTATTTTTTCATCTTGTCCTGTTGTTTCATCTTGGATCTGATTAGCAATTAGCAGGCTAGCTGTTTAACAAGCTAACATGCTAACAGGCTGGTTAGCAAAGGCTGAATGTTTTACTATTACATGTTAATGTTACGCTAATGTTTTTACCGGTAGAAATGAAAGATTGATGCTAACTAATGCTAACATTAGCTATGTAGCAATTGCAAAAGAATGTGCTCATAGCTTAGTTTATTAGCATTGCCTTTTGCAAAGATAGAAAAGAGATGTTTGATGCTAACGTTAGCTACGTAGCATTAGCACAAACATACATATAGCTTCACCTGCTATCACCAGTAACATAATACGACGAGAACTAAGTTTGACTAAAATTAAAATAAACAAAAACAGTTTGACAATTAAAGTTGTAATTTTATTAGAATAAAGTCAAAATATTTCCAGAAAAAAGAAAAGTTACAACATTAGATTTATGATTTAATGACGATTGATCAACAATATTCTCAGAAACAAAGAAATGTGATATTATGAGAAAAAAGATGATTCAGTTTCTTTAAAAAAAAGTAACAACAACAGTTTCACATCAATTATCTCTCGATTTTGATTCATTCAATTGAAAATCTACTCAAAGATAAAACAAGAAGCTTCTGGCTAGCATTAGCATTAGCATTAGGATTGGCATTAGCGTTAGCGTTAGCATTAGCATTAGTTTAACATCGTCACCTCAGACACAAACAACGTTATAAACATGATCATCCTGTTTATCTCTGACTGATCTGATCCACTGTCACACTCAACTTCACTGGGAACAACTTCACTGGGACTGATCTAAAATCTACATTGGAAATTAAAGGAAACATCTTGTCAGTGAAAGTGTGTGTGAAGGTGTGTATGTGTGTGTTAGTATCAACATCAGAGAACGACAACTTTCCTCTGTTCCAGTCCAGATTCACTCTGATCCTCTGGATCTTCTTCTGAACTGAGAGAACAGTGACTGGAGTTGATGGTGACTTAACTTTGTATTTATCTCCATTGAACAATATTCTCCATGATCCAGACAACATGTCTCTATTCCTCTGGACAGACTCTGGTAACAAACCCAGTTCCCAGCTTCTATTGTCTCCAACCTCAATGTTCCAGCTGTGAGTCCCTGAGTTAAAACCCTCAGAGCCCAGAACAGACCAGCAGTAACTATCAATCCTCTCTGGATTGTCAGGAAGTTGTTGTTTCTGTCCTCGTCTCACACTGGTCAGATCTTCAGACAGGATGAGATATGAACCAGCAGTGTTTGGGTCCAGAACCACAGGACTGTAGGAGACCAGGTCCTTCATCTTGTTCCAGATGTTGAAGGTGAGGTTTCCCAGGTGTTTGGCCTCGTCTATCAGAGCTCCTGAGAGCAGCTGTGGATCCTCCAGCAGGGGGCGCCGCTGGACTCTGTCCACTGCAGCCTTGTAGTTGATCAGGAATGAGACGTCTTCAGCTCTCAGCTCGTCCTCTGTGGCTCTGACTGTGTGTGACAGAGCTGCTATCTCTCTGCTCAGAGCCTCCATCTTCTCCTTCATCCTCTGACTCTTCTGCTCCTCTTCCTCCCTCAGTGCAGCCATCCTGGCCTCCTCTTCCTCCTCTAGAAACTGGTGCAGCTTCTTAAACTGCTCCTTCATCTGCGTCTCTGTGCGTCGGGCCTGGACCTTAATGTGTTTTTCTGTTTGATCAAACTTCACTTTAACTTCTTCTAAACTCTTTATCTTCTTCTTTAAAGGCTCCAGAGTTTCCTCAAGTTTCTTCTTGTGTTGTTCAGCAGCTTCATCAATGGGGCTGAAGTTGTGGTTTTTGTGTTTTGTTGAATCTCTGCAGACGAGACAAACCAGCTCTTGATGATCCAGACAGAAGAGTCTGAGTTTCTCAGAGTGCAGACTGCAGAGATCCTCTGAACATCTCTGATCTCTCTGCTGTAAAAACGTCTCACACAGGTTCTTTAACACCAGGTTTAGAGGTGGATCTGGTCTTGAAGATCTTCTCTTACAGACTGGACAGTCTGTTGTTGGTTTCTCTCTCCACCAGTTCTTCAGACAGTCTTTACAGAAGCTGTGGCTACATGACAGAACAACAGGATCTCTAAAGACGTCATGACAGACGGGACAGCAGAGATCCTCCTCTAGTCTGGAAGCCATTTAGTCTCTGAGTGAAGCTGAAAACACAGCAGACAGAAAGTACAGTCAGTCGCAGCTCCCCTCCCCCGTCTACTGACTTCACTGAGGTTTACTTTCACTTTGAGTCGTGGGGCCTGGTTTGTAAACGTTGCGTCTGTAACTTAGTGTCTTTGTCAGACTCACCTTCAGTGTCTTCAGGTTGAAGCAGCAGTGTTGTAGTTTTCTACTTTTCTCTCCTGTAGCTGGACTCACTCAGAGGAAGTTGTTAGTTTGATGTGAAGGTGAATCTGATGTTTCAGTCCGTGTGTCTCTGTAGCCGCGACCGACTGAAAAATGTTTCCTGTTTCTTGTTTCCTGTTGAGTCATGTGAGGGGGCGGAGCTTGAAGCTCTGACATCACCATCAGGATGTGGTAACAACTGTTTCAGTTCAACTGTATGTGCAGGTTGAACATTGTGGAGAAGAGTCACTGATTTTAAAAGTTGTTATTAAACATATTTAACGTTCAGTCTGAACAATCTGACACATCTGTTCTTATTATTCACTAACAGAAGGTTCTGGTTCTTTATGTGGAGTTTACATGTTCACTTACTAAGTTATCAGTACTTCAGTTTATGTGTAGGGACCCTATTCATGCTACTGCTGAAGTGAAGTGATATTTTGAGCTTTTTTAGTGGTTAAAAATGACAGTTTAGATACATTTGGCTGGCTGCCCCATTTACTTTCATTGTTAGATATTTGGTTGTGAAAACAAATCAAATGCGATGTTACTTCAACCAACGTTAAATATCTTGACTCGTATTCGTGGTGAAATAACTAACTAATATGCTAACCTTAGCTATGTAGCATTAGCCAAAATAAAACCATGCGTGTTGCACCATTAAAATCAGACGAAGCGTATTTAAAATGTTTTTCACGTCGACTTGTGTGGGTTGGAAAGATCAGAGTCGATGACGAGAAAATCAGATGTTTCATTTGATTTGAATATTTATAAACATCAAATTATCATCGTCTGTGTTGAAGACGAGGATGAGGAGGATGAGGGGGAGGTGAAGGTGAAACAAACTGCCGCGTTTTCATTATTGGGGAACTTTTATTGTGAAAGATACTTCCTGTTAAGAGGAAGAAAAGGGAGAAATGGTGGAAAGGGGAATCTTTTCTTTCGCTTTTCTTCTGCTAATATCTGGTCTTCTTTTTTTTTTTTTTTTTATCCCTCTAGTCCTCCACACACCCCCATCTCATCCTCTTCATCCCCTCAGCGTTTAGTGATTAATGCGAGTTTTAATTGTCATGCTCACTTTTATGCTCATTAAAGTGTATTATGCATCAGTTAGGGTATTAAAGTTCAGTGAGAAATTTCATGCATACTGATGAGAATGCAAATGAGCCCAGCGTGAAAGGATACTATGGTTTGTGTGTGTGTGTGTGTGTGTGTGTGTGATTATCCCCAGGAGTGTGTGTCGAGTGTCATTATCACCCTCGCTAGCCAGAGACGGAGAGAGTCCACCCTTTAGAAATCATGTTAATGTGAGTCTTCACGCCTGAATACCTGAGCTGGATGTAGCGTGTGATGCTCAACGTCGCCTTTCATTTTTATTTTCAACAAAGACGGAAAAAAAAAAAAAAGAAAAAAAAAAAAAACCTAAAGCGCAAACGTTGAAATCGAAGGTTTATCTCCTGTGAGATTTGTCGCTTTAACATGAACGAGATGCTAATCTGAGCTAAATGCTAATACGCTTCATTTTGATTAAATGTGAAAGCTAAGTTAGCATTTAGCTCAGATTAGCATCTTGTTCACGTTTTCTTTTTTTTTTTTTTCTTTCTTGCACAATATTAAAAAAATTAAAAGGCGACGATGCGATGAAGCCATAATTCAAATGAATCGTAATCGTTTCGTAGCATTTAGCTAATACGCAACTTAAAAACGCCTAAAACAACTGCAACTTTTATTGCATTTTTTCCTTTTTAAAGGTAAATAAATGCCAATGAAATAACGACAGTGACGATTTTTGAAAAATCGCGTAGAAGTCGCAGTGAAAAATACGAATATGAAGGTTGTTTCTAGTCGTTTTGATGCAATTAAGTTGCAGTGACAAGTCAAAGTTGACAATACACAAAAATCACAACTTGTGACTTGTTCCTTGCAACAAAACCTAAACCACCTAAAAACATCGGTTGCGGTGATTAGTCACAGAAAAATTGCGATGAAAGTTGCAGCATTTTTAGCGTTTTGTTGCCATTAAGTTGCAGGGGTATATCAAAGGGAAAGAATCGCAACTTTTACTTACCCTTGCAACTTAATTGCAATAAAACTTAAACATTGCAATTTTCATTGCAATTTTTTTGTCCTTTTTAAAGGTAAACAATTGAAATGACGACGATCATTGGTTTTTAAAAAATTGCGCAAAAGTTGCGACAAGTGGTCAAAATCGCAAAGTCCGTTAGGTTGAATAGTTGCGATCGCAACCGTTCAAATCCGACACTTTCAAGATGTTGAATGTCTCTGAGACAAACCCAGTCGTCGTATAAGTGTCTGTTTTTTATCGTAGATGTCGAAGACGTCGTGTCGTGTTCGTAGTCGTCGTCTTTTCCTCTCCGCCCCCCACCGCCGCCGCTACCGCCGCCGCCGCCACGCTGAGCAAACAGGCTCAGTCATTACTTCGCTGTCTGTGGGGTGAAATGAGACGATGGTAAAGATTTTTAAACCGGAGGGGCCTTGAATCATTTACCCAGCATGGAGCAAGTGTGGTGAAATGAGGCTGCTGATAACGGTGGCGGTGGCGGCAGCAGGTGGTGTTGTAACTGTGAAATAATGGGAAGAAGAAGAGACGGATAAACTCATTACAGTGACAAACGGCGTGATTACCCCCGAATAAAACTCTTTAAAATCAGGTCTGAAACGCTCCCCTGGGGCTGATCAAAGGGAGATGTTCGATATTATTTTCTGATGAGGCTTCTGGGACCGCCAGTTTGTTTTCGATACCACGTTCTCTAACTTAAACTTTGCGTTTTCAGAAGAAACGTAATTTATATTCTCCAACTTTTCTCCGTTTCCTGGAAATTTATAACCGAAAACATTCTTTCTTTCTCAGTTCAAAGTTTCCAAAACCACCTTAGCTAATGTGAATCTGCTCTGATCTTGTACAGACACATTTAAAGGCGACATACGTTTGTTTTTGCTAACGCTACCTAGCTAACGTTAGCATGCTAACCTCAGTTAACTTAATATGGGATAGAAATAGTTTAGCGCTAATGTTGCTTTACGCTATTACAAACTGCTCTTAGCAAGTCAAGGAATGAAGTTTGATATTGAAATTGCAGTGTTAGCTGCTAATGCTAATGTTGGCTACGTAGCAATAGCAAAAATGTAGCATTAAACAAACTTAGTGTTGTTTTTTTGTTTGTTTTTTTTCAACTCTCAAACTTTCAAACTTGAAATTTGACTGATTTTGTTGCAAAACTGTTCACATTTTCGTCATATTTCAGTTAGCTAGATGCTAATGTTAGCATAATGGTTTTCCATTTGATTCTATGTTTGTTGTTAGCATTGACATGTGTGGTTGTTAGCTTGTTTGTCGCTCAGCGATGTTGTGAATCCGGGATTTTGCTGGATTGAAGGTAAATGGCTGTTAATGCTAATGTTGGCTACATCGCGATAGCTAAAACGTAGCATCTGCAAAAGAGAAACAAGGCACCAAACTACATTAGTGTTGTTTGGTTAATTTTTTAACAATCAAACCTGAAATTTATCATGTTTTGTTGGAAAAATAAATTGTATTTTTTCACCACTAGGGTGCAGACATCTTTCAATAAGCTACATGCTAATGTTAGCATAATGGTTTGCCATTTGTCTCAGTTATTAGCATAAACATGTGCTTGTTTATTTCTCAGAAATGTCATAAAAATCAGTGTTTTACCAATCTGTAGTTAAACTGTGGCTAATGCTAATATTGGCTACATAACAATAACTTTGACCTGGCAGCTACCTGTCAGTAAGCTAGCGGTAGCATAGACATGTATGGGTGTTAGCTTGTTTGCTTTGTGTCTTAAAACCAGTCTGTTACCAAACTACCACCACTAAACACTGGTAAATCAAAATATTTTGATGCTAATGTCGGCTAATAAGGAGGCTACATGTAGCATGTTCAAAGTGAAGACGCACTGACCGTTGTTAGCTCGGCTAAGCTAGGTTTCTGAAATTTAAGTAGTTTTACTCGTTTCAGATTCTTTCAGATTTGAACAGATATTTTCAACAAGCCAAATGTTGGTTGTTTTTGGTTGCTAATGCTAACGTTGGCTACATAGTGATAGCAGAAATGTAGACGTGGCAGCTATCTGTCAGTAAGCTAGCTGTTGATTGTCTTGTGGTTGTTGTTAGCATAGACATGTATGGTTCTTAGCTTGTTTGTTGCTCAAAAGTATTGTAAAAAAAACGTACATAAACTGCTGTTAATGCTAACGTCAGCTACATAGTCTTTTAGTAAGCCAGCTAGTAGCTAACACGGAGGCTACATGTAGCATGTTCAAAGTTGAGATGACGGACTGACCGTTGTTAGCTCAGCTAAGCTAGGTTTCTGTTATCAACCATGAAATTTCAGTTTTCAACAAGCTAGAAGTTTAGCTGCTAATGCTAAATAATCATAATAAATAGCATCTGTAAAGTAGCTGAACTAGTTGAATGAAACAGTCAAACGGTTCTAAAACGACCTCTGAGTTGTTGTGTCAATATTTAATTTCAAACGTCAGGACAGAAGCAGATTTTTAGACGTGTTTTTTTCATACTGGAGCCTTTGTTTCACCCGTAGCCTCGAAGGTGACGAAGCAGCTGATAAAACAGAAAACGCAGCAGTTTAAAGCCAGAGGGCGAAGATGAAACGGACACACGACGAAGTGACTCTTGTCTTGAAATCTTGTCCAGTTTGGCCTCAGGTGACGATGGTTGATTACAAAGATCATTTTAGACGTTCGCTCTGAAATGAGTGGAACAGTTAGCCTAGCGTAGCTTAGCTTAGCTTAGCATAAACAGCACCAGACTGGCAACTTAAAGAAAAAGAAATGAATAGAAAATAATAGTTTTGATCATTTACAGTTGTTAACATAAAATTAGTGTATATATATATATATATATATATATATATATATAAGGAGATTAGTGTTAAATAAAATTTGATATTTCACTTGTCTCCTTATTCTTTTTGTTGCTTATTTTGAAAAATGATCTTTTAATTCCTTTTTATTATTTTATATTTATTATACTTTTTATTATTATATTTATTTTTTATTTATTTGAGATTTATTATATTTTTTGAATTTGATACATGCTGATCATTTTGAAAAAAAAAATGAATCAAATTTATTTAATTTTTTACTATTTTTTATTAATTTTATATGATTTTTATTTTTTATTTGTACATTTTGATCATTAGTTTAAAAATGATTTAAAATATTATTGTATTATTATTATTATTATTATTTAAAATTTAATAATTTATTATTTTAAATGATTATTTTTTAATTGTCATTATATATTTTTAATTTGATACATAAAAAACATTATTTTATTTATTATTATTGCTTTGAAATTTAATTATTTATGTATAATATTTAGTTTATGTGATACATGTTGATCATTTTGAAAAACATTAATTAAAAGATTTTTTATTTTATTTTATTTATTTTCTTTCAGTTCCAATCTCCAGCTTCGGTCCGTGAACGTCTCACGAGATGAGGGCGGTGCTGCGTTCACTGCCCCCTCCCCCAAAACCACGAGGCTCCGGTGTTGACAGGCCGATCATCACCGCCCCCTCGCCCCCCACCAACAGGCTCCGACTCCGGCAGCAGCAGCGACCGAACCACCGCGGTGGCTCCGCTCCTCTACAACGGACAAAAAGCCTTGTCGGTTTTTATCGGTTTCGAATTCAACATTTTTAACGTTAATTAATCACCGGAAGTAGAAAGAGTCGGTGTTAAAAGCGTGTTAACCGTTTTTTTTGTCGGGGTTTTAAACGCGGCTCACAAAGGATTAACGGCCGTGCGGGAATTCCGCCCTCGCGGAGCGAAGCGCGTTCTGGCTCCGCCTCCTGGTTAATTTGTCAACAAAGGGGTTTGACGAGCTCCGACAAGAACCGCCTCCATGTTCCCTTAAAAGGATGATTTGGCCAAAAGCGGCCAACAATCGAGCCGTGGTGACCGTCTCTCCCTTCCCCGTCCCGTTCATATGGTGCGTTGACTGTCTCCGTCGCCGTTAAAGCGGAGCTATCATGGCGGAGCGCGTTCAGCAGCCCCCGGCCAAGCGGCTCTGCTGCAGACCGGGCTACGGCTCGACGTGTCGGCAAGGCCAGCGGGCCGCGTGGGCTCCGTCTGTCGGCGGCGCCGGTTCGTCGTCCGCTCAGAGCGGATCGAGTAAAGCCCACAACCCGGAGTGTCTCCTGGACATCGCGGCGAGGAAAGTCGCCGAAAAGTGGCCGTTTCAACGCGTGGAGGAGCGGTTCGAGCGGATCCCGGAGCCCGTACAGAGGCGGATCGTTTACTGGTCTTTCCCGAGGAGCGAGCGTGAAATCTGCATGTACTCGTCGTTCGGCTCCGGAGGCTCCGGCGGCTCCGGTGCGAACAGCGGGGAGGAGCTCGTGAGTAGCGGGGAGAGCGGCGACGACACGCGGCTACCGTTCCGACGAGGCGTCGGTCTCCTGGAGAGCGGCTGCGTGGACAACGTCCTGCAAGTCGGTGAGTTTGAGACCACACAAACACAACAAACAAACAAACAAACAAACAAATAAACACGTTTTTTAGACATTAAACAAGCGGGTAAAGTGAAGTGACAACAAAGGGCAACACAGGCGACAATGGGGCTTTAAATCTGCTGCTGGGGCATTTAAATCCTGTTTTTGTTGTTGGATTTTTTGTGTTTTTTTTCAGCTTGAAACACAATAGATTTAATAATCCTTTGATTTTAAGTTAGGAAATAATTAAATTCATGTAAAAAAAACAAAATTTAAAGCAAAATTCACTCGATTTTTACACTTTTTCAACAATAAAACCACTAAAATGAATGATTTAACATTTTTTTATATTACACAAAAGTGTTGAGTAACAAGGGAAGGTGTGTGTGTGTGTGTGTGTGTGGGTTGGGTCTCAACTGACACACACACACACATTATATTTGAATGAGTTGTTCTTGAAAAGAAAGGAAAATAATTGTTGCTTCAACTCGTTTCACAAGAAAGAGTTAAAACGTCACACACACACACACACACACACACACACACACGTACAACTTTTAATTAAACACACACACCCAGAAAAGAGAGGATGTGTGTGTCTGTGGAAAAAAAAACAAAGAAAAGCATCTTTTCCGATTGTTTTTTTCCTCTGTTTTAACCCCAGTTTAAGAGGTGGGGGGTGTCTCTTGTCACCTGTAAGCCCCCCCCCACTTCCTCACACACACACACACACACACACACACACACACACACTCTCCCCTCCAGCCAAACCTCAAACCCAAACCCCCTCTTCCTCTGTCTGTAATCCCATTACTCTGCATGGTTCATTTGTAATTGTAATGTAACATGAACACATGAGTTTCTGACACACACACACACACACTCATACCCAGACCTATAATCACACATATTGGGTTTTTATTCTACATCTACAGAGTGAAGTGTGTGTTCACGACTGGATTCACACTCGCTCTAGAATTTGTCAGAAGAAGAAGAAGAAGAAATAAGCGATTTAATTTCTGTGTGAACCTCAGCAGCTACGACCTCGGAGGAAATGAAACGACGCGTTTATTATTTTATAACGACGGCGGCGAGTTAAAGAGGAACACGTCACATTTGAAACGCTAGAAAACGAGCGCCGCGACTTTTATCCTCGTGAATTTTCCACTTTTATTCTTAGAATTTTACAACTTTTGCTCTTGTAAATCACGACCTTAAAGTCGACTTTTTTCCGACTTTTATTTTCTGAAAAGTACGAATTCTGTTTTCAGACATTTTCGACTTTTATTCTCGTAAATATGCAACTTTTATTTGTTTATTCGTCGTAAATTACAACCTCAAAAAGTCGTAATTAACGACTGATTTTCAAAATGTGACGACTTATTCTTGGAATATTACGACTTTTATTCTTATAAATTATTACCTCAAAAAGTCGTTATTTACGACTTTTATTTTCACAACAGTACGACTTCTGTTCTCGTAAATTTACGGCTTTTATTCTTATGAATTACGATTATTTATGACTTATTTTCAAAATGTTATGTCTTATTCTCGTAATATTACGACTATTTTTTAGAAACGTAAGACTTTTACGATTGTAAATTACGACCCCGAAAAGTCGTAATTTACGACGAAATCTGAATAATTAGAGGATAAAAGTAGTAAATGTAGGACTTTTTTATACGTTAGCGCTAACGTTAAAGCTTCACTTCCTCTGAAACGGTTCATCCTCTGAGGGTCACGTCTTTTAAATTATTTGGATTCTTTTTTATTAAAAGAAAAATCCAGCAAGTTGCAAAAGTTCTGTCTTAGAACGTTCAGAATCATGTTATTCAAGTTTCTCAGGTTGTTTTTTGTTTGGCGATGATGACGATTCATCCTCTGGGGAGCACGAATGTCTGAACTTTAGTCTCATTTCATTCAGCGATTGTTGAAATTTTCTTTTAAAACACAAATAGACATTAATTTTGAGGAGGTGCGTGAGTCGTAAAAGTCAGGGGACAACTGAAATAATGTTAGGGTTCATCCTCAGAGGATCAGGAATGTCTGAACTGAACTTAAATGCATGTTTCATTGAGCGATTGTTTAGTTTTTATTCCTAAACCACGAATAAGTGTTATTATTGCAGTTCCTCTAGAGGAAAAAGTTGGGGGACAATTAAAGAAAATGTTAGGGTTCATCCTCAGGGTACCATGAATGTCTGTGCATTTCCCAGTTTCAGTGAAAAGTTGTTGAGATTTTTCTTTCAACGCATGAAGAAATGTTAATGTAGTGACAGCGCTAGATGAAAAACCAATCAAGAGGGTAGTCAGAAATGTTTGCATTCATCCTCTGGGGAGCATGAATCTCTGCATCGGTCTATATGCTGTGTTTCCTTCAGTGTTAGTTAAAATTATTCCTCAAAATGTGATTAAATATTAATCTTGTGGTGGCGCTAGAGGAAAAAAATCAGGATAATTAAACCTTAGGATTCATCCCCTGGGGATCGCGAATGTCTGAACTGCATTTTGTTTGAGATTTGGTTGAGATTGTTGATATTTTTCTCTTGAAACATGAACAGATGTTGGTCTTGATGTGGAGTTAGAGGGAAAAGTCAGAGGGTAGTTAAAATATGTTTGGATTCATCCTCTTGGGAGCTCGAATGTCTGTGCAAAACTTAATGAAAACACACGAAACAGCTGTTGAGATATTTTGGTTTTGAGGTAAAGCCAAACACCCTTTCAAAATAAGTCATCCTGGATTGTACTTAAACGTGACGGGGGCGTCGTCTTGGCGCTAGCGAGTTGTTAGCGTGTTGACTGAAGTATAGGCTGCTGGTGTATACGTTGGTGGATGTATATTTACATTAATCAGGGAAAACTATGGTTTCTATATATGGAGGGAAAACATACGGCGTCATGTGTTTACGTGTGTGTGTGTGTGTGTGTGTGTGTGTGTGTGAGATACCTGGTTATTAGGTCATGTTAGCTGAACCTGTTTACATGAGGTCAAGTTTGTGTTTTTCAGACGAGTTTATTGAGTTCACTGACGATGTTCAGTGTTTGTTGTTGAGGTTCCAACTTTATGCTAACATTAGCGTTTTAGCAACAATAAAGAGAAAAGGTTCTAACTTTATGCTAACATTAGCGTTTTAGCAACAATAAAGAGAAAAGGTTCTAACTTTATGCTAACATTAGCGTTTTAGCAACAATAAAGAGAAAAGGTTCTAACTTTATGCTAGCATTAGCATTTTAGCTACAGAAAAGGCTCCAACTTCTAGGTTGGAGCCTTTCTAGCATGAAGGTTCTAACTTCACGCTAACATTAGCATATTAGCAAAAACTGGGTTCTAACTTTATGCTAACATTAGCATTTTAACATAAGACAATAAAAAGATTCTAACTTTACGCTAACATTAGCATTTTACCAAAAAGTGGGTTCTAACTTTATGCTAACATTAGCATTGTAGCAGAAAATAGGATCCAACTCGATGCTAACACTTCACATTCTTCGAGCATGTAATTTTATCACGTAACTGCTGCTAACGTTGCTAACAATGTTAGCATTAGCATTATGTTGTTATTTATTCATTTTAGCCGAAAGAGGCTAAAAATGGACGATTGATTGATCAAAACCAGTGTGTTGATTGACTCACGATCAATACGATCAGTGTTTACAGCGCTAACGGTCAAAACATGGCCGCTCATTCATGTCAGTCCTCCACCTCCACCTGAGGCTAACCGCTAGCAATCAGCTAGCTCGCTAATTAGCTGCTTTACTTTAAACTTTGAATATTTTCATGTTTTGGACAAAACAAGAATAAAATCCTGTCGGTTACAGAACAATTTGTCAGAAACAAAGATGGAGGATGAGTTCGACTGTTAATCAGAAGCTACTTATGAGCGTTTCTTACATTTTAATGGGAAGTTAAAGACGTCATCCATCAGAGGTTGTTACCTCACAGCTCAGAGCAGCGTGTTAATGAAGACTGATGGTCCTTCCTCTTCACCTCCTCCTCCTCCTCCCACATCAACTGCTGCAGAGACTGATCCATTAGCGGTTAGCATCCCTCTGCTTCTCTGGGATTTGTGGCTTTTAGATTATCACATGATGACGCGTGTGGCCTGAATACAACCGGCAGACGTAGCTGTAGAAGCTAACGACGCGCTACATGTAAACACTGTGGTCATATGACTTCGGACCTTAATGTTTTCGCAGAAAGTCAGTAATAGTTGTTGTTAGTCCCATTATACCAGCTAATGTTAGCATAAACTTCAGTCCTGGTGTGTGGTAATAAGCTAACATTAGCATAAAGTTGGATCCAGTCTGCTAAGATCCTAATGTTAGCATAAAGCTAGGTTCCGTTTTCTTATTAAAATACTAATGTTTGCATTAATTTCGATCCCACTTCTTGCTAAAACGCTAAACATTAGCCTGGACTTCACTTGTTAACATCATAACTTTAGCTACTGATAAACAAGCTAATATTAGCTTAGCCTATTTTGTTGCTAAAATGCAAAACTTAGCATTAAGATGGGTCCAGTTTCTTGCTTAAATGCTAATGTTAGCTAGTTTCAATCATTCAATGCTAACGTTAAAATTGCTAACAATGTTACCATTAGCATAGATTGTATTTTTTTGTTAATAATAACATAATTTTAACTGGTGATAAACAAGCTAATGTTAGCATAAATTCCATTAGCTAGCTAAAGCTAACATTGGCAACACAGTGTGTGAGACTTTAAGACTTTGGGCAACATGTTTTTATATTTTCCAGACTCGTCCAGGACGCTGTACTGCAGCTGGACTATTTGTGTTTTGTGTGTTAGCGTAGCGGCGTGTTGAACAGGAAGTTAACGTGTTGGGTCTCCATGGAAACGACAGCTTTTCTCAACTGTCAGTCAACCGTTGTCGTGTGTTGAACCTGCTCTTCCAGATGACGTGAAAGAGATGTGGTCACGGCGTTTTGTTTAGTTAAATTTACGTCGTCTGAACTCCACATCTCCTCTCTCTGGTTTCTAGTTTCAGTTCCAGTCTGGATCTGCAGCAACACGCGTGATCTCGCTCTCGTTGCCTCCGGCGACGCCGTCATCGTAACGTACACGTACATCGTTGTCATCGTCATCAGGAAGCCTTTTAAAGTCGAGGTTCAGGTTCTGGAGGAAGATCCTGAAACGGCTGTCGACGTCGTATCGATCGAACGGGAACTTCCACACCAAAACAAACAAACAAAAACGCATAACTCGGGCTTGTCGTCGCTTGTCGCCGCTTGTTAAAGAATTCTTCTTTTTCCAGTCGATGTCGCGACGCCGCCGGCGGTTGATTCATCCGTTGACAGTTGAATAAACATCGTCAGTCAACGAGTTTCAGACCAAAACCAGAAGCATGAAACTTGGTTTATAAGACACGTTTAATCGATGTTTTATAGATAAAATGATTGATAATCAATAAATAATGCAGCTGATTGTTGCACAGAAGTTGATTTTACTCAAAAAGTAACAAAAATACCAGTTGGCAACAATGTAACAAGATTTTAAATTGACGCTTCTATATTAAAAACCTGAATTATTACTGGTTTAAAGGAGCAGTATGTAAGATTTTTATACGCTCCATTAGCATTAGCATTAGCATTATAGCTACCATTGTCAGCATAGCTGTTGTTTAGCATTAAGTTGGGTCCCATATCTGGCTAAAACACTAAAACACTGGTTCAGACCATTTATTGCTAATGTAAATGTTAGCAAAGTCATAATTTTAGCTAATGTTGGTATGAAGTTGGATCCTGGTTTTGTGCTACAATGCTAATCTTGGTCAGTTCTAAATATTCATGGTAATGTTAACATTGTTAGCAATGCTACCATTAGCGTAGATTGTACATTTTTTGTTAACGTCACAATTTCACCTCATGACAAACGAGCTAATATTAGCACAAAGTCCATTAGCTCACTAAAGCCAACGTTGGCGACATGGTGTGCTAGTGATAAACAAGCTAATGTTAGCATAAAGTTGGGTCGTGTTTATGTCGTACAATGCTAATATCAGTCAATTTCAAACATTTGAAGCTAATGTTAATATTGTTAGCAATGTTTTCATTAGCGTAGTGTACTTTTTTGTAAACGTCATAATTTTAGCTAGCGATAAACAAGCTAATGTTAGCGTAAACGTCTCGGCAAAAGCAGAAGCCATCTTTTCAAACGTATAGGACATGTTTGAAGGACGTTAGCGGCGCTTAACATGCAGTCCAGGGCATTAGCGTTAGCGTTAGCGTTGCTGTAGTGCATTGTGGAAAATTTTGACCATTAGAATATGACTTGTCGCCACAGTTTCGTCAACGTTCGGGGAAACACCGGATGAGTTGCGATGGCTAACATTAGCGTAGCACTACGCTGAGGCGGTGTGGTAGCAGAGCTAACATTAGCAGTTGGCTAATTATGGACTCGACTCAGCAGAACTTACCATCGGTTGCGTTTTTCAGCTGCGGTGATGACGACGTAACGTCAGAGGGAAAATGTGAAACCACAGAAAACGGTTTGACACTTTGAGTCAAATTCTCCACTGACATTTGTTACTTTTGTTGAGTTTTTAATGGCAGGAGTCCCCCTCCACAATTAACAATCACCAGATGATTCTGTGATGGCGGTCATAAATAACAGCGAGTGACTCGAGTGTTTTGGGTTTTTTACTGTCAGTAACTGCTTTGAAAGAGCTGTGTGAAGTTTCACACACACTCATCCGGTCGGTTTCCGCTCAGACGAGGTATGCCCGGCATGCGCCTACAAGTTGAGTCATTGTTTTCATCTGTTCAGAGATGAGATGAGTAATGTCAGAGAGGAAGAGAGAAAAGCTTCGGTCGCTTTTAATGCAGTTTAAAGAGGAGGAGGAGAACGAGAACGTCGGAAAAGAATGTGAGAGATTTCAAAATAAAAGCACACGTGTGTTCTGCAGTAAATAGTTTTCTCGTGCGTTCTTGTCAAGGTGATGTCTTAATAACACAAATATCTAATGGGTTTAAATTTGGTAGAAATGTTCCCTCAGACTTGAGGTTAAACATGTTTTAATTTGGTAACAAAAGGTCAAAGGTCAGCGTTACTTTTTGTATCTACAAACATGGCCGCCAACAGTTTTTAGGTCTTTTTTTATGTTGTCTAAATTCTTGTGAAGGTGATATCTCAAAAACAACTTGATCAACTGGCTTCAAATTTGGTAGAAATGTTCCCTCAGACTTAAGGTTAAACATATTTAAATTTCGTGACAAAAGGTCAAAGGTCAACGTTAATTTTTCATATCTCCAAACATGGCCGCCAACAGTTTTTGAGTCTTAATCTTTTTGTGTGGTCGTGCTTCAAAAACAACTTGGTGAAACGGCTTCAAATTTAGCAGAAAATTTTGCAGAAATTTAGCAGAAAATTTGGTTGGTCAAAGGTCAAAGGTTATAGGTCACTGTTTGTGGATCCTGCTGTGGTCTATCTCATTTTTGTGAAGTGATATCTTGTGAACACTTTGACGCTTTGTTTTCAAATTGGGCAGAACCATTTTTTTGGACATGAGGATGAAATCATTTGAATTTGATGTCTAAAGGTCAAAGGTCATGGCCGCGCTAGCTTGTACTTTACTGTGACGTCACAGTTGTTGTATAAAGACAGATTTTCCCTGTATTTCCTGCAGCGTTACTGGTTGTTGGAGGTGTTGGTGCAGTTGCATCATCGCTAGTGTCAGTAACAGTAACTGTGACAGTCGGGGGCTGGTGGTGGTGGTGGGGGACTGGCCGAGCAACTTTCCTACAGTGTCAAAGAGGAGGTGCGGCCCCCTTCGTTGTGAAAACAGGATGCAGGATCCTTATCACGGCAAAACATCAGACCAGATTTACACACCTCCAACCAACCAGCTCTATAAATTATAAAACACGACACTGAGTCGGTGTTAAAGCAGCAGCAGGTCTGACTGGATCTGGATCTGGATCTGGATCTGGATCTGGATCTGGAGAGATAAACGGGACTACGCTCCACTTCATCCTTCCTCCATCAGTCTCCTCGGTCTCTGTCGGGACACGTACTCGTCCGACCCGACTGGTCGGAGCTGCAGCGGATTTTCCTGTTCGTTTGTGTCGTAGATTTACTTTTCTACAATATGGCAACAAATCTTACATCATGAGTTAGCTTAGCTTAGCTTAGCTTATCTTAGCTTAGCTTAGCATAGCATAGCATACAGGCTCTTGTACACTTTTGCTTTCATATATATATAAATAAACAAGATGTGATGTGTGCGTTGTTTTGAGTTTTAGAGGTCGGCTTAGCTTTTTCTAGTCTTGATGCTAAGCTAGGCTAAGCTAAGCTACGTTCTAGCTTCTACTTGCAATTTATTTATTTACATTTTATTTTACCTCCTTTTGTCTCTTTAAATGTTCCTTCTGACGTTAGCTGGTAATAAGTAAAAGGTGATAGCTAATTGGGGGAATGCTAGCCAGCTAGCTTAGCTTAGCCTAGCTTAGCTCAAAGTCTGACTTTTACACTTTGCAGCTCATTTATTTATCTATATAAAAGCAAATATGTTAATGAGTTGTAGAGGTGCTAGCATAGCATTTTCTTATCAGACTAGCTATTTACAGTCTTTATGCTAAGCTAAGCTAAGCTATGGCTTCTACTTACCATTTATTTGTTATTTTACCTCCTTTTGTCTCTTTAATTATTCCTTCTCATTTTAATTATTTGTATAAAAGCTAATAGCTATGTGAGAAAATGCTAGACTTAGCTTAGCATAGCTTAGCACAAAATCTGGCTTTCACACTTTTGCTTGTATATGGGAAAATAAATTATTTGTAATGTGCTAATTAGTGAGATTTACGATTAACGTTTTATTGTGTTTATGCTAAGCTAAGCTATCTGCTAAGTTGCTGTAGCTTTAAGCTAATTTTCCCTCATTATTTTCTCTCTTTACTTAGTGATAGCTATGTGGACTAGCCAGCTTAGCTTATCTTATCTTAGCTGGTCGTTAACGAAGCTAACTGAGGCGTTAGCGAGTCTATTTCAAAATAAAAGCACTTATTTAAAACTAAACTGAATAAACTTGGACGTTCGTAGCAGCTCTGACGGGAACGAGAAGCTGCAGGTTTTTTTTAGCGAAGCCGACGTTCGAGTATCAGGACCCAGATCTAGTGAGTCTTTATTTACTTTTGACACCTCGACGTCGAAAGGAAGTAGAGCAGCAGCTCGTCTCTTTTTCTCTGACGCGACTCGTGTCACTCTATATTTATACGCACGCAAACGTACAACGTTCGAACGTCGAGATATGAAAATACTCTTACTGGAAAACACCCCAGTTAGGTCTTTGAATACGCTAACTGATGATGCTAAGTCATTTTAGTCGTTTTAAAGCTGCAGAAAGAAAGAAAAGAAACATCTGTCTGCTCTAGTTTCTTCTTTTTTTTTTCTTTTTTTTTTTTTGAGACAATGCTCGGATATAATTTGAATTTCCTGCCATCACACACTCGCACGCTCACACTCACACACTCACCACAAACTGTTGACGACCTGAAGGAAACAACCGTCAGTAGGTCAGAGGTGGAAAGGTCGGACTCGTGCTCACGAAGGGGAAACTCCTGTTTGGTTTTTTTTTTTTTTTGTGCTGCAGGTGTGTGTTTAACCAGATGTAAAACACGCGTGTTCATCTTTTAATCGTTGATCGACAAACCACATGGTGTTTTTTTTTTTTTGTGACATTTTTGAAATTATTCGCACGTTAACGACCCCGTTAAAAGTGTCAAACGTCGACTTGAAACGATAAACAAATTCAACGGTTTCACACTTTTATTGTCGCCTTTTCAAAGAAGTTAGCATATGCTAATAGCTATGCCATAAAATGCTACTACAGCTAGCTTACTTTAGCTTAGCTTAGCACTTTTTTTTTGCCACCCTATGCGTAAACAAACCGGATGTAATGTGTCCAGTGGTGAGTTTTGGAGATGCTAGCATAGATATTTTTCTTGTTTGTATGCTAGGCCATGCTAAGCTAAGCTGTAGCTTGTAGTAGCTTGTTGTGTCTCTTAACTTGTTTCTACTGATTTCAATTATCTGCATTAACATTAATAGTTCGGTGAGAAAATGCTAGCCAGTTAGCTTAGCTTAGCATACAGACTCTTACACGTTTACCACAATATTGATAAACTAACAAGATGTAATGTGGCCAAGGGTGAGTTAGCATACTAGCGTAGACATGTTCTCACTCTCACTAGCTTTTGCTAGTCCTTATGCTAAGCTAAGCTATATGCTACATGGCTATAACTTCTAGTTTTCATGTTTCCCTCTTGATTTTTCTTCCTTTAATTGTTTACGTCTTGTTTGTTTAATCATATGGAGGCAAAAGTGTAAACAAATCTTTATGCTAAGCTAAATTAAGCTAAAATAAGCTACCTGTATTAGCATTTAGTTAATTTGGCAATTAGAATATGAAGTCGGTCAAAAAAGCGACAATAAAAATGTGAACAAGTTCAATTTAGTCAGCTTGTTTCTACTCTTAATGCAAGGCTAAGCTATGCTAAGCTAACTACTAAGTGGCTATAGCTTCTAGTTTCCATCTTCTCATTTATTTTACCCTATATATAATGTTTGTTCTGATTTCAGTTATCTGTATAAAAGATGATGTCTAGTGAGAACATGCTAGCTTAACTTAGCTTAGCATACATCTGATGAGCTGTAAAGGTGCTAGCTTAGACATTTTCTTATCATACTAATTTCTGTTTATGCTATGCTAGGCTAACACTTGTCTATTAAATAAAAGTTTGTAGTAAAGTTCAATCATTTCCACCTGTAAACAAAACGCTAAAAGCTTTTGATTTCGGTCCGATTCGCATTTTTATGGATTCCCGGGCTCATTAGCTTAGCGGCGGCGGCAGCGCTGCGGCGAATCTCAGGAGTGGAAACAAATGCATTTGTGGAGGAGAAAGCAGCGGCCGAGCCTCGCTGATGGTCCTCAGAGGACGAATGGATGACTTGAACCAGGCTCAGCGGGAACACAGCACTCAAACAAATGGTCTGGGTTTTAAACGAAGGAAAAGACGAACGACGTTGTGTTGCTAAACCGTGACAAACAAATTAAAATAGTGTGATAAAAGTAAAGTAGCGGTGAGGGATTATAAAATTATAAATTATAAGTAACAACTTTCTCCAAAATTTAAAGAATAATATGTGAATTATTACTAAGCTTTAGCGGTGTTAGTCTCCCGTCTTTATGCTAAGCTAAGCTAAGCTAGTAGCTTTAGCTAAAACTTATTTATTTGCCATTTTGTCTTTTAGTTTCAATTTCAATTTTTAGTTGTTTGTGTAAAATTATACGCCCCCCAGTAATGCTAATAGCTATATGAGCAGATGCTACTGCAGCTAGCAAAAGCTAGCTTAACCTAGCTTAGCATAGACACTGGTTTGCCTATATATGGTCAAACAAACTAGTTGTAATAGTGTTCTCTATTTGCCTGTCCGTGCGGAAAGAGTGGAGCTGTAGCAAATAGCTAAGCTAGCATAGCATAGCATGCTATCTTGGCTATTAGCTCTTTTACTTCTTTACTTTTACTCTTTCACTTTTCTTTCTGATTTCACTTGTGTTTACTGTACATGTAACCACCAGTAATGCTAATAGATGTAGCAGATGCTACTACAGCTAGCAAACTGCTAGCTTAACATGTTAGCTAAGTAGCATCACATCCTGCTGTTATTTCCTCTTCAATCGACATGTTTTTGAGCATAAATTAGCATCTGAAGTCACAGAAAATGTTAAATTGTCTCTTAGGAACTTGCAACATGACACAAACAACATTAATTTGTAACAATGTAACATAGATGCTAATTAAATTGTAGCATTCGATGGTTTGATGTTTCAGAGAAAATGAGACCAGTTTTCAGTCCTCGGTTATCTGAGTGCTCTTTGAGTTGTTTTACTGATAAATCGATCCGCGTCCGTCTGAGAGGTTTCTACTCTCTGCTCGTCGTTAAAAGGCCCATCCCGTCCGTCTGAGTCGTTCGCCGCTAACGTCTCCTCGTTTTCTCGCCTTGGTGAGCGCTTGCTCTTCTGACGAGGTTGAGGAATTTCTGTCGTCTCCTTCCTCCATGTTGTATTTCAGCCCAGTTTGTCATTTCTAGTGTTTGGTTAGAATAAAAGTCTAGAGACGATAAAACCAATAGAAGAGATAGAACAACGATTTCGTTAGCTTAGCATAGCCTGGTTTAGCATAAACACTTGTTTTTATACTTTAATACTTTGGCTTTTGTCTGGATTAATTAAAGGGGATATTGTTTAGCTTCTTTCTTCATGCTAAGCTAAGCTAGCTTCCTCTAAATTAGTTAATAGCATAGCATGCTAGCTTAGCATGAAGATTGAAAATACTAGTTCTGCTCTGTTTGTAATTGATCGTTTGTTGCTTGTTTCTTTTTAATTTTTCCATATAACTTTAATTTGTCTTTAGAAAAATTAGCGTATGCTAATAATCATACCATAACATGCTGCTACAGCTAGCTTACTTTAGCTTAGCTTAACATTTAGGTTCTTTTTTGCACTTTTATCATAATACAGATAAACAGACAAGATAAGTAATGTGAGTTTTAGAGCTCAGACTGGCTTTATCTGGTCTTGATGCTAAGCTAAGTTAAGCTAAGCTATCTGCTAGGTGGCTATAGCTTCTAGTTTCCATTTATTTTCTTTTGTTAACCTGATTTAACTGATTTTCTCATTTCACTTCAGATTTTAGCTGTGTAGTTGCGTGGGAAATGCTAGCTTAGTGTAGCTTAGCTTAGCACAAAATCTGGCTTTTACACATTTTCTTGTATATAGATAAATGAATGAGGTGTAATGTGTTAACTAGTGAGTTTCAGAGGTGCTAATATAGACATTTTTTTGTCGGACTAGCTTATTCTAGTCTTGATGCTATGCTAAGCTATCCCTGGTTTTCTCTGTAATTGTTTAATATCTTGTTTGTTTATCCATATGGTGGCAACAAGTGTAAACGAGTCAGTGTGCTATGCTAAGCTAAGATATGGTAAGCTAGCTGTTGTAGCATTTTATGGAATAGCAATTAGCACAACTTCGCTAACTTCTACGTTAACTTCTATTCAGACCAATTTAAGTCGGTCAAAAAAGCAACTTTGAATCTGCGTGAAAGCTAATAGCCAAGGGAGAAAATGGTAGCTTAGCCTAGCTTAGCTTAGCGCAAAGTCTAGCTTTTACACGTGGGCAAATAAATGAGGTGTAATGTGGTAATTTCTGGTCTTTTTGAATCTTTTACCAACTGAAGCTCAAGTTGAAAGGTCGCTAACGTTAGCTAACGTTAGCCAACGTTAGCCAACGTTAGCTAACGTTAGCTAACGGCTAGTTGACGATATCTCGGGGCGTTTTTTTGTGGTGAAATAAATGAAAAGAATCTGATCTGAGACCAGTGACTGAGGACAGATGGTGATCAACTCACCGTGACCATTGATTGGTTGTTTACTTCTCATCTCGCGGCTCCTGAGGCACCGCCGAGTCACCACGGCGACAGATTAGATTCCCTGTTGTCATCAGACACACACACACACACACACACACACACCGAAGTGTTAAACCTGTTTCCAGCAGGTTGATAATGAGTTGATCTGAAGCTGAAGAAAGAAAAGAAATAAAAATATCCAACGTTTCTTTCTTGTTTCTTTCTTTTCTTTCTTCTTCTTTGATATAAAACTGGAAACATTTTGGATTAAATTAATTTTAATTAAAATTAATTTAAAAAAAATTGTCAATAAATAAAAGTATTTAAAAAAAAAAGTTAAAATGTGTATAAATGTTTCTTAACGAAATATAATTTTATATAAAAAATGTAAATAAAAAATAAATACAAAAAGTCAACTTTGTTTTTTTTTTTCTTTAAAAAAATAAATACATAGAAAATAAAACAAATACATCATAAAAGTGGATATAAAATAAAAAAAAAACATTTTAAAAGTAGTTTTTATTTTACACTATCTGTCTTAGAAATATATATATAAAAATTAAATATATACAATTTTAAAATAATATAAAAAAGAAATAAAATAGTCAACTTTGTGTCTTTGTGTTTAATAAAGGAATACATTATTTGAAGTTAAAAAAAATTAAAAATTAAAAAAAAAATCAAGTTTGTGTCTTAAATTTTATTATTTAAAAAACTTATATATAAAAATAAAAAATAAACAATAAGAAAATATTTTTAAAAAAATAATAAAATAAAATGTAAAAAAGTCAACTTTACTTCTTATGGTTTGACGATATATTAATTTGCTTCTGGTGACGAAAGACGTCCATGTTGTTTTATTTATTTATTCATTTTATTATTATTTAGATAAATTAAATAATCGAGTCGTTACTTTGCTGACTCGGCGGAAATGAAGGAGTTAAGTTCGTTGGTGCAGAAGCTGCCAAACACACACACACACACACACACATTGAGAGGAAGTGCATTACAGAATGCTGAGCTCAGGGTTTTGGCTCTTTGCCACACACACACACACACACACACACACACACACACACACACACTCAGCTGAATTTTCCAGCCTCCTCAGAGTCACTTTCTGTTACGTCAGTAGTTCAGCTGTGGGCCAGACATGACTGTGTGTGTGTGTGTGTGTGTGTGTGTGTAACAGGATGTGGATGTTTTGCTTGTGTTGCCTCGGCGCGTGGCGCTGAACT
Source organism: Polydactylus sextarius (assembly GCA_016801845.1). Taxonomy (NCBI): domain Eukaryota; kingdom Metazoa; phylum Chordata; class Actinopteri; family Polynemidae; genus Polydactylus; species Polydactylus sextarius. The sequence goes on from CM028931.1 coordinate 16,794,486, forward strand.
GAAACACAAGTTTCACTCTCAGATAACGTCTCGTGGTCTTTTCCACTTGTTTTCTTTCACACACACACACACACACACACACACACTCTTATGTGCCAGCCGTGTGTGAACATTTGAGCAAAGTGGAAATTAAATCTCCTGGTTTTAACGTTCCAGAGTGAATAGGGTCGCTTGTTGTGTGTGTGTGTGTGTGTGTGTGTGTGTGTGTGTGTGTGTGTGTGTGTGTGTGTGTGTGTGTGAGATGTCTCAATATGTCTCACACACACACACACACACCCCCGTGACAAAATGTCAGGGATTTGCCACTTTATTAGGGACACCTTCAAAGTTTTAAATGTCAAATTGAGGTTGTAAAAGATACTAACTGTTAGCGTTAGAGATGCTAAACGTTAGCGATGCTAGGTGTTAGATTCTAGGTGTTAGAGATGCTAACTATTAGAGATACTAACTGTTAGCGATGCTAAACGTTAGCAAAGCTAGGTGTTAGCGATGCTAAGTTTAAGCTATAATCGTTATCTTGTTTAATCTTAATGTTTACATTTATATTTTATTTTTTTGGTTGTTTACTTGTTTTCTAGAGACAGGAAGTGATTTTATTTATTAATATTTATTATTTTAAACGTTCACTGTTTGTCTCATGTTTGACTAATCGTTCAGAAACGATCAGCGTCGTCGTCTCAGTGAAACTTTCTCAAACTCGACGTTTTCAGTTTCCCGTCGTCAGCGGAGACGTTTGGTGACGTAGAGAAACCTACGGATTCACCGAGTCGCACGTCAACGTTGTTGTTGTTGTTGTTTGTTTGTTTTTACTTAGAACTCAACATCCTTTAGAAATAACAACAAATAAAACAAAATGGCCGAACCTGCTTCGTTTACGCTACTTTACTCGTTGACCGTTTCGTTCTCACGTCTGAAACCAAAACATAGAGGATTCTGGGAAATGTGATCATATGGAAGGACACACACACACACACACACACACTCAGACCTGTAGGTTTAAACGATGGAGGAGGGAACAGCAACAGGACGTGTTGTTAAAGGGAAATGAAAAGGAAATGAGAATATTTTGGTCGTTTACGTCGTCGCTGTGAGAGTCTGGATGTTTCGGTTCAACCTCAGTAGCTTTTTATTTCTGGAAGAAGACGAATCGGTGGAGAAGTCAGACTGAGAAAGTAGCAAAACTTACAAAGTAACAAACCTTCTGTTCTCTGAAGGCTTCAATGGAAAGTTGCTGTTAGCGCTAAGCTAACGTTAGCTTCCTCTGCTTTCTCCTCCATCAAACACTTCTTCCCTAATTAGCTAAACTTGGCTACATTAGCTAACTTGACTATGTTTGCAAACGTCGCTACATCAGCTAACACGGGTCCCAGACTTTTTACCACTTAGCCTGTGTCACTTTTCTCCTGTAGCGCTAAGCTAACGTTAGCATCCTCCGCCATAACAACCCTATCCTCTGCTGTCTCCACCATCAAATATTTCTACCCTAATTAGCTAATTTGGCTAGATTAGCTAAATTTGCCACTTTAGCTAACTTTTGCACATAAACTAACTTGGCTACATTAGCTAAGTTGACTACGTCAGCTAACCTGGCTAACAGACTTGACCACTCAGTTTGTGCCACTTTTCTCTGTTAGCACTAAGCTAATGTTAGCCTCCTCTGCTGTAACCGTATTCTTCTCAAGATTGGTCATGTGACCTACACGAGGCTTGTCATTGGTTCTTTTCTCCTTCTATTTCTCTTCTTGTTTTACAGCAGTTAGCAGCTAGTTTAGCTTAGCCGCTAGCAGCTGCCACAGCATTGGTAGTCATTTTAAAGGAAGTGATTTAAGATTTCAAAATAAAACGTCAGATTTAGTTTGACATAAGTTGTTTCCTTTGTTTTCCTGCAGGTTTCCACCTCAGCGGCACCGTCAGGGAACCGTCCACGTCCTCGGAGCCGGAGCTCGTCTGCAACGTGAGCGTGAGCTTCGACCGCTGTAAGATCACGGCGGTGACGTGCAGCTGCGGCAACAAGGACATTTTCTACTGCGCCCACGTGGTGGCGCTGTCGCTCTACCGCGTACGGAAACCCGAGCAGGTCAAACTACGGCTGCCGATCTCTGAGACTCTTTTCCAAATGAACCGAGATCAGCTGCAGAAGTTCGTCCAGTATCTGATCACGGTTCATCACACCGAGGTGCTGCCGACGGCGCAGAAACTGGCCGACGAGATCCTGTCGCAGAACTCGGAGATCAACCAGGTTCACGGTGAGTTTCACAACAAAAACGTAAAATGTTACGGGGTGTGTGTCCTGAACGTTTGGTGAAGTGAGAGCGATGCCGGGTACGAGTGCGTTAAAGTGGATGGCGAGAATTGGCTAACGTTTAGCATCTCTAACAGTTAGCATCGCCAACGTTTTGCATCTTCAACGCTTAGCTTCTCTAATGTTTAAAGTCCCTACCGCTTAGCGTTGCTAACATTTAGCATCTCTAACACTTAGTAACGCTTAGCATCTTTAACAGTTAGCATCACTAACCTTTAGCATCACTTATATGTTGTATCTCTAACACTTAGCATCTTCAATTCTTAGTTTCTCTAATGTTTAGCATCCCTATCTCTTTGCGTCGCTAACATTTAGCATCTGTAACACTTAGTATTGCTAACATATAGCATCACTTACGCTTAACATCTCTAACATTTAGCATCTCCAAAGTTTAGCGTCCCTACCTCTTAGCATCACTAACATTTAGCATCTTTAACACTTAGTATTGTTAACATTTAGCATTGCTAATGCTTAAAACTGCTAACAAATAGCACGGTAACTCTGCACTGACTAACACTTATAGCTAACACTTAGCTTTGCTAACATTTAGCATCACTAGCATCCCTTAGCGTCGCTAACGTTTAGCATACCGTGTGTCTCAGTTTGCATGCTTCCATACTTAAACTTACTATTTTGAGTGTGTTTAGTGACAAGTATGTCAAAACTCAACCGGTTTCCTGTGACATCATCACACAGGAGCTCCGGACCCGACGGCCGGCGCCAGCGTGGACGATGAGAACTGTTGGCATCTGGACGAGGAGCAGGTCCAGGAGCAGGTGAAGCTGTTTCTGTCCCAGGGCGGGTACCACGGGTCGGGGAAGCAGCTCAACCTGCTCTTCAGTAAGGTAACGACCCCCCGGACCACGTCGCTCGGACCGTCACCACGGTAACCGCACGGCGACGCTTACCCACGATCCCCCTGTCTCCGTCTCTGTAGGTGAGGGAGATGCTGAAGATGAGAGACTCCAACGGCGCTCGCATGTTGACGCTGATCACGGATCAGTTCATGGGCGACCCGAGGCTGCTGCTGTGGAGGCAACAGGGAACGACCATGACGGACAAGTACAGGCAGCTGTGGGACGAGCTGGGTACGACATCATCCTCCGACAGAGTAAACAAACAAACAAACAACTGATGATTAAAAAAACACTGACTGAAGCAGTTTCACTGTAAAAAATTAAAGTTTTTCTGAAGCTGTCGGTGAAAACAGGATCCAGATCCAAACAACTGACGACTAAAATTTTTGTGGCGTTGATAATTTGTCGTCAGTTGCAGGATGATGTAACAACTAAAAAACTAATAATTCAATGGAATAAATGTTCAGTCAGTTTGAAAAAAATGTTTAAAAAAAAATGTATAAATTTTACAAAAAATGCTACAGTTTTACAAAAAAGTAACAATTTTTGGAAAAAAAACATAACAACTTTACAAAAAACTTAATTTTATGAAACTAATATTACAAAAAATGTATCAATTATATGAAAAATTTAACTATTTTATGAAAAAATGAAATTTTTAAAAAATGTACAATTTTATGTAAAATTGAACAATTTTCCAAAAACTTGAACAATTTCACAAAAAAAACTGTAACAACTTTAGGAAAAATTTGACAAAATTTTTTTACAATTTTTACAAAAACATGTAACAACTTTTATGTCAAATTTAACGACTAAAAAAAAAGGATTTTTCTTCAAAAAACAAATTTATTGAGATGTTTAACAATCTGAAATCAGCGACACGTCATCACGAATCGACGTATTTACGTAGTTTTATCCGTGTTTTTGATCGAGCCTCGTGTCTCCACCAGGGGCGCTGTGGATGTGCATCGTGTTGAATCCTCACTGTAAACCGGAGCAGAAGTCGTCGTGGCTTCGTCAGCTGCGACGGTGGAACGGCGTGGACGTCTGTCCTCTAGAGGACGGTAACCACGGCAACGAGCTGACCAACCTGACCAACGCTCTGCCTCACGGCTCCGCCCCCGGGAACCCAGGTGAGACGACGTCGAGTTAAAGAAACAACGTAACGATCTTTGTTTTTGTTCGACGTTGTTTCAGTCGCTAACGACCTCGTCTTCTTCTCCTCAGACGCTCTGACTCGTCCTCATCGCACCGTCTTCACCAGAGCCATCGAGGCGTGCGACCTCCACTGGCGGGACCCCCACCTGCAGCACATCATCACCGAGCATCACTACGCCAACTACTGTTACCACGACAACCTGGACGGCTCGCTGTTCGACGCGCGGGGGTGGCCGCTGTGGCACGGTGAGGCGGCGAGCGACGACGACGTCTCCGTTAACGATGATTCTAAATAAAAACACAATAAAAGCTTCTTCTCCTCGTGTCTCTCAGAACACGTCCCCACCGCCTGCGCCCGCGTCGACGCCCTCAGGTCACACGGTTACCCCAAGGAGGCGCTGCGACTCGCCGTCGCCATCGTCAACACGCTGAGGAGGCAACAACAGAAGCAGCTCAACTTCTTCAGATCGCACAAGAAAGGTCGGTTCGTCCTCCGTCACGAGGAGACGCTACAGCTAAGTTAGCTAGCTTAGATACGTTAGCTTATTGCACCGTCCCCGCTAACTGTTACCTGACTTGTGACAGAGCTGCTCCATAAAGGCGTCACCTCCGTCAGCAACACGGAGGGCTGGGTGGGCCACCCCCTCGACCCCGTCGGCACCTTGTTCAGCACTTTGATGGAGACGGGACGAGGCGGCGAAGACGGCGCCGCCGTCGCTGCTCGACCCCGCAGGTAACGACCTGGTCAACAAGCGGCCGCAGGCGCTTTTATTACCTGATGTTTTGGGGTTTAAGAATTGATTAAAGCAACTTTACAAAGAAATGTTACGAAAAAAAGTTACAATTTTCCAAAAAACATAACGGTTTTATTGAAAAAAGTAACAATTTTACAAGTAACAATTTAACAGAAGAAATGTAACAATTATACGAAAAAGCAACAATTTTACGAACAATGTGACAATTTTATGAAAAAACTAACAATTTTACAGAAATAACGTAACAATTTTACGAAAAAGTGACAATTTTACAAAAAACTAACAATTTTACAGAAGTAACGTAACAATTTTATGAATAAGTAACAATTTTACAAAACAAAAAGTAAGAATTTCATGAGTAAAGTAAAAATATTTTCTGAAAAAAGTAACAATTTGTACAGAAAAAGAACATAACAGTTGTATGAAACAACGTAATAATTTTTCAAAAAATAACAATTTTACACAAAAATTCAAATATTCACAAAGAAACTAATTTCATGAAAAATTCAACAATTTGAGGAAAAAAAATAATTTCATTTGACTTTCAAATTAAAATACTTGCATAAATCAACTAAAAACAAAGTCAGGATTTTCAGAATAAAACCAGTGAAAACAGGAAGTAGAAACGATCGCCTCCTACTGGACAAGACGAACGTTACACGTTGATTATCTGAATAAAACACGTTAGTCTGGCGTTGACACAAACACCTCCAATAAAAGAAGAGTTAAAGTTTCTCAATAACTCGTCTGCCGTCGCCGTGGTGATTGCGTCTTCCTGTCGGGGTCGTAATCAGACGAGCTGATTGGACGTCGAAGTCGTCCTCTAATGACGACTCATGAATAAGAAATGAGGCAGGAAAGACTGCTCCAATTAAAACACATGAATAATGGAACGAGCTCAGCTGGAGGCACACACACACACACACACACACACACACACACACACACACACACACACACACACACACACACACACACACACACACACACACACACACACACACACACACACACACACACACACGCACACACACACACAGTCAGTAACATGTTGAAGCTGCTAAACGAAGAATGTTGTGAAAGTTTTCAATTAAGAGTGTGTGTGTGTTGTGTGTGTGTGTGTGTGTGTGTGTGTGTGTGTGTGTGTGTGTGTGTGTGTGTGTGTGTGTGTGTGTGTGTCCGCTCATCAGGGACTGTTGTTAACCTCCTGGGACCAGGTCTGAGGTCTGAGCCAAGACCTCATTAAACCATTAAAGCTCATGATCACCGTCCTCCGGGGATTTAACTCTGGAGAGAAAAAGATGGTGAACAAATCGATCGATAGATCGATCAATAGTTGACTCACAGACCCTGAGGGAGGAGGACTTCATCTAAAACCAGCTGTTTGTTTTTGGTTCAGGTCGAAGGGCGGAGCATCTTCATCACCATCATCATCATCGTTTCCTGGACGACGGCGAGTCGTTCGTGTCCGTCGCCGTGGAGACGGCGTTGATGGGTCTGGGCCAGCAGAGGGCGATGCCCGACGGTCTCTACGCTCAGGAGAAAGTCTGTCGCAACGAAGAGCAGCTGCTCCACAAACTGAACCAGCTGGACCTGGACCACACCCTGGTCCAGGTCTTCAAGAGACAGGCAGGGTTCCTGCTCGAGGGTGAGTCGGTCTTGGATATAAGTCCTGGATCAAGTCTGAGTTTAAGGTCCTGGATCAGATCTAGGATATAAAGTCCAGGATCAGGTCTCAGTCTATAGTCCTGGATCAGGTCTAGGATATAAAGTCCAGGATCAGGTCTCAGTCTATAGTCCTGGATCAGGTCTAGCATCTAAAGTAAAGTCTCTGTTAACCAACCTGTTGTTAGCTGCTAACAGCTAGAACACTAACTTCTATCAGCTAACATGCTAACTGTAGGTCCAGACTGGAGTCCTAGTTCTAGTTCTGGTCCTGGTCCTGGTTCTGGTTCTGGTTCTTGAAGCCTCAACACTTGTGTGATTCTTGTTATTTTCTTTTCTATTGTTTGTATTGTTTCTGTCTGAAGATTCTAACCTTCTAACCTATTGTTGTTGTTGTTGTTGTTGTTTACTCCAGCTGGTCCGTACAGTGGTCTGGGAGAGTTGATCTACAGAGAGAGCGTCCCCATGCACACGTTTGCCAAGTTTCTGTTCACCGCGCTGCTACCTCACGACGCCGAGCTGGCGTATAAAATTGCACTGAGAGCGATGAGGTGAGTTGATGACTAATATGGCTACTTTAGCTAACTTGACTACGTTAGCTAACTTGGCTACATTAGCCTTAATGAAACGTGGCCTTTGTGTCACAGCAGATTTAATTGAGTTTGAAAGTAAAGTTGTTATTTAGAAACTTTCTTTATTGCAGCCTGAGGAAAAGAATCAACCTGGAAAGAAAAACTAGTGATTTGGGTCTTTTTAGTGATAAAGTTGTTGGAACTGAAATCTGTTGTTCTTCTGCTTCAAAACGGCAAAAATTTCTTTTCAGATATCCATCTACTGCTCTGTCACACTTTCACCTAGAGACGCCATTTAAACTTTAAAACGTAGACACAAGTCTTGTCTCTTGACGTTGTGATCAGCTTTTTGATAGGTTATATAGTTTTTGATCAATCACTGTTCAATGATCATGATCAGTTTTGGAGAAATTCAGAGTTTATAATGGGTGTGTATTGCGCGGAATGTTCAGGCTGGAGTGGAGAAGCTTTCTGAAAATTGTCAGAAACTTTTTCTTTACATGCTGCTCAAAGCCACAAATTTCACTCAATATGTATGGTTTTTGCAAATATTGTAGCCCTGTTTGTCCTCTTTCAGACAATGTTTCTACCTAAACAATGAGAGTTACGGTTTTTGAGTTATCTGCCTCTAAGCGACGAGAGAACCTCTGAACTGCTCCATTGACTCCAGTGTAAACAGAACAGGATTTTTTTGTATTTTCCACAGATGGTGAATAAAACGTGTCTCTCTCTGTCCGTCTCCAGGTTGCCGGTTCTGGAGTCCACGTCTTCGTCCGGCGACTCGTCCCGACCTCACCACATGGTGGTTCCCAGCCGTTACCCTCGCTGGTTCACTCTGAGCCACATCGAGACTCAACAGTGTGAACTTGCCTCCACTATGCTCACTGCTGCTAAAGGTAGCGACCTGTTTGTCCTGGAGGATAACGAACGATCCGCGTTTCAACAGAAACCGTTGTGGAATCTGAGGAATGAGGCGAACGTTGAACTTTAATCATCCTCCTACAAAGACGACTGGCAGTCGACCAAGTTCTTGTCAAAACTAACAGCTACTAATTCATGTTTGAGTTGTTAGTTGAGCTGAGGCGCGTCTGTTGTCGTTACATGTTAAATGAGCCAAACTAAAAATAGAAACAGCCGTGACTAATAACTAATCTACAGGTTAAACGACTCAGTTTTTAAATTATTGATTATTTTCCTCAGTTAATGTAACAACTTACACTTTATAAATCCTTAAAACATCCTGGCGACTGTGACTTTAACTACATTTTAAAACATTTGTTTTTGTTAATTATTAATACAAATAATCTCCTCGTCCTTCTAGGATTTACTGGTTTTTAAATATTTTTTATTCTAACTTTATTTATTTTTTGCGATAAAATTGAGCAAATATGAGGAATTTTGCGATTTAAGAAAAAATATAAATTTGACTTGACGTTGACTTATTTCTATTTTCTATTTTTTAAAATGTATTTATTAATAATAAATAATAATTAAATGATTAATAAATAATATTTTATTTATTAATTATTTCTATTTTATTGTCAAGCACTTTGTGATTTTTGTCTGAACGTGTTTTATAGAAATTAATTTTTTTTGCAACATAAACATTTTAAATATTTTTTAAATTAAAAAAATATTTTTATATTTATTTAATGAATAATAATAAAAAAATTAAATAAATAAATAGTTTTATTTTATATAAATTTCTTATATTTTTTTATTTATGTAAAAACTAATTAATTTTATTTTTAATATTTTTTATTATGAATTGAATATTTATTTGATACATATTGATCATTTTAATCCGTTAGCTTGATGCTAACACATAATGGGAAACTTCATAGACAGGCTAACAGAATTAGCCACCGTGGTGATAAAACACAAATAAAACTGAATTAATATTCGTGTAAATTTAACAGCTTGTTTGTTGTTTGTTGTTTGTTTGTCGTCGTTGACTCAGGCGACGCCCGGCGGCTCCAGACCGTGTTGGAGTCGATCCAGAAGAACATCCACTCGTCGTCTCACATCTTCAAACTGGCTCAGGACGCGTTCAAGATCGCAACGTTGATGGACAGTCTGCCCGACATCACGCTGCTCAAAGTGTCTCTGGAGCTGGGCCTCCAGGTAAACAAACAAACAAACAAACACACAAACATGTTCATGGTCACGTGGTCTGGGTCTAAAGCGCCCGGTCTGGTCTGGTCTGGTCTGGTCTGGTCTGGTCTGGTCTGGTCTGTCTCCAGGTGATGAGGATGACTCTGTCCACGTTGAACTGGAGGAGGAGGGAGATGGTTCGGTGGCTCGTCACCTGCGCCACTGAAGTCGGTGAGTTTACAACGAAAAACCAAACGAAACCAAACGTTTTATTTATCTATTTTATTTATTTATAACAAATAATATTAAAAAAAACTAGTTTTCCACTTTTCTTCATGTATTTATGTGTTAAAACAGACTTTTAATATGTAATTATTTTTATTTTATTGTTTTTAACCGTTAATCATTTTTAAAAAACAATATTAAAGTGATTAATTATTTTAAAATTTTAATTAATTTATTATTTTTATTGCTGTGATAATTATGTCTTATTTTTATAGTTTTATACATGTATATGAAGTTAGAAATATAATATATATTATTATATTTTTTCACTTTTTTATATAAGTTTATTATTATTATTTATTTAATTTTATTTAAAATATAAAAAATATATATAAAATGATAATGAAAATAAATAAATAATGATTTAAAAAATAATAAAAATTGATATTTAAATAATAAAGGTGTGATTGACTGTAAATAAAAACATTATTTATAATAATATAATAAATAATTCAAATAAAAATGTATATAATATTAAAAAAATAATTAAAAATCTAATATTTTGAATATAGATAAATATATTAAAATATAAATAAACTTAAATATCTATAATAATAATATACCAGATAATAAATATATATTTATGTAAATAAATATTAAAGTTAAACAAATAAAACAAATAAATATCAAGAGAAAAACGGAGAAATAAAATTTAAATTGAAGTTGAGAAGAAGAATGAAAATGTAACATTTCATCAGTCGATCGTTTCATTTTGTCTCCATGACGACGGTCGGTCCCGTTTGTCGTAAACTGACGTTTCCTCTCGTTTCCCTTCAGGCGTCTTCGCTCTCGACAGTGTCATGCAGAGCTGGTTCACCCTCTTCACGCCGACCGAGGCCACGAGCGTCGTGGCGACGGCCGTCATGTCCAACGCCACCGTCGTCCGGCTCCGCCTCGACCACCGGCAGCAGGAGAACTTGGCCAACTCGGCCCGGACGCTGGCGCTGCAGTGCTCCGTCAAGGACCCTCAGAACTGCGCGCTGTCGGCGCTGACGCTCTGCGAGAAAGACCGCGCCGCCTTCGAGACGGCGTACCAGATCGTCCTGGACGCCGCCGCCACGGGGATGAACTACACGCAGCTGTTCACCATCGCGCGCTACATGGAGCACCGCGGCTACCCCATGAGAGCGTACAAGCTCGCCACGCTGGCGATGACGCACCTGAACCTGAGCTACAACCAGGACACGCACCCGGCCATCAACGACGTGCTGTGGGCCTGCGCCCTCAGCCACTCGCTGGGCAAGAACGAGCTCGCCGCCGTCATCCCCCTGGTGGTGAAGAGCGTCAAGTGCGCCACGGTTCTGTCGGACGTCCTGCGCCGCTGCACGCTGAGCGCGCCGGGCCCGGCGGCGCCGCACGGACGCAGGAACTCGGACAGGAAGCCGCCGATGTCTCTGGACAAGGCGCCGCTGCGGCAGCTGCTGGACGCCACCGTCGGCGCCTACGTCAACACGACGCACTCGAGGCTGACGCACATCAGCCCGCGGCACTACGGCGAGTTCATCGAGTTCCTGGGAAAAGCTCGAGAGACGTTTCTGATGGCGCACGACGGACACGTCCAGTTCACCAAGTTCATCGACAACCTGAAGCAGATTTACAAAGGAAAGAAGAAGCTGATGATGCTCGTACGAGAGCGATTCGGCTGAAACGGAAACGAAAACGTCACTTTTCTTTATTTTTGATTTTTTTGTCCTTCAACCTCGAACAGAGTTTCTACACAAAATAATACGAATCTGAGAGAGAAAAAAAAAAATATTTTTTTTTTTTTTTTTATTTCATAAATTTTTTTTTGTTTGTTTTTACAGTCGCGATAATTGTCAAAAGTAGAATTATAAAAGGGAAATATTTGGTAAAAAACGAAAAAACAGCAACAAGTTTTGACTCCTGAAGGGACAAAAAATTTTTTAAAAATGCAGCTTAAAAATTCTGAAATATTCAAAATAATTTGAGTTTGTGTAGGACTCTGCTTCATGTCTTAGATCTATTAATAAATAAATATAAATAAACAGCTGAACACTGACTATTTAAAGAAGAAAAACTTTTTAAAACTGGATTTTTGTCAAATCACAAACAAATATTTATTATAAAATAATAATAATATAAACAAGCATCAACTTATAAAGACGAACATTATAAAGAAAAAATGGAATAATCATATTTTTTAAAAGGGCTCAGAATTAAAAAAAAAAAAAAAAAATTTTGCTGTCATAAATGAAAATGATAAATAAAAATAATAAAAAAAATAAAAAATAAAATCTGAAGTTTCACCTGAAGTAAAAAAAATCTACCTCAAAAAAAAATTCAAAAATTTTTTATCAACAAGAATATTAAAAAAAAAAAAAAAAAAAATCAGTGTTTCATCTGTAGAAAAAAATGGCCTTAAAAGAATTAATAGTAACAATAATAAGGGCTTTTTAAAAATAAATAAATAAAATAAAAATTATAATCATTTAACCAAATTGAACTAAAATAAAATATCGTAGCAAATGTAAATATTTTGATAAAAAAAATTATAAAAATTTGATGTGACAAAAATCTGCTTGAGTCAGTGTTCAGACGTTTTTTTTAATCTAAAATAAGATTTTAATTGTTTTTTTTTTTTTTTTGACAAAGGAAAAAAAAAACATGGACGTTTGCATTTTTTATTTGTGTTTTTTTTTTTTAAACATTTTTCGAACGTTTCAAACGTTCATCGGCCTCAAAGACGTAAAAAAATATATATATATATAAAAAAAATAAAAAATAAACGGCTTTAAACCAAACGGAGTGAATCCATCTGAAGTGACGATACCTCGATTAAAAAAAAAACAAAAAAAGACCCAGTGTTTGATCGGAAACTTTCCGACTTTGTCGACGAACTTTCTCAGGGATTTCTCTACAAAAAAAAAAAAAAAAACAAGAACAATGAACATAAACAAACAAAAAAAAAAGAACAAAAGCATTTTATGGTCTTGTAATGTTCTTGTAAATATGAAAGTTTAACGTCTGAATATTTGAAAAGGAAACAAAGTGTAAATGTTACTAATTTATGACAGAAGATTCTATGGAAAGACACAAATACTTGAAGCTGCAGTTACTTTTGGTTTTTGGAACAAACAAACAAACAAACATATCAGAAGGACGCGACTCTTCGGAGACAGAGAGGATTGTGGGAAACGACGTCAACTCACATCTTGACTCTTGAAGCAACAAATGTTTTGTTTTTGAGACGTCGACGAATAAAGTTTCAACTTTGTTACTTTGACGGTTCAGAGAACATTGACCCGGAGTCTTTGTTACCGTGACGACGAGTCAAAACGTCTGAACGTTAGTTTTCACAACCAAATAGTTCACAATGGAAGTAAATGGGGCGGCTACAGCTAGCTGACGTTAGCTAGGTTTATAGCTAGCTGACGTTAGCTTGGTTTATAGCTAGCTGACGTTAGCTTGTTTAACAACTAGCTGACGTTAGCTTGTTTTATAGCTAGCTGACGTTAGCTTGTTTAACGACCACGTGACGTTAGCTTGTTTAACAACTAGCTGACGTTAGCTTGTTTTATAGCTAGCTGACGTTAGCTTGTTTAACGACCACGTGACGTTAGCTTGTTTTGCAACTAGCTGACGTTAGCTTGTTTTGCGACCAGGTGACGTTAGCTTGTTTTGCGACCAGGTGACGTTAGCTTGTTTTACAACTAGGTGACATTAGCTTGCTTAGCAACTAGCTGACGTTAGCTTGTTTTGCGACCAGGTGACGTTAGCTTGTTTTACAACTAGGTGACGTTAGCTTGTTTAGCAGCTAGCTGACGTTAGCTTGTTTAACGACCACGTGACGTTAGCTTGTTTTGCAACTAGCTGACGTTAGCTTGTTTTGCGACCAGGTGACGTTAGCTTGTTTTGCGACCAGGTGACGTTAGCTTGTTTTACAACTAGGTGACATTAGCTTGCTTAGCAACTAGCTGACGTTAGCTTGTTTTGCGACCAGGTGACGTTAGCTTGTTTTACAACTAGGTGACGTTAGCTTGTTTAGCAGCTAGCTGATGTTAGCTTGTTTTTCGATCAGGTGACGTTAGCTTGTTTAGCGACTAGCTAACTGACTGCCCCATTTACTTTCATTGTTAACTATTTGTTTTTTTTTTCCCAGTAACTGATGAAAATAAAGAAACTGTTTTTATTTATTTACCTGCATTTTTTTTTTAACAGAAACCGAAATGTTCTGGTCGTTTCGAAGTATTTTCATTTTATTTTATTTTATTTTCCAGAATATTCCACACACACAACAACAGCCTTCTCTCTTGCCTTGTTCTTTGAAATAACGCTTTAAAAAAATAACCAAACAAGTCGGAAAAGTCTAAAAACAAAACAACAACAACTACCAAACGTTTATTATTATGACGTGTTATTTTCTGTGTTTCGTGCTTTAAGCTCATCTCATCTGTATTTTTTTTTAATTATTATTATTAAATTTGGTGTCGTCTCGTTGACGTTCGTCTGTAGCTGCTTTGTTGTTGTATTTTTTATTTTTTGGTTTAATTTATTTCGTACGTTAGAGTCGATGATTGTACGACCATGAAGATTTGATACACTGATTTATTTATGTAACTAAAATCACTGTTTTTTATAAACTTGTTATTGATTCAACTTGTCGTTTGAATTAAATTTTAGTTTGTTTTTTCAACCACGTCGCTTTTTTTTTTTTTTTTATGACTCATTCATTCAGGAAGTCATATTAGTCTCTTCTCTACTTCCTGTCTCCAGAGGGAAAAAATCACTCAAAATAAAGGAAGTGTTGTTTTTATTAGAGACGAAGGGACGATCTGGTTCTACAGCCACAGTGTCTTTGATCGTTAGCTCTGTGCTAACATGTTAGCTTAAACATCCAGGGGTCAGTGGTTTGTTTGTTTAAGGTTGTCATGGTGACGTGTTCACGTCTGGATCCGAACATCTCGAGGCAAAATGTTGGTCTGAGAAGAAGAGGTTGAAGATTCAACGTAGAAAACTGTTACATTTTTAGTCAAAATGTAATATATCATGTTTTATTCACGATTTTTAGTACACTAACATTTTCTTTATGTTTTTTGACGACATACTTTACGATGACGTTTATTGCGTTTTTTGACGACATACTATAATATGGCGTTTTTTTTAATTTTTTTACAACATACTATACTATGGCGTTTTTTTGACGTTTTTTGACGACATACTATACTATTCGCGAAAAAACGTCATAGTATAGTATGTCGTCAAAAAATTGAAAAAAACGTCATAGTATAGTATGTCGTCAAAAAATTGAAAAAAACGTCATAGTATAGTATGTCGTCAAAAAACGCAAAAAAAACGCCATAGTATAGTATGTCGTCAAAAAATTGAAAAAAACGTCATAGTATAGTATGTCGTCAAAAAACGCAAAAAAACGCCATAGTATAGTATATCGTCAAAAAGCAAAAAACGCCATAGTATAGTATGTCGTCATAAAACGTCATAGTATAGTATGTTGTAAAAAAATTGAAAAAAACGCCATAGTATAGTATGTCGTCAAAAAAATGAAAAAACGCCATAGTATAGTATGTCGTCAAAAATTGAAAAACGCGTCATAGTATAGTATGTCGTCAAAAAAAAAAAAAAATCATAGTATAGTATGTCGTCAAAAATCGAAAAAACGCCATAGTATAGTATGTCGTCAAAACGCAAAAAACGTCATAGTATAGTATGTTGTCAAAAGCAAAAAAAAAAACGCCATAGTATAGTATGTCGTCAAAAAATTGAAAAAACGCGTCATAGTATAGTATGTCGTCAAAAAAAAAAAAAACGTCATAGTATAGTATGTCGTCAAAAAAACGAAAAAAACGATCATAGTGTAGTATGTCGTCAAAAATTGAAAAAAACGTCATAGTATAGTATGTCGTCAGTAAAATGTCGTCAAAAAGCGAAAAAAACGCGTCATAGTATAGTATGTCGTCAAAAAAACGTCATAGTATAGTATATTATCAAAAAGTCAAAAGCGCCATAGTATAAAAACGTCATAGTATAGTATGTTATGTAGTCAAAACGCAAAAAAAGCGTCATAGTATAGTATGTCGTCAAAAAACGAAAAAATAGCGTCATATATAGTATGTCGTCAAAAAGCGAAAAAAAGCGCTCATAGTATAGTATGTCGTCAAAAACGCAAAAAAACGCGTCATAGTATAGTATGTCGCCAAAAATTGAAAAAAACGTCATAGTATAGTATGTCGTCAAAAAAAAAAAAAAAACGTCATAGTATAGTATGTCGTCAAAAACGCAAAAAAACGCCATAGTATAGTATGTATGTAGATCGAAAAAACGCATAGTATAGTAAAAAGCGAAAAATAGTATAGTATAGTATGTCGTCAAAAAACGAAAAAAAATAGTATAGTACGCCATAGTATAGTATGTCGTCAAAAATTGCAAAAAAAAAACGCCATAGTATAGTATGTCGCAAAAAACGCAAAAAAAACGCCATAGTATAGTATGTCGTCAAAAAAAATAAAAAAAAAGCGCCATAGTATAGTATGTCGTCAAAAATTGAAAAAAAACGCCATAGTATAGTATGTCGATCAAAAACGCATAGTAAAAAAACGCCATAGTATAGTATGTCGTCAAAACGCGTAAAAAAAACGCCATAGTATGGTATGTCGTCAAAAACGCAAAAAAAACGCCATAGTATAGTATGTCGTCAAAAAAATTGAAAAAACGCCATAGTATAGTATGTCGTCAAAAACGCGAAAAAAAAAGCGTCATAGTATATGGTATGTCGTCAAAAAACGCAAAAAACGCCATAGTATAGTATGTCGTCAAAAAGCATAAAAAACGCGCATAGCATAGTATGTCGTACGCCATAGTATAGTATGTCAAAAAATTAAAAAACGCGTCATAGTATAGTATGTCGTCAAAAAGCATAAAAAAACGCATATAGTATAGTATGTCGTCAAAAAATTGAAAAAAGCGTCATAGTATGTAGTAAAAGCAAAAAAGCGCCAAAATTGAAAAAAAGCGCCATAGTATAGTATGTCGTCAAAAAATTGAAAAAACGTCATCATAGTATAGTATGTCGATCAAAAAAGCGCAAAAAAAACGCCATAGTATAGTATGTCGTCAAAAGCGAAAAAATCATAGTATAGTATAGTATGTCGTCAAAAATTGAAAAAAAAGCGCCATAGTATAGTATGTCGGTCAAAAATTGAAAACGCGCCATAGTATAGTAGTGTCGTCAAAAAATCAAAAAAAAACATAGTATAGTATGTATGTCGTCAAAAACGCATAAAAAAAACGTCATAGTATAGTATGTCGTCATAAAATGTGAAAAAACGCCATAGTATAGTATGTCGATCAAAAATTGAAAAAGCGTCATAGTATAGTATGTAGTCAAAAAAATTATAAAAAAAGCGTCATAGTATAGTATGTCGTCAAAAAACTTGAAAAAACGTCATAGTATAGTATGTCGTCAAAAAATTGAAAAAAAGCGATCATAGTATAGTATGTCGTCAAAAATTAAAAAAACGCCATAGTATAGTATGTCGTCAAAAAATTGAAAAAACGCCATAGTATAGTATGTCGTCAAAAAATTGAAAAAAAAGCCATAGTATAGTATGTCGTCAAAAAATTGAAAAAAAGCGCCATAGTATAGTATGTAAGTCAAAAAAATTGAAAAAAAAGCGTCATAGTATAGTATGTATAGTAGTCAAAAAATTGAAAAAAAACGCCATAGTATAGTATGTGTCGTCAAAAATTGAAAAAACGCCATAGTATAGTATGTCGTCAAAAAATTGAAAAAACGCCATAGTATAGTATGTCGTCAAAATTGAAAAAAACGCCATAGCATCAGTAGTATAGTATGTAGTAGTAAAAAATGAAAAAAAAGCCATCATAGTATAGTATGTCGTCAAAAAAAATTGAAAAAACGCGCCATAGTATAGTATGTCGTCAAAAACGCAAAAAAAAAGCGCCATAGTATAGTATGTTGTCAAAAATAAAAAAGCGTCATAGTATAGTATGTCGTCAAAAAATTGAAAAAAACGCCATAGTATAGTATGTCGTCAAAAATTGAAAAAAACGCCATAGTATAGTATGTCGTCAAAAAAAATTGAAAAAACGCCATAGTATAGTATGTCGTCAAAAAAATTGAAAAAACGCCATAGTATAGTATGTCGTCAAAAATCGAAAAAAACGCCATAGTATAGTATGTCAAAAAAATTGAAAAAACGCCATAGTATAGTATGTCGTCAAAAAATTGAAAAAAACGCCATAGTATAGTATGTCGTCAAAAAACGCGAAAAAAAGTCATAGTATAGTATGTCATCAAAAAATGCAAAAAAAACGCCATAGTATAGTATGTCAGTCAAACGAAAAAAAAGCGCCATAGTATAGTATGTCGTCAAAATGTGAAAAAAACGCCATAGTATAGTATGTCGTCAAAAAATTGAAAAAAACGCCATAGTATAGTATGTCGTCAAAAAATTGAAAAAAAGCGCCATAGTATAGTATGTCGTCAAAAATTGCAAAAAACGCCATAGTATAGTATGTCGTCAAAAAAATTGAAAAAAACGCCATAGTATAGTATGTCGTCAAAAATTGAAAAAACGCCATAGTATAGTATGTCGTCAAAAAAATTGAAAAAACGCCATAGTATAGTATGTCGTCAAAAAATCGAAAAAACGCCATAGTATAGTATGTCGTCAAAAAAATTGAAAAAACGCCATAGTATAGTATGTCGTCAAAAATTGAAAAAAGCATCATAGTATAGTATGTCGTCAAAAAAACGCCAAAAACGCCATAGTATAGTATGTCGCCGTGCAAAAAAAAACGCCATAGTATAGTATGTCGTCAAAAATTGAAAAAAAACGCCATAGTATAGTATGTCGTCAAAAATTGAAAAAACGCATAGTATAGTATAGTATGTCGTAGCAAAAAAAAAAAAACGCCATAGTATAGTATGTCGTCGTCAAAAATTGAAAAAAACGTCATATAGTATAGTATGTCGCCAAAAACGCTGAAAAAAGCGCCATAGTATAGTATGCCATAGTATAAAAAGTCAAAAAAACGCCATAGTATAGTATGTCGTCAAAAAATTGAAAAAAACGCCATAGTATAGTATGTCGTCAAAAATTGAAAAAAACGCCATAGTATAGTATGTCGTCAAAAACGCAAAAAAAAAAAACGCCATATAGTATAGTATGTCGTCAAAAATTGAAAAAAACGTCATAGTATAGTATGTCGTCAAAAAACGCAAAAAAACGCCATAGTATAGTATGTCGTAAAAAAAAATAAAAAAACGCGATAGTATAGTATGTCGTCAAAAACGAGAAAAAAACGTCATAGTATAGTATGTCGTCAAAATTGAAAACGCCATAGTATAGTATGTCGTCAAAAAAAAAGCGCCATAGTATAGTATGTCGTCAAAAAAATTGAAAAAACGCCATAGTATAGTATGTAGATCAAAAAAATTGAAAAAAAAGCGCCATAGTATAGTATGTCGTCAAAAAAAAAACGATCATAGTATAGTAAAAAAACGCCATAGTATAGTATGTAGTCAAAAAATTGAAAAAAACGTCATAGTATAGTAGTATGTCGTCAAAATTGAAAAAAACGCCATAGTATAGTATGTCGTCAAAAAAAAAAAAGCGCCATAGTATAGTATGTCGTCAAAAATTGAAAAAAAAAGCGCCATAGTATAGTATGTCGTCAAAAATTGAAAAAACGCCATAGTATAGTGTATGTAGATCAAAAAACGCATAGTATAAAAAAGCGCCATAGTATAGTATAGTATGTCGTCAAAAAACGAAAAAACGCCATATAGTATAGTATGTCGTCAAAAATTGAAAAAAACGCCATAGTATAGTATGTCGTCAAAAGCGAAAAAAAAAACGCAAAAAATTGAAAATAGTATAGTATGTATGTAGTCAAAAAATTGAAAAAAAACGCCATAGTATAGTATGTCGTCAAAAACGAAAAAAAACGCCATAGTATAGTATGTCGTCAAAAAATTGAAAAAGCGCCATAGTATAGTATGTCGCAAAAACGCAAAAAAGCGTCATAGTATAGTATGTGTCGTCAAAAATTGCAAAAAACGTCATAGTATAGTATGTAGTTAAAAAATTGAAAAAAACGCCATAGTATAGTATGTCGTATAAAAAATTGAAAAAAGCATAGTATAGTATGTTGAAAAAAGTAGTCAAAAATTTAAAAAAAGCGCCATAGTATAGTATGTCGTCAAAAATTGAAAAAACGCCATAGTATAGTATGTCGTCAAAAAATTGAAAAAAAGCGTCATAGTATAGTATGTCGTCAAAAATTGAAAAACGCCATAGTAGTATAGTCGTCAAAATTGCATAGTATAGCGGTATGTCGTCAAAAAATTGAAAAAAACGTCATAGTATAGTATGTCGTCAAAAACGCAAAAAACGCCATAGTATAGTATGTCGTCAAAAACGTCATAGTATAGTATGTCGTCAAAAAATTGAAAAAAACGCCATAGTATAGTATGTCGTCAAAAAACGCAAAAAAACGTCATAGTATAGTATGTCGTCAAAAAATTGAAAAAAACGCCATAGTATAGTATGTCGTCAAAAAAAATTGAAAAACGCCATAGTATAGTATGTCGTCAAAAAATTGAAAAAACGCCATAGTATAGTATGTCGTCAAAAAATTGAAAAAACGCGTCATAGTATAGTATGTAATAGTCAAAAGTTGAAAAAAACGCCATAGTATAGTATGTCGTCAAAAATTGAAAAACGCCATATAGTATAGTATGTAGTCAAAAAATTGAAAAAAAAGCGCCATAGTATAGTAATAATGTATAGTATCAAAAGCATAAAAAAACGCCATAGTATAGTATGTCGTCAAAAATTGAAAAAAGCGCCATAGTATAGTATGTCGTCAAAAATTGAAAAAAAACGCCATAGTATAGTATGTAGATCAAAAAATTGAAAAAACGCCATCATAGTATAGTATGTCGTGTCAAAAAATTGAAAAAACGTCATAGTATAGTATGTCGTCAAAAAGCGCAAAAAACGCGCCATCATAGTATAGTATGTCGTCAAAAATTGAAAAAAAACGCCATAGTATAGTATGTCGTCAAATTGAAAAAACGCCATAGTATAGTATGTTAGTCAAAAAATTGAAAAAAGCGCCATAGTATAGTATGTCGTAAAAAAAAAGCAAAAAAAACGCATCATAGTATAGTATGTAGTCAAAAATTGAAAAAAAACGCCATAGTATAGTATGTCGTCAAAAATTGAAAAAAACGTCATAGTATAGTATCGTAGTCAAAAAATTGAAAAAACGCCATAGTATAGTATGTCGTCAAAAAATTGAAAAAAAACGCCATAGTATAGTATGTCGTCAAAAAATGAAAAAAAACGCCATAGTATAGTATGTCGTCAAAAAATTGAAAAAACGCCATAGTATAGTATAGTATTGAAAAACGTCAGTATAGTAATCGTAAAAAAGCGCAAAATAGTATAGTATGTAGTCAAAAAAATGAAAAAAAAACGCCATAGTATAGTATGTCGTCAAAAAAAAAACGCCATAGTATAGTATGTCGTCAAAAAACGAAAAAAACGCAGTATAGTATAGTATGTCGTCAAAAAATTGAAAAAAACGCCATAGTATAGTATGTCGTCAAAAAATTGAAAAAAACGCCATAGTATAGTATGTCGTCAAAAAATTGAAAAAAACGCCATAGTATAGTATGTCGTCAAAAAATTGAAAAAAAACGCCATAGTATAGTATGTCGTCAAAAAAAGCAAAAAAAACGCCATAGTATAGTATGTCGTCAAAAAATTGAAAAAAAACGCCATAGTATAGTATGTCGTCAAAAAACGCAAAAAAAACGCCATAGTATAGTAGTATAGCATAGATCAAAAACGCAAAAAAAGCGTCATAGTATAGTATGTAGTCAAAAATTGAAAAAACGCCATAGTATAGTATGTCGTCAAAAATTGAAAAAACGCCATAGTATAGTATGTAGATCAAAAATTGAAAAACGCGTATAGTATAGTATGTCGTCAAAATTGAAAAAAAACGCCATAGTATAGTATGTAATGTTGTCAAAAATTGCAAAAAAACGCCATAGTATAGTATATAGTAAAAAATTGAAAAAACGCCATAGTATAGTATATCGTCAAAAAAAAAAAAAAAAAACGCCATAGTATAGTATGTCGTCAAAATTGAAAAAAAGCGCCATAGTATAGTATGTTGTCAAAAAAAAGCATAAAAAAACGCCATAGTATAGTATGTCGTCAAAAAAATTGAAAAAAACGCCATAGTATAGTATGTCGTCAAAAATTGAAAAAAACGCCATAGTATAGTATGTCGTCAAAAAATTGAAAAAAACGCCATAGTATAGTATGTCGTCAAAATTGCAAAAAAAAACGCCATAGTATAGTATGTCGTCAAAAACGCAAAAAAAAACGCCATAGTATAGTATGTCGTCAAAAAACGAAAAAAACGTCATAGTATAGTATGTCGTCAAAAAAAAAAACGCATAAAAAACGTTGAAATAGTATAGTAGTATGTAGTCAAAAAATTGAAAAAAAGCGCCATAGTATAGTATGTAGTCAAAAAATTGCAAAAAAACGCCATAGTATAGTATGTCGTAAAAAATAGTATCAGCAAAAAAAAAACGCCATAGTATAGTATGTAGATCAAAAATTAAAAAAAATAGTATAGTATAGTATGTATGTCAAAAATTGAAAAAACGTCATAGTATAGTATGTCGTCAAAAAACGCAAAAAACGCCATAGTATAGTATGTCGTCAAAAAATTGAAAAAAACGCCATAGTATAGTATGTCGTCAAAAAATTGAAAAAAACGCCATAGTATAGTATGTCGTCAAAAATTGAAAAAAAACGCCATAGTATAGTATGTCGTCAAAAAAATTGAAAAAACGCCATAGTATAGTATGTCGTCAAAAATTGAAAAAAGCGATCATAGTATGGTAGTATGTCGTCAAAAAGCATAAAAAAACGCCATAGTATAGTATGTCGTCAAAAAAAAAATTGAAAAAAGCGTCATAGTATAGTATGTAGTCAAAAATTGAAAAAAACGCCATAGTATAGTATGTAGTCAAAAAGCGAAAAAAAACGTCATAGTATAGTATAGTATGTCAAAAAATTGCAAAAAAAGCGCCATAGTATAGTATGTCGTCAAAAAATTGAAAAAAAACCATAGTATAGTATGTCGTCAAAACGCATAAAAAAAAACGCCATAGTATAGTATGTAGTCAAAAACGCAAAAAAAACATAGTCATAGTATAGTATGTCGTCAAAAAGCAAAAAAAAGCGCCATAGTATAGTATGTCGTCAAAAATTGAAAAACGCATCATAGTATAGTATGTCGTCAAAACGAAAAAAAACGCATATAGTATAGTATGTCGTCAAAAAAAAAAAAAAAGCGATCATAGTATAGTATGTCGTCAAAAAATTGAAAAAACGCCATAGTATAGTATGTCGTCAAAAACGCAAAAAACGTCATAGTATAGTATGTAGTCAAAAAAATTGAAAAAAACGTATAGTATAGTATGTCGTCAAAAAATTGAAAAAACGCCATAGTATAGTATGTCGTCAAAAAATTGAAAAAAAGCGCCATAGTATGTATGTAGTCAAAAAAGCAAAAAAACGCCATCATAGTATGTCGATCAAAAATTGAGAAAAAAACGTCATAGTATAGTATGTCGTCAAAAAATTGAAAAACGCGCCATAGTATAGTATGTCGTCAAAAAAATTGAAAAAAGCGTCATAGTATAGTATGTCGTCAAAAAATTGAAAAAAGCATAGTATAGTATAGTATGTTGTCAAAAATTGAAAAAAAGCGTCATAGTATAGTATGTAGATCAAAAAAGCAAAAAAAAACGCCATAGTATAGTATGTCGTCAAAAAATTGAAAAAAAAACGTCATAGTATAGTATGTAGTCAAAAAAGCATAAAAAAACGCGCCATAGTATAGTATGTCGTCAAAAAAATTGAAAAAAAACGCCATAGTATAGTATGTCGTCAAAAAGCAAAAAAAAACGCCATAGTATAGTATGTCGATCAAAACGTCATAAAGTATGTCGCCAAAAAAAAAACGCCATAGTATAGTATGTCGTCAAAAAACGCAAAAAAGCGCCATAGTATAGTATGTCGTCAAAAACGCAAAAAAACGCCATAGTATAGTATGTAGTCAAAAGCATAAAAACGTCATAGTATAGTAAAGTCAAAAGCAAAAAAAACGCCATAGTATAGTATGTCGTCAAAAAGCATGAAAAAAACGTCATAGTATAGTATGTAGATCAAAAAAACGCAAAAAAAAGCGCCATAGTATAGTATGTAGTCAAAAAGCAAAAAAACGATCATAGTATAGTATGTCGTCAAAAATTGAAAAAAAGCGTCATAGTATAGTATGTAGTCAAAAAGCAAAAAAAAAGCGCCATAGTATAGTATGTCGTCAAAAAATTGAAAAAAGCGCCATAGTATAGTATGTCGTCAAAAAATGAAAAAAAACGTCATAGTATAGTATGTCGTCAAAAAAGCATGAAAAAAGCCATAGTATAGTATGTCGTCAAAAATTGAAAAAAACGCCATAGTATAGTATGTCGTCAAAAACGCAAAAAAAGCATCATAGTATAGTATGTAGATCAAAATTGAAAAAAAGCGCCATAGTATAGTATGTCGTCAAAAATTAAAAAAAAACGCCATAGTATAGTATGTCGTCAAAAAATTGAAAAAAAACGTCATAGTATAGTATGTCGTCAAAAAATTGAAAAACGCGATCATAGTATAGTATGTCGTCAAAAATTGAAAAAAAACGCATCATAGTATAGTATGTCGATCAAAAAAATTAAAAAAAAAACGTCATAGTATAGTATGTCGTCAAAAATTGAAAAAAACGCCATAGTATAGTATGTCGTCAAAAAATTGAAAAAAAACGTCATAGTATAGTATGTCGTCAAAAAAAAAACGCCATAGTATAGTATGTCGCAAAAAAGCGCCATAGTATAGTATGTCGTCAAAAAATTGAAAAAAGCGTCATAGTATAGTATGTAGTCAAAAAGCATAAAAAAAGCGCCATAGTATAGTATGTCGTCAAAAATTGAAAAAAAACGCCATAGTATAGTATAAGTCAAAAAAGCGAAAAAAAGCGTCATAGTATAGTATGTCGTCAAAAAATTGAAAAAACGCCATAGTATAGTATGTCGTCAAAAATTGAAAAAAACGCCATAGTATAGTATGTCGTCAAAAATTGAAAAAACGCGATCATAGTATAGTATGTCGTCAAAAAATTAAAAAAAAAGCGTCATAGTATAGTATGTCGTCAAAAATTGAAAAAAACGCCATAGTATAGTATGTCGTCAAAAATTGAAAAAAAGCGCCATAGTATAGTATGTCGTCAAAAAATTGAAAAAAACGCCATAGTATAGTATGTAGCGTCAAAAACGCAAAAAACGCCATAGTATAGTATGTCGTCAAAAAATTGAAAAAAAACGTCATAGTATAGTATCGTCAAAAACGCAAAAAAAAAAGTATGTCGCCAAAGTATGAAAAAACGCCATAGTATAGTATGAAAAAAATTGAAAAAACGATCATAGTATAGTATCGTCAAAAAAAAATTGAAAAAAGCGATCATAGTATAGTATGTCGTCAAAAATTGCAAAAAAAGCGTCATAGTATAGTATGTCGATCAAAAATTGAAAAAAGCGCCATAGTATAGTATGTCGTCAAAAACGCAAAAAAAACGCCATAGTATAGTATGTCGTCAAAAATTGAAAAAAAGCGCCATAGTATAGTATGTCGTCAAAAAATTGAAAAAAGCGATCATAGTATAGTATGTAAAACGCAAAAAAATAAAAAAGCGATCATAGTATAGTATGTATGTCAAAAAATTAAAAAAAAGCATCATAGTATAGTATGTCGTCAAAAAAATTGAAAAAAAGCGCGTCATAGTATAGTATAGTATGTCGTCAAAAAATTGAAAAAAAACGCCATAGTATAGTATGTAGTCAAAATTGAAAAAAAGCGCCATAGTATAGTATGTCGTCAAAAAATTGAAAAAAACGCCATAGTATAGTATGTCGTCAAAAAAAAAAAAATCATATCATAGTATAGTATGTAGTCAAAAAGCAAAAAAACGCCATAGTATAGTATGTCGTCAAAATTGAAAAAAAACGTCATAGTATAGTATGTCGTCAAAAAACGCAAAAAAACGTCATAGTATAGTATGTCGTCAAAAAACGCAAAAAAACGCCATAGTATAGTATGTCGTCAAAAAATTGAAAAAAACGCCATAGTATAGTATGTCGTCAAAAAATTGAAAAAAACGTCATAGTATAGTATGTCGTCAAAAAATTGAAAAAAACGCCATAGTATAGTATGTCGTCAAAAATTGAAAAAAACGCATAGTATGGTATGTAGTCAAAAATTGAAAAAACGCCATAGTATAGTATGTCGTCAAAAATTGAAAAAAACGCCATAGTATAGTATGTCGTCAAAAAATGAAAAAAAACGCCATAGTATAGTATGTCGTCAAAAAATTGAAAAAAA
Organism: Polydactylus sextarius; assembly: GCA_016801845.1. NCBI lineage: Eukaryota > Metazoa > Chordata > Actinopteri > Polynemidae > Polydactylus > Polydactylus sextarius. The sequence goes on from CM028931.1 coordinate 16,820,685, forward strand.
CGCCATAGTATAGTATGTCGTCAAAAAACGTCATAGTATAGTATCTTGCAAAAAAAATGAAAAAAACGTCATAGTACAGTATGTCGTCAAAAAACGCAAAAAAACGTCATAGTATAGTATGTCGTCAAAAAATTGAAAAAAACGTCATAGTATAGTATGTCGTCAAAAACGCAAAAAAACGCCATAGTATAGTATGTCGTCAAAAAAGCCATAGTATAGTATATGTCAAAAAATTGAAAAAAGCATCATAGTATAGTATGTCGTCAAAAAATTGAAAAAAAAATCATAGTATAGTATGTCGTCAAAAAATTGAAAAAAAACGCCATAGTATAGTATGTCGTCAAAAAATTGAAAAAAACGTCATAGTATAGTATGTCGTCAAAAATTGAAAAAAAAACGCCATAGTATAGTATGTCGTCAAAAATGAAATTCGCGTCATAAAATAGTAAAAAAAAGCGAAAAAAACGCCATAGTATAGTATGTCGTCAAAAAGCAAAAAAAGCGCCATAGTATAGTATGTCGTCAAAAAATTGAAAAAAAGCGTCATAGTATAGTATGTCGTCAAAAATTGAAAAAACGCATCATAGTATAGTATGTCGTCAAAAAGCGTAAAAAACGCCATAGTATAGTATGTCGTAAAAAAATTGAAAAAAAGCGTCATAGTATAGTATGTCGTCAAAAAATTGCAAAAAACGCCATAGTATAGTATGTATGTCAAAAAATTGAAAAAAAAGCGTCATAGTATAGTATGTCGTCAAAAAAAATTAAAAAAAGCGCCATAGTATAGTATGTGTCTGTCAAAAATTGAAAAAAGCGCATATAGTATAGTATGTAGTCAAAAAAAAACGCATAAAAAAGCGCCATAGTATAGTATGTCGTCAAAAATTGAAAAAACGTCATAGTATAGTATGTAGTCAAAAATTGAAAAAAAGCGATCATAGTATAGGTAGTATGTCGTCAAAAAAAATTGAAAAAAGCGCCATAGTATAGTATGTCGTCAAAAAATTGAAAAAACGCCATAGTATAGTATAGTCAAAAAATTGAAAAAACGTCATAGTATAGTATGTAGTCAAGCACGCAAAAGTATAGTATGTCGTCAAAAAATTTGAAAAAAAAGCGCCATAGTATAGTATGTCGTCAAAATAAATCAAAAAAAAGCGCGTCATAGTATAGTATGTCGTCACAAAAAATAAAAAAAACGCCATAGTATAGTATGTCGTCAAAAATTGAAAAAATAGTATAGTATGTCGTCAAAAAAATTGAAAAAAAGCGCCATAGTATAGTATGTCGTCAAAAACGCAAAAAAGCGCCATAGTATAGTATGTCGAGTCAAAAATTGAAAAAACGCATAGTATAGTATAGTATCAAAACGCAAAAAAACGCTTATAGTATAGTCAAAAAAAAAAAAAAGCAAAACATAGTATAGTATAGTATATGTCAAAAAATTGAAAAACGCGATCATAGTATAGTATGTCGTCAAAAAGTAAAAGTATAGTATGTAGTCAAAAAGCGCAAAAAAAACGTCATAGTATAGTATGTCGTCAAAATTGAAAAAAACGCCATAGTATAGTATGTCGTCAAAAAATTGAAAAAAACGCCATAGTATAGTATGTCGTCAAAAAATTGAAAAAAACGTCATAGTATAGTATGTCGTCAAAAAACTCAAAAAAACGCCATAGTATAGTATGTCGTCAAAAAACGCAAAAAAACGCCATAGTATAGTATGTCGTCAAAAATTGAAAAAAGCGCGTCATAGTATAGTATGTCGTCAAAAAATTGCAAAAACGCCATAGTATAGTATGTCGTCAAAAAATTGAAAAAAAACGTCATAGTATAGTATGTCGTCAAAAATTGAAAAAAACGTCATAGTATAGTATGTAGTCAAAAAACGCAAAAAAACGCCATAGTATAGTATGTCGTCAAAAAATTGAAAAAAACGTCATAGTATAGTATGTCGTTAAAAAAATTGAAAAAAACGTCACAGTATAGTATTTCGTCAAAAAATTGAAAAAAGCGCATCATAGTATAGTATGTCGTCAAAAAATTGAAAAAAGCGCCATAGTATAGTATGTCGTCAAAAATTGAAAAAACGCCATAAAATGTAGAAAAAACGCATGAAAAAACGTATAGTATAGTATAAAAAAAATTGCAAAAAGCGTCATAGTATAGTATGTAGTCAAAAAATTGAAAAAAGCGCCATAGTATAGTATGTTGTCAAAAACGCAAAAAGCGCCATAGTATAGTATGTCGTCAAAAAATTGAAAAAAAGCGTCATAGTATAGTATGTCGTCAAAAATTGAAAAAAACGCCATAGTATAGTATGTCGATCAAAAAATAAAAAAAAACGCCATAGTATAGTATGTCGTCAAAAAACGCAAAAAACGCCATAGTATAGTAGTAGTATGTCGTCAAAAAAATAGTATAGTAAAAAGCACGCCATAGTATAGTATGTCGTCAAAATTGAAAAAACGTAGTATAGTATAGTATGTCGTCAAAAATTGAAAAAAAAGCGCCATAGTATAGTATGTCGTCAAAAATTGAAAAAACGCCATAGTATAGTATGTCGTCAAAAACTGAAAAAACGCCATAGTATAGTATGTCGTCAAAAAAAATTGAAAAAAACGCCATAGTATAGTATGTCGTCAAAAACGAAAAAACGCCATAGTATAGTATGTCGTCAAAAAAAAAAAAAATCATAGTATAGTATGTTGTCAAAAATTGAAAAAAACGCCATAGTATAGTATGTCGTCAAAAAATTGAAAAACGTATAGTATAGTATGTCGTCAAAAAATTTAAAAAAACGCCATAGTATAGTATGTCGTCAAAAAAATTGAAAAAACGCCATAGTATAGTATGTCGCCAAAAATAGTCAAAAATTGAAAAAAAGCAAATCATAGTATAGTATGTATGTCAAAAATTGAAAAAACGCCAGCCATAGTATAGTATGTAGTCAAAAATTGAAAAAAAAGCGCCATAGTATAGTATGTCGTCAAAAAAAAAAAAAAAGCTCATAGTATAGTATGTCGTCAAAAAATTGAAAAAAACGCCATAGTATAGTATGTCGTCAAAAAATTGAAAAAACGCGCCATAGTATAGTATGTCGTCAAAAAATTGAAAAAAAAACGCCATAGTATAGTATGTCGTCAAAAGCAAAAAACGCCATAGTATAAAAAATTCAAAAAACGTATAGTATAGTATGTATGTCGTCAAAAATTGAAAAAAAAAATCATAGTATAGTATGTCGTCAAAAATTGAAAAAAACGCCATAGTATAGTATGTCGTCAAAAAAAATTAAAAAAAAACGCCATAGTATAGTAGTATGTAGTCAAAAATTGAAAAAACGCCATAGTATAGTATGTCGTCAAAAAACGAAAAAAAACGCCATAGTATAGTATGTCGTCAATTGCAAAAAAACGTCATAGTATAGTATGTCGTCAAAAAATTGAAAAAAACGCCATAGTATAGTATGTTGTCAAAAAATTGAAAAAAACGCCATAGTATAGTATGTCGTCAAAAAAAATTGAAAAAACGCGCCATAGTATAGTAAATTGAAAAAACGTCATAGTAAGTATGTCGTCAAAAAGCGCCACGCCATAGTATAGTATGTCGTCAAAAAATTGAAAAAAACGCCATAGTATAGTATGTCGTCAAAAAAATTGAAAAAAACGCCATAGTATAGTATGTCGTCAAAAAATTAAAAAAAACGCCATAGTATAGTATGTCGTCAAAAAATTGAAAAAACGCATATCATAGTATAGTATGTCGTCAAAAAACGAAAAAAAAGCGCCATAGTATAGTATGTAGTCAAAAAATAAAAAAATGCCATAGTATAGTATGTCGTCAAAATTGAAAAAAACGCCATAGTATAGTATGTCGTCAAAAAATTGAAAAAACGCCATAGTATAGTATGTCGTCAAAAATGCGCAAAAAACGCCATAGTATAGTATGTAGTCAAAAATTGAAAAAAACGCCATAGTATAGTATGTCGTCAAAAACGCAAAAAACGCCATAGTATAGTATGTCGTCAAAAATTGAAAAAACGCCATAGTATAGTATGTCGTCAAAAATTGAAAAAAAAGCGCCATAGTATAGTATGTCGTCAAAAAATTGAAAAAAAGCGCCATAGTATAGTATGTCGTCAAAAAATTGAAAAACGCCATAGTATAGTATGTCGCAAAAAGCGCAAAAAAACGCATAGTATAGTATAGTAGTATGTCGTCAAAAAACGCAAAAAAATGTCGTCATAGTATAGTATAGTATGTCGCCAAAATTCAAAAAGCGCCATAGTATAAGTATGTCGCAAAAATTGAAAAAATAGTATAGTATGTATGTCAAAAGCGCAAAAAAACGCCATAGTATAGTATGTCATAAGTCAAAAAAAATTGAAAAAAACGCCATAGTATAGTATGTCGTCAAAACGCAAAAAAACGTCATAGTATAGTATGTCGTCAAAAACGCCAAAAAAGCAGCCATAGTATAGTATGTCGTCAAAAATAGTAAGAAAAAACGCCATAGTATATAGTATGTCGTCAAAATTGAAAAAAACGCCATAGTATAGTATGTCGTCAAAAAATTAAAAAAAACGCCATAGTATAGTATGTCGTCAAAAAAAATTGCAAAAAACGCGATCATAGTATAGTATAATGTAGTCAAAACGAAAAAAAAAATCATAGTATAGTATGTCGTCAAAAAATTCAAAAAAAAACGCCATAGTATAGTATGTCGTCAAAAGCGCAAAAAACGCCATAGTATAGTATGTCGTCAAAAATTGAAAAAAGCGCAGTCATAGTATGTAGTCATAAACGAAAAATCATAGTATAAAAACGAAAATAGTATAGTATGTCGTCAAAAAACGCAAAAAAGCGTCATATAGTATAGTATGTCGTCAAAAATTGAAAAAAACGCGCATAGTATAGTATGTCGTCAAAATTGAAAAAAAAACGCCATAGTATAGTATGTCGTCAAAAACATGAAAAAAACGCCATAGTATAGTATGTCGTCAAAAACGCAAAAAAAGCGTCATAGTATGGTATGTCAAAAGTCAAAAAGCATAGTATAAAAAAACGTCAAAAGTATAACGTATGTATAGTATGTCAAAAAATTGAAAAAACATCATAGTATAGTATGTCGTCAAAAAAAAAAAAAACATCATAGTATAGTATGTGTTGTCAAAAGCATAAAAAACGCCATCATAGTATAGTATGTCGTCAAAATTCGAAAAAAACGCAAGTAATAGTCATAGTATAGTATGTATGTCAAAAGCATAAAAAAACGCCATAGTATAGTATGTCGTCAAAAAACGAAAAAAAACATCATAGTATAGTATGTGTCAAAAAGCAAAAAAAAACATCATAGTATAGTATGTCGTCGTCGCGAAAAAAAGCGATCATAGTATAGTATGTCGTCAAAATTGAAAAAAAACATCATAGTATAGTATGTCGTCAAAAACGCAAAAAAAACGTCATAGTATAGTATGTCGTAAAAAAAAAGTATAGTATGTATGTCAAAAATTGAAAAAACGCCATAGTATAGTATGTCGTCAAAAAACACAAAAAAACGTCATAGTATAGTATGTCGTCAAAAAAACGCAAAAAAACGCCATAGTATATAGTATAGTCGTCAAAAAAAAAAAACGTCATAGTATAGTATGTCGTCAAAAAATTAAAAAAGCATCATAGTATAGTATGTCGTCAAAAGATGAAAAAAAAAGCATCATAGTATAGTATGTAGTCGTCAAAAACATAAAAAAACGCCATAGTATAGTATGTCGTCAAAAAGCAAAAAAACGCCATAGTATAGTATGTGTTGTCAAAAACGCAAAAAACGCCATAGTATAGTATGTCGTCAAAAACGAAAAAACATCATAGTATAGTATGTCGTCAAAAAGCGCAAAAAACGCATAGTATAGTATGTCGTCAAAAACGCAAAAAAACGTCATAGTATAGTATGTCGTCAAAAACGCAAAAAACGCGTCATAGTATAGTATGTCGTCAAAAACGCAAAAAAACGCGTCATAGTATAGTATGTCGTCAAAAATTGAAAAAAAACATCATAGTATAGTATGTCGTCAAAAAAAAAAAACGCATAGTATAGTATGTCGTCAAAAAATTGAAAAACGTCATAGTATAGTATGTCGATCAAAACGCAAAAACGTATAGTATAGTATGTTAGTCAAAAAACATGAAAAGCCATCATAGTATAGTATGTCGTCAAAATTAAAAAACGCATATCATAGTATGGTATGTCGTCAAAAACGCTATAGTATAGTAAAAAAACGCCATAGTATAGTATGTAGTCGCCAAAACGCAAAAAACGCGATCATAGTATAGTATAATCGTCAAAAATTAAAAAACGTATCATAGTATAGTATGTATCAAAACGCGAAAAAAAAATCATAGTATAGTATGTCGTCAAAAAACGCAAAAAACGATCATAGTATAGTATGTCGATCAAAAAGCGCAAAAAACGCGTCATAGTATAGTATGTCGTCAAAAAGCGCAAAAAAAAATCATAGTATAGTATAGTATGTCGTCAAAAACGCAAAAAAGCGTCATAGTATAGTATGTAAGTCAAAAACGCAAAAAAAGCGCCATAGTATAGTATGTCGTCAAAAACGCATAAAAAACGCATATAGTATAGTATGTCGTCAAAAAAAATTGAAAAAAAAACGCCATAGTATAGTATGTCGTCAAAAAGCAAAAAAAAATAGTATAGTATGTCGTCAAAAGCGCCATATACGTATAGTATAGTATGTCGCCAAAAACGCAAAAAACGCCATATAGTATAGTATGTCGTCAAAAACTGAAAAAAACGTCATAGTATAGTATGTCGTCAAAAAAACGTTAAAAAAAACGCCATAGTATAGTATGTCGTCAAAAACGCAAAAAACGCCATAGTATAGTATGTCGTATAGTATGTCGTCAAAATTGAAAAAACGCCATAGTATAGTATGTCGTCAAAAACCTGAAAAAAACGCCATAGTATAGTATGTCGTCAAAAAATTGAAAAAAACGCCATAGTATAGTATGTTGTCAAAAAATTGAAAAAAACGCCATAGTATAGTATGTCGCGTCAAAAACGCATAAAAAAGCGCCATAGTATAGTCATAGTATAGTATAGTATCGTGAAAAAACGCCAAGTATAGTAAAAACGTCATAAAATAGCGTAGTAGTATGTATGTCAAAATTGCCAAAAAACGTCATAGTATAGTATGTCGTCAAAAAACGCAAAAAAAACGTCATAGTATAGTATGTCGTCAAAATTGAAAAAACGCCATAGTATAGTATGTCGTCAAAAAACGCAAAAAAACGCCATAGTATAGTATGTCGTCAAAAAACGCAAAAAAACGTCATAGTATAGTATGTCGTCAAAAATTGAAAAAAACGCCATAGTATAGTATGTCGTCAAAAAACGCAAAAAAACGTCATAGTATAGTATGTCGTCAAAAAACGCAAAAAAACGCATATATAGTATATAGTCAAAAAGCGAAAAAAAGCGTCATAGTATAGTATGTCGTCAAAAAAATTGAAAAAACGCATAGTATAGTATAGTATGTAGAAAAAAGCATAAAAAAACGCCATAGTATAGTATGTCGTCAAAAACGAAAAAAACGTCATAGTAGTATAGTATGTAGATCAAAAACATGAAAAAAACGCCATAGTATAGTATGTCGTCAAAAACGCAAAAAACGCATCATAGTATAGTATGTCGTCAAAAAACATAAAAAAAGCGCCATAGTATAGTATGTATAGTCAAAAAGCGCAAAAAAAAACGCCATAGTATAGTATGTCGTCAAAAACGCATAAAAAAAAAACGCCATAGTATAGTATGTCGTCAAAAAAGCATAAAAAAACATAGTATAGTATAGTATGTCGTCAAAAACGCAAAAAAACGTCATAGTATAGTATGTCGTCAAAAACGCAAAAAAGCGCCATAGTATAGTATGTCGTCAAAAGCAAAAAAACGCCATAGTATAGTATGTCGTCAAAAGCAAAAAAGCGTCATATAGTATGTATGTCGTCAAAAGCAAAAAAGCACCATAGTATAGTATGTCGTCAAAAAACGCAAAAAAACGTCATAGTATAGTATGTAGATCAAAAACGCATAAAAAAACGCCATAGTAGTATAGTATGTCGTCAAAAAACGCAAAAAACGCCATAGTATAGTATGTCGTCAAAAAACGCAAAAAAAAACGCCATAGTATAGTATGTCGTCAAAAAACGCAAAAAAACGCCATAGTATAGTATGTCGTCAAAAATTGAAAAAAACGATCATAGTATAGTATGTAGATCAAAAACATAAAAAAACGCCATAGTATAGTATGTCGTCAAAAAAAAAACGCTATAGTATAGTATGTCGTCAAAAACGATCAAAAAACGCGTCAAAACGCGCAAAAAACGTATAGTATATGTCGTCAAAAAAAGCATGAAAAAGCGTCATAGTATAGTATGTCGTCAAAAAAATTAAAAAACGCGTCATAGTATAGTATGTCGTCAAAAACACAAAAAAAACGTCATAGTATAGTATGTCGTCAAAAAGCGCAAAAAAGCGCCATAGTATAGTATGTTGTCAAAATCAAAAAAAAACGCCATAGTATAGTATGTCGTCAAAAACGATCAAATAGCAAAAAACGCAAAATCATAGTATAGTAGTATGTCGTCAAAAATAAAAAAAACGTCATAGTATAGTATGTCGATCAAAAATTGCAAAAAAGCGTCATAGTATAGTATGTAATAGTCAAAAAACGCATAGTAAGTAACGTCATAGCGCGCATAGTATAGTATGTAGTCAAAAATGAAAAAAAGCGCCATAGTATAGTATGTCGTCAAAAACGCAAAAAAGCGATCATAGTATGTCGTAATAACGCAAAGTATAGTATAGTATGTCAAAAACGCGAAAAAAAACGCCATAGTATAGTATGTCGTCAAAAAGCGCAAAAAAACGCCATAGTATAGTATGTAGTCAAAAACGCAAAAAACGCTCATAGTATAGTATGTCGTCAAAACGCAAAAACGCATCATAGTAGTATAGTATAGTATGTCGTCAAAAACGCCATAGTATAGTATGTCGTCAAAACCGCAAAAAAAAGCGCCATAGTATAGTATGTTGTCAAAAATTGAAAAAACATCATAGTATAGTATGTTGTGTAATTGAAAAAAATCATAGTATAGTATGTCGTGTCAAAACGCAAAAAACGCCATAGTATAGTATGTCGTCAAAAAACGCAAAAAAAACGTCATAGTATAGTATGTCGTCAAAAAATTGAAAAAAACGTCATAGTATAGTATGTCGTCAAAAACCAAAAAAACGCCATAATATAGTATGTTGTCAAAAAATTGAAAAAAACGTCATAGTAGAGTATGTCGTCAAAAAACCGCAAAAAAACGTCATAGTATAGTATGTCGTCAAAAAATTGAAAAACACGCCATAGTATAGTATGTCGTCAAAAAATTGAAAAAAACGTCATAGTATAGTATGTCGTCAAAAAACGTCATAGTATAGTATGTCGTCAAAAAACGCAAAAAAACGCCATAGTATAGTATGTTGTCAAAAAATTTAAAAAAACGTCATAGTATAGTATGTCGTCAAAAAACGCAAAAAACGTCATAGTATAGTATGTCGTCAAAAAATTGAAAAAAACGTCATAGTATAGTATGTCGTCGTCAACGTTAATACGTACATATATAGTTCGTCCATCTGGCTTCTTAAATCCTTAACCAAACCAATATTGAAATAACACACTATAGTATCGTGTCTTGTTTATAAATAAAGTGAATCACATCTTTTACTTATTCCAGTTTGTTTTTGACTTGAAGCCGCTGACGTCCATAATCTGACATCAGATCAGCTGTTGTGCCTTTGAGCAGCGTCATTTACGTCGTGATCAGATGATCATAACGTCCTTTCTTCCAAGGACTGGTCTCAGAGCAGAGGAAGAAACATTAATGTTGAATTTATTAATGACGCATCATTGCTGGTTTTTAAAGTTTCTTCAGTTTTACACAACAAACTGTCGCGCTGTCGTCTCCACGTCTTTCAGCAAACACGTCACCTACCGAGCTAAAGACAGAGACAATAAGAATCAGTGAGAAACTTTCATTTGGTTAAAAAGTTGGTTGTTAGCTTGTCTGTTAGCTTGTTAGCTGATTATTTTTATTAGCTAGTTATTTTTGTTAGCTGTCTGTTAGCTTGTCAGCTGATTATTTTGTTAGCTAGTTGTTCTTAGCTGATTATTATGTTGGCTAGTTGTTGTTAGCTGATTATTTTATTAGGTAAATGTTGTCAGCTTGTTGTTGCTAGCTGATTATTTTTATTAGCTAGTTGTTATTAGCTGATTATTTTTATTAGCTAGTTGTCGTTAGCTAATTATTTTTGTTAGCTAGTTGTTATTAGCTGATTATTTTTTTAGTTAGTTGTTGTCGCTACCTGATGTTTGACAGCTGATTCTTGTTGTTTTTAGCCAGTTGTTGCCGTTAGCGGATTGTGATTAGCTAGTTGTCGTTAGCATATTTACATATGAAAGGCTACATCGTCACCATCAGGCTTCTCCGTTAATCGATCGTTAATCTGATCGATGTTTTCAGGTTGTGATGTTCTGATCTGGGTCCGTTTTACAGACTTTTCACCGATCTACAGACGTAGAAACAAACCAACGTCTGATTGTTGCGTCATCACTTCAATCAGCAGCAGCTTCAACAACCTGAGTAAAACCTTTCGTCTTACGACCTTTTCTTCAACGATAAAATAAATAAAATAAAACGCCGGGTTCTTTTCAGTCGTCGCTGTTTCACTCGGTGTGGGAGCCGTCGTCGTTTTCATTTCCAGCCCCGTGAAGTAGAAAACCTTGATATTCGCAGCTTTAACGGATCCAAAATGTCACCGGCAGCAGCGACGCTTCGTCCATTAACTTTTCATAAATGTCAGCGAGAAACAAACAGCCGATAGTAATTAGGGATTTTACCTGAAAGGCCAAAGTCTTTCACGGTGAAACATCAAAGGATGTTACATGTTTTGTTTTTTAAATTTCTGTTTCACAAAATACAACAGGTATTTATTTTGTTTTAAAAATAAATTTATTAGAGTTAAAGAGCGTTGGCGATAAGATCGTCTCTTTATACGTGAATGAACCCAGAGACACTTTAACAACCATTTATCCTTTATTAGCAACATCACCTGTATGCTAGCATTAGCACTTTGGATCCAAGTGTTTGCTAGCATTAGTACTTTACCAGAAATGGGACCAAGCAAGATGCTAACATTAGCATTTAGCAAAAAGACACTCCAACATTATGCTAACATTAGCATTTTAGCAAAAACAGTATCAAACTATATGCTAACATTAGCATTTTGGATCCAAGTGTTTGCTAGCATTAGTTCTTCACCAAAAATGGGACCAAGCAAGATGCTAACATATGCATTTTAGCTAAAAACAGGATCAAGCTTTATGCTAAATTAGCATTTTAGCAAAAAAAAAAAAACAGGATCAAATGTTAGGATAACATTAGCATTTAGCAAAAAGAGACTCCAACAATATGCTAACATTAGCACTTTAGCAAAAAACTCTGAGATAACATTAGCATTTTCACAAAACCAGGATCAAATCTTATGCTAACATTAGTACAAAGATGCTAAGCAAGATGCTAACATTAGCAAACCACTTCTTTCCTCCTCTTCCTCCTTCTCTTCCTCCCTCGGTGTCTCTGCTCGTCGTCATTTGTCTGTGGAGACAAAAAGTTTTGGGTCAGAACTGGTTTAAAGTGGCTCCGTTGGTTTATTTGATAATGAGCCGCTCACGTCTTCAGATCACGTGACCATGTGACGTTTAAAGAGCAGAATGAATGAAGAGAAGCCAAAAATCCTTAAAAAGCCTTAAAATCCTTCATTACATCTGTTAGCCTCGTTAGCAGTCATGCTAACGGCTCAGCACAAAGACCTGGATCAGGTCTTGGGATCTAAAGTCCTGAATAAGGTCTCAGTCTAAGGTCTTGGATCAGGTCTCAGTGTAAAGTCCTGGATCAGGTCTTAGTTAAGATCTAAATAACAGATCAGATGTTTGTGTTTGTTGTTGTTTCTGCTTCAGTACAAACAAACAAACAGCTTGGTGACTTTTCTCTTAAATGACACACACACACACACACACACACACACACACACACACACACACACACACACACACACACACACACACACACACACACACACACACACACACACACCGTGGCCTTTCCTGTCTCGTCCTCAGAGACGCTGCATCGATGAACCAACAGTAATTGGACCATTACAGCTGCTCCACGTTATTGATTCACTGTTTCAGGTGACGGAGTCTAGACGCTGCTGCTGTAGCTACAGCTAACATGCTAACATGCTAACACATCTGTAAATTAACTAGCGAAACACCAGGCTAACTGCTACACTGAAAATAAAATACAAATTTATATGTTAGATTACAAAACAAATAACACTTATAGCTAATGTCTAGCATCGCTAACACTTAGCATCTCTAACGCTTAGCATCTCTGACACTTAACATCTCTAACGCTTAGCATCTCTAACGCTTAGCATCTCCAACACTTAGCATCTCTAACGCTTAGCATCCCTAACGCTTAGCATCCCTAACACTTAGCATCCCTAACGCTTAGCATCCCTAACACTTAGCATCCCTAACACTTAGCATCTCTAACACTTAGCATCTCTAACAGGGCTGCAACTTAAATCAAAACACAAGTTTCCATTAATTACACTGTGCCTCTACATTATCTAGCACGTAACTAGCCGTTAGCATAAGCTAATCATAGCTAGCGTGTGTGTAGAGCTACGGCTGCTATGTCTGTGACTTTGCTTTCCTACGACCGAGGTCACAACGCTGCCTCCTCCATGACATTTATGATGGTGGAGGAGGCTCCTCCACCTCCTCCGTCTAACACAAACGTGAGAGGAATAAAGAAGCTACGTCGTCGCCTTTTCACCTTGTGTGGATTCACATCGTCGTACGTGAGGCAAGAAACCGTCTCTAGAAACACTGAGGCCATCGATTGTTTTCTCTCCGTGGGGGGTGGAGGGGTGGGGGGGTGGGGGCAGCGTACGACCCGTGAGCCCACAAAATGTCAATGGATATGAATTGTGTAACGAACTCTTGATCCTCTAATTCAATATAGCAACGCTTCAGAAAAGGTCGAGGACGCTACGGTGAAATAACGCAGCCTCCCGCGCTACGCTGACTTCGCTAATATTACGTTTCTCGTCACCTTTGGTCCTGATTTATATTCATTTTGATCCGTAGAGAAACATGACTCATGAATATCTACTGACTTCCTGCTTTAGCCGTTAGCATGGCTAGCTGCTTGAGCAGTTAGCTCTCAGCGCTAACACTAAGTGACGAAGCCAAATTAGCAGAAGTAGTTAGCTTGATGGCTAAATTATGTGGGGTTTAGCTAACGTAGATAAGTTAGCATCATTAGCTTGTAACTTAATAAATCCAGCTTCTTGTTAGCTAAGGTACCAAAATTAGCCAAGTTAGCTAAGGAGATAATAACTACATTACCTAAGGTAACAAAGTTAGCTCAGTTAACTCACATAGCCAAGTTAGCTAAAATAGCTTATTAGCTTAGTTAGTTGAGGTGACTAAAAAAAAAAGATAAGTTAATTAATGTAACCTAGCTAACCACAACTAACTGTTGCTAACATCATTAACCAGAGCTAACCGTTGCTAACCACAGCCAACCAAGCAGACTGGAGTCCTGGTCCTGGTTCTTGGTCCCAGTTCTCCACCAGAGCAGACTCAGAACTAGAACAACTTCCTGTCAGAAATTTCAGAATAAAATCAGTAAAAACAGCAGTGAACTTTGTGGTTTGTGTTCAGATAAACCTGTAAAAACTTAATAATCTAATCTGTGGTGTAGTTCGCCCCCTAGTGGAGACAGAAACTGAGTCGACTGCAACTGGAACAAATTAAATCTAATGTTTTCTGACAGATTCATCTCATTATTTTCCTCTGAAACAAAAACAAGAATGTCACTGACAAATATTAAAGACGACGACGAACATTGTTAGAGGAAGTTAAAACGTTGTTAAAACCACAGAAGAAGAAACGGTTGAAGCAGCTACGACTCGTCTGCTGCCTCATTTCTATTCCCCCGGAGTCTCTGGTTTTTTTCTCTCGAGTCGTGAAGATTCGACTCCGCCGTCTGAAATCAGCCCATGAAAACGTAATGAGCAAACACGGCGGCGCCGAAAGACGACGGATTGTGTCGAAGACGAGGAGGAGGATCAGATCACTTCAAAGTAAAGCTCCTCAGACGTAAACACGTCTTCTTCTTTGTCCAATTAAACGTCTCCGTCCTGTTTGTTTCCTGAAGCGGATTTGAAATGATCCAGTTTGACTTTTCTACATTTAATGACTGTAAAGGACTGGACCAGGGGCAGTGAATAGTACAGACGAAGAATATTTTTGTTGAAGGTTTTGTATCAAAACCAAGGAAGATGCTAGTCATAAACCAAGCTAACGTCGGTTGGTCATAAACCAAGCTAACGTCGGTTAGTCATAAACCAAGCTAACGTCGGTTGGTCATAAACCAAGCTAACGTCGGCTAGTTATAAACCAAGCTAACGTCGGTTGGTCATAAACCAAGCTAGCGTCGGTTAGTCATAAACCAAGCTAACGTCGGTTGGTCATAAACCAAGCTAGCGTCGGTTAGTCATAAACCAAGCTAGCGTCGGCTAGTTATAAACCAAGCTAACGTCGGTTAGTCATAAACCAAGCTAGCGTCGGTTAGTCATAAACCAAGCTAACGTCGGTTGGTCATAAACCAAGCTAGCGTCGGTTAGTCATAAACCAAGCTAGCGTCGGCTAGTTATAAACCAAGCTAACGTCGGTTAGTCATAAACCAAGCTAGCGTCGGCTAGTTATATGAACCAAGCTAACGTCGGCTAGTCGTAAACCAAGCTAGCGTCGGCTAGTTATAAACCAAGCTAACGTCGGTTAGTCATAAACCAAGCTAGCGTTGGTTGGTCATAAACCAAGCTAACGTCAGTTGGTCATAAACCAAGCTAACGTCAGTTGGTCATAAACCAAGCTAGCGTCGGCTAGTCATAAACCAAGCTAAGCGTCGGCTAGTCATAAACCAAGCTAGCGTCGGCTAGTCATAAACCAAGCTAGCGTCGGCTAGTCATAAACCAAGCTAGCGTCGGTTAGTCATAAACCAAGCTAGCGTCGGCTAGTTATAAACCAAGCTAAGCGTCGGTTAGTCATAAACCAAGCTAGCGTCGGCTAGTTATAAACCAAGCTAGTCATAAACCAAGCTAACGTCGGTTAGTCATAAAACAAGTTAGCGTCGGCGCCGGTTAGTCATAAACCAAGTTAGCGTCGGTTAGTCATCATAAACCAAGCTAAGCGTCGGCTAGTTATAAACCAAGCTAAAGTCATAAACCGGCTAATGTCGGTTGGTCATAAACCGCTAACGCAAGCTGGTCATAAACCAAGCTAGCGTCGGCTAGTCATAAACCAAGCTAGCGTCGGCTAGTCATAAACCAAGCTAACGTCGGTTAGTCTTAAACCAAGCTAACGTCGGTTAGTCATAAACCAAGCTAGCGTCGGCTAGTCATAAACCAAGCTAACGTCGGTTAGTCATAAACCAAGCTAACGTCGGTTAGTCATAAACCAAACTAATGTCGGTTAGTCATAAACCAAGCTAACGCCAGCTAGTCATAAACCAAGCTAACGTCGGTTAGTCATAAACCAAGCTAACGTCGGTTAGTCATAAACCAAGCTAACGCCAGCTGGTCATAAACCAAGCTAGCGTCGGCTAGTTATAAACCAACCTAACATTAAATCTGTATCAATATCTGGTTTGATTCGTTCTGATAAAAACTATAGATTTGGGCTCCATGTGGATCTGGAAGAGCTCAGAAACGACTAAATCATATTTCAGTTGGTGTGAAGTGATTGTGTTAAATAGATAAATATTCTCAATAAAAAATCTTCTCATGAATCCAGCTTCAGTGTAACACAAACGTCCACTAATCCTCCAGAAACCAAAGCAAACAGAGAAAAGCACTTTCACAAGTCAGATGGGGGTTGGATGGAGAGATGGATGAGAGGATGAGGATGAGGGGGATACGGTTGCTGGGGAAACGAGAGACGGTGATGGCTGACACCTCAGGGACTGATGGACAGGTCAGTGTCAGTCGCTGTGTGGAGGAGCAGAGGACGTGTGCTGTTAATGAAAGACTGGAGAGGCGGAGGAAGAGGAGGGATGCGAGTATGTGTGTGTGTGTATATATATATATATATATATATATATAAAGCTGTTTAACTGTCTAGTGGAGCAAAAAAGTTCATTTTTTTGTCATAAAATGATGTAAAATTACCTGTTTGAAGCGTCTCTGCGTCTTAATTCATAAGAAAAGTCGCACATTCGTCACTGAAAATTAAATAAAAAAACAGAAACAAACAAAAACGTTAACGTCGCCGCCATGATAACTTCAGTAATTAGCCGCATCCCGTTTCACCTGCTGCTCAGGTGTCGTTTTAACTTCTTCGTTTCCGGTCATTTAATCGTTAAACTTTCTCGTGAGTTATTAATCAAAGTTACCGCGACATAAACAGACGCAGTATTATAATAAAACTCCATCTATGATACTTTTATTTGACGATATTAACCGTTAATTCCCAATAAATAAACGTATTTTTTAGTATTTCCGCAAACGTCACGCACCCACGGTGCATTTCGCTAGGAAGCAGCCAATCACAGTGCTTCGAATTCTCCGACGCAGGCGGCGGTCTCGTCGTTAGCATTAGCCGGTTTGTCGGCTTTTTTTCACCGTCTCAGAACATCTCTTTCCCCCGCTAACTGCACAGGATATAAATAAAGTAACATCCAAGCACGGGTGAGTGTAGAGTAGACTTTAACTACAACACCCAAGGGGCCTTTCGGAGGGTAACAGCCAATCACAGAGCTTCAAATTCGCTGACGCAGGAGGCGGCGGCGGCTAACGGCAGCGGCTAACCGCAGCCTAGTCGTTAGCATTAGCCACTATATTAGGTCCTTTCGCCCTCATAAAATATCTGTTACACCGCCGCTAACCGCACAGAATATAAATAAAGTCGCATCTAAGTATGAAAAAGTGTACAGTAGACTTTAACTACAACACCCAAGGGGCATTTCGGAGGGTAACAGCCAATCACAGAGCTTAGAATCGTCTGACGTATGCGGCGTCTAACGGCAGCCTAGAGCTACAACTGTTGTTAGCGTTAGCATGTACGTTAACTCGTACGTAGGGGGATTTTCGCTTCTTTTAAAGTATCAAATAATTCCCGTTAACTGCACAGAACACAAATAAAGTCACACATGCGTTTGTTTAATAAGTCGGACATAAAGACAATAAGGTTTTCTCAAAATATGAAGTTAATCCAAGTCGTTTACGTTCAACTGGCGACACTGTCGCCATCTTGTCCCGATGTTCGATAACAATTTTAATTTTAATTTTATATATATATTTTTCTGTATGATTAAATATTAATTTCTTTATTTTTAAGAATACTAATACTAATTTATTCAGTTTTACTTATTTTATTTTTATTTCTTTTTTTTAACCTCGTCTCTATGGCAATAGCGGCTGAGGCTCATGGGTAATGTAGTATTTAATAAAACATCCATCAGTAATAAAGAAAGACACGTTGTATCCAACTGTATCTGCGTCTGCTGGTGTTTGCTGCCACCTCGTGTTCAAACACAGGAAGTTACAGACAGTTAGATCAGTTGTTTGTAATAAAAAATAATAGTTTTTATGGAAATAAAGATGAATTTTGACCTCAGTTATTTTCTAAAATCTAAGATATTTAACTATATATGTGTGTGTGTGTTTGTAAACTCAAAACATTAATAAAACAAACATTTTTTATATTAAATTAGACGTATACACAAGTGTAAACTAGGAAAAACAATAGAAAATAGAAACAATAAAATAATATATGTATAAAATGATATATTACATCAATACACTAATAATATTGCTAATAATATCACTGTCTCCCAATTAAATATTAAATGTCATTATTGTATTTAATTATGATTTATGTTATTCTATTCATTAATTATTTATTATTTTTTATATTATATTGAATACATTATATTAAAATATACATATTAAGTGTAAAATGTGAGAAATTTATTAATTTAAAAAAATACACATTATATATTAAATACATAACTATATATGAACATGTATATTATTTATAATAACTGTCCACCAATAAAATATAAAATGTGCTAATTAATTATTTATTACTTCAATTTATATTTAAAATATAATATAATATATATAGTAAATATATTATTGTAATTAAATATAATTAATGTAAAAAAAAAAAAATAACAATAAAGAACCGATTATAAATTATAATATAATATAATATAATATAATAATAATCTGCTGAGGTGTCGACATCATTCGCGCATGCGCAGTGGCTCCTCCTCGATGACCGATAGTGACCTCAGCTTCTGCAGCAGCTTCACTACTTGGGACCGGCGCTGCTCTCTCTCTCTCTCTCTCTCCTCTCTCACACACACACACACACACACATACACACGCACACACACTGACACATACACATTCACTCACACACACGCGCGCACACACTCACGCACGAGCACGCGGGCGCGGGCATCGGGAGCCATGGCCGGGATTTTCGGGAAGATCTTCGTGGGTATTTACGTGGAGATCAAACGGAGCGACGGTACGTTTCTACACCGACACTCAGACACTGTGAGCCCGCTGCGGCGGCCGCTCGGTCCCGGTGAAGCGGAGCTAACGTCACCGCTGCAGCTGCAGCTGCAGCAGCAGCAGCAGCAGCAGCAGCAGCTAGCTACACCCTGGCTGCTACACCCTCCACCTCCTCACACTCTCAATGATCTACATTAATTCATTTAACGCGTGTTATGTTAATGTATTAGTCTTATTGTAACCACCACGATGGTGGTGATGATGATGATGATGATGATGATGATGAGACCGGGAGTCAGTCACACACACACCGGCCGGTCGGAGCCTCCAACCGGGCGGTTCCCTCCACCCTCACCGGCTCTAAATAAACAATAATAACGTCAAATAAACAAAACAGCTGACCTCTTTACGGTTTATGACACGTGTCTGGACGCTTCATCACCGCACTGCATCAACCAGCAGCGGCCTGATGGAGGAGGATGGAGGATGAAGAAGATGATGATGATGATGAAGATGAAGAAGACCTTCAGCTGCATCTTCCTGCAGTAGATAAAAATCATCTTTATTGTTGTTTCTGCTGCAGATGTTTGTTAATAAAGACACACACACACTGAGTGTGATGTGATTGACAGGAGGAGAGTCTCCTCATCCATCCTGAACCACACCCATCAGCTCCATCAGCTCCAACCTGGAGGCTGCAGCATCTTTAAAATAATAATAATCGCTTCATTGAACGTGTCTGATTTAACGATTTAAAGCTCAAACCTAAAAAAAAAGAAAAAAAAGCTGCAAGAGCAAGTAGTGAAAGTTGCGATTTTTCAAGATTTTGTCTAATTTCTCTAATTTTACAGCAGAATTTTTAAAAAAAATCGCGACTTTAAAAGATGAAAAAAAAAAAATCACAACTTTATTGTCAAAGTTGCGATTTTTCCCCGTCTCCGAAAGAGGAAAATTTGCAAAATTTTTTCCACTTTTTTTTTTTTTTTTTTGGTTTGAATTTTACAAGAACAAGTAGTAAAAGTTGCAATTTTTTCAAGACAATTAAAAAAAAAAAAAAGGTTGTGGTTGTTGCAACTTTTACTCACTACTGCAACTTTATTGCAATTGAGATTGTTGAGATTGTCCTAATTTGCCCGATTTTGCAGCAGCTTTTCTAAAAAAAAAAAAAAAAAAAAAGTTGCAGTGTTTTAGGCGTTTTTGTTGCAATAAAGTTGCAGGAGCAAAGTCAAAGTTGTGATCTTTTCCATCTTTTAAAGAGGAAAAGTTGCGGCAGTTTTTTTTTTTTACAGTGTTAGCTAGCTAGCATAGCCAAAGTAGCTAAAGCGTCTGAATTAGTCTAATAAGTTAGCTGGTTTAGCTAATTAGCTAAATTACCAAAAATACGATAGATCGGGATTGGTTGAGTTTGTGTTAAGTCCTGGAGGGTCTGATTGGTGTGTGTGTGTGTGTGTGTGTGTGTGTGTGTGTGTGTGTGTGTGTGTGTGTGTCCAGGACGGATACATCAGGCGATGGTGACGTCGCTGCACGAAGACAACGAGAGTGTGACGGTTGAATGGATCGAGAACGGAGACACGAAGGGGAAAGAGGTTCGTCATTATTATACTAGTACAGACAGGAAGTGGGAGCCAACATGGCCGCCAGCTTCATCGTTTCGGGTCGTTTGTTTTCTTAAACGTCAGATCGACCTGGAGAGCATCTTCGCTCTGAATCCAGACGTCGCCCCCGACGACGAGATCCCGCAGAGTCCCGAGGCTCCTCTTCCTCCGTCCAACGTCGGCAAAACCAGCAAAGTCCCCAAGGTCTGATGCTTTTATTTTGAAAAGTTTAACGGAACCAGAAAATAAGTCGTCGTTTTGATGTCGACACTTTAAATGTTTTTGTTTTGTTTTTTCTCGTTTTAGACCAGAAAGATCACAGCGATACCAAAGTCTGAAAACGCTCCGAGAGAAAACAGAGGTAGGTTGTTACGTTGGCTTATAGCTAGCTAGCATTAGCTTGTTTTATAGCTAGCTGACGTTAGCCTGATTTATAACTAGCTGACGTTAGCTTGTTTTGTAACTAGCAGATGTTAGCTTGTTTCATAGCTAGCTTGCGTTAGCTTGTCTTATAGCTAGCTGATGTTAGCTTGATTTATAGCTAGCTGACATTTGCTTGTTTTTTAGCTAGCTGACGTTAGCTTGTTTTGTACCTAGCAGATGTTAGCTTGTTTTATAGTTAGCTGACGTTAGCTTGTTTTGTAACTAGCTGATGTTAGCTTGTTTTATAGCTAGCTGACGTTATCTTGTTTTCTAACTAGCTGATGTTACGTTGTTTATAGCTAGCTGCCATTAGCCTGTTTTATAATTAGCAGATGTTAGCCTGTTTTATAGCTAGCTGACGTTAGCTTGTTTTCTAACTAGCTGCAGCAGTAGGAACCACCAGAGCCCGTCCCAGCCAACAGCAGCAGCAGCAGCATCACATCCAGGCGGTGGAGCCTCCTCCACCCTCCATCGCGCCACAGTCGACCGTCACTTCGGCCTTGATGACGCAGCAGCAGCAGCAGAACGGTAACGTTGCCGTTGTCGTTTTTTGTTGTCCTCTGGCGGTGTGAGGACATTGCCGAGGCTACGGTTGCCCGGTGATGTCATGTTCCTCCTCACAGCTGCGAGCGCGAAGCCTCAAAGGGTCTTTTCACTGTCGGCCTCTGGATTTAGACTCAAACTGCAGAGCTTGTTCTAGTTTCTGCTGCAGCGGATCAGAGTTAAACACTGTGTGAAATAATGTTAAAATTAAACTACTGAATCCAAACTTTCTTTGAATAAAAGTAACTTGTCTGTTATTAGATATATTGTTTTTATATTAGTATTTTTTATTTCCTATATTCTTTTTATTTTGTATTTTATTTGTGTATTTGATGTATTATTTCTATATTTATATATTGATGTATATTTAGTTTCTGTTTTCTATATTTGTTATTATTATTGTTATGTTTTATCTTACTTTTTTTTTTACAATTATATATGTAATTATTTCCTGTATCTTTATATAATTTTATATTGTTATATTCATTAATTATTTCATGCAACAAATGCTAATTTACTTCCAATTTAAACAGTAGTAAAACGTGTTTTAGCTAAAACAACGTAGCTAAATTTAGCATTAGTTCTTTAGTCTTCCCTGTTAGCTAACAGCTATGCTAACTTTTAGCTAAATAACCATTAGCTTTATTTTAGTTTTCTTTTTCCTTTTAGCATCTGTCAAATATGCTAAGCTAGCTTGAAAGTTGTTACACAAAGTAGCGAAATTTTGCTAGCGCTACATTGCTAATGTTAGCTGTTTAGTTAGTAGTTTAGCAGAAACAGTGCGAGTTAGCATGCTATGCTACTACTAGAGTGATACATGTGGATTAACCTGCCGCTGAAAACGAAAAGAAGTTGATTAAATGTTGCTAAATAAATATTTTCGTTGCTTCGCTGTTTGTTTGACAGCGCGGAGGAAATCCAACTGTGTGAAGGAGGTGGAGAAACTTCAGGAGAAACGAGAGAAGAGACGACTTCAGCAACAAGAGCTGAGAGAGAAACGAGCGCAGGTGAGGAGACGACGAAAACCTGCGGCTAACGGTCGTTTTATTAGGAACGTTCAGATGAAGCTAACGCTAACGGAAATCAGTTTAACGGCTTAAAAAATAAAATGTACGGTAACGTTACAGGCACAAGATCATGATAATAATGTGTTGTTGGACTTTACCCCAAAATTAGCATTAGCATTAGCATAAATGCTGGTGGCTATGCTAACATTTAGGAGCATGGGAGCTATTAGCTTTAGCCAAATCTTTTTTTTGAAAATATTTCCTATTTGTTGCTAGTGCTACGTTTATTTTATTTCATCTCATCTGTCTTGGTCAATTCAGAATTTTTTTCATTTTATTTTATGTTTTAGCTAACGCTACATGTGCTAAAATTTAGCATGAAAGCGATTAGCTTTAGCCAAATTTTTTTTTAGCAGATATTTTCTATTTGTTGCTACTGCTGTTTTTATTTGGTTGTCGTTGTCTGTTTTGGTTAATTTTGAAAAACTTTCATTTTATTTTGCATTTTAGCTAACGCCACATAGTCAAATATAGCATTAGCATTAGCAGAAATTGCTGGTCGGTGATTATGCTAATATTTAGCCTGGGAGCTATTAGCTTTAACCTAAATATTCTAGCAAATATTTTCTATTTATCACTACGTCTGTTACATTTTATTAAATCTTAGCAGGTGTCAGACTATGCTAACGGTTTAAAGATTAGCATCTTTCTCTGCTGCGTAAAACGTAAATTTTTTTTTTGTGTCTTTACAGGAAGTGGACGTGAATTTACCGAACTATGAAATCATGTGTATGATCCGAGACTTCAGAGCCAGTTTGGACTACAGACCTTTAACCACCAACGACCTGGTGAGTCCACGAACACTTAAACTTTCATTTTATTTAGCGTGTGCGTTTGAGCTAACGCTACGTATGCTAACATTTAGCTTCATCGTCGTGTCGTTTCAGATCGAGGAACACAGGATATGTGTTTGCGTTCGTGCTCGTCCGCTCAATAAAAAAGGTGACGAGTAGTTTCGTAACCGTTACGTTTACGTTTTGAATAAAAATCTAAACGGTTTAACGTTTTGTTTGTTTGTTTTGTTTTGTTTTCAGAGGTGTCGGTGAAGGATTTAGACGTGATCACGATCCCCAGTAAAGACGTGGTGATGGTCCACGAACCCAAGCAGAAGGTGGATCTGACGCGTTACCTGGAGAACCAGACGTTCAGGTTCGACTACGCCTTCGACGAGAACTCCACCAACGAGATGGTTTACAGGTAACGACTTTCGTCTTCTGGTTTTCTTTAGATCAGAGACAAAATAAAAATAAAATGAATAAATAAAACGTCCGCTCCATCCGCAGGTTCACGGCTCAGCCGCTGGTGGAAACCATCTTCGAGAGAGGGATGGCCACCTGCTTCGCGTACGGACAAACTGGGAGCGGGAAAACACACGTGAGTGTTTTGATTTTTATCTCAATTAGAAACTGTGACTACTGGTTATTAAAAAGGAAAAAATCTTATGTTAGCTACCTTGGCTACATTAGCTACCTTGGTTACATTAGCTACCTTGGCTACATTAGCTAACTTTCTTACATTAGCTACCTTTCCTACATTAGCTAACTTGGTTACATTAGCTACCATGGCTACATTAGCTAACTTGGTTACATTAGCCACCTTGGCTACATTAGCTACCTTGGTTACATTAGCCAACTTGGTTACATTAGCCACCTTAGCTACATTAGCTAACTTGGTTACATTAGCTACCTCGGCTACATCAGCTAATTTGGCTACATTAGCTAACTTGACTTCCAGACATTTGACCCTTTGGCTGGTGCACTTTTCTGCGTTAGTGCTAAGCTAACGCTAGCCTCCTCCACTGTAACAACCTTATCCTCTGGTGTCTTCACCATCCGCCGCCATGTTTCAAACACTTGTTTCTTCTTCCAGAGACTGATCTCAATAAGATTTTTTAAACACAAACTTCCTGTTTCAGACGATGGGAGGAGACTTTTCGGGAAAGAACCAGGATTGTTCTAAAGGGATCTACGCTCTGTCTGGTCAGTTTCCTCCTTCACGTGTTTCTAACTTTAAATTTAAAGAGTCTGAATGTTATTTTTCTTTCCTTCTGCAGCCAGAGACGTTTTCTTGATGCTGAAGAAGCCAAATTACAAGAAGCTGGATCTGCAGGTGTTTGCTACATTTTTTGAGATTTACAGTGGGAAGGTGAGTTTGTGACTTTTACCTTTTTAATTTTAACGTTAATGAGTTTGTGTCGAGTTTCGGATTAGAAAAAAAACAAGACAAAAGCAAAGTTATTAAAGTAATCGTGTTTAAATACTTTGGACAAGCATGATGCTAAACATTAGCCATGCTAAGGGCTAGCAGTGTTGAACGTTAGCAATAGTAAGCATTGGCCATGCTAATTTATAGCAATATTATGTGTTAGCCATGCTAAGCACTAGCAGTACTAAGTGTTACCAATAGTAAGCGCTAACGGTGGTAAGCATTAGCCATGCTAAGCTGTAGTGGTATTATACATTAACAATGCTAAATATTAGCTATGCTAAACACTAGTGTTGCTAAGTGCTAGCAATATTGAGTGTTAATAACAGTGCGTTAGCCATACTGAGCTTTAGCGATACTATGCGTCACCTATGCTAAGCATTAGCAACACTTAGTGCTAGCAGTACTAAGTGTTAACAATAGTAAGCACTAGCAATGGTAAACGTTAGCATGATAAGCTCTAGCAATACTATGCATTACCAATGCTAAGTGTTAAAAAAGCTCTAGCGATATTATGTGTTAGCAAAACTTGGTGTTAACCATAGTAAGCGTAAATTATGCTAAGCTCTAGTGATACTATGCGTTGGCTATGCTAAGCATTAGCAATGCTAAGTGCTAGCAATACTTAGCATTAATGATGGTAAGCGTTAGCCATGCTAAGCTCTAGCAATGCTATGTTAAGCGTTAACCAAGAGCGTTCAAGTCAGTGAGTAATTGTCTGAAATTATCGCGATTTAAACGTTTTAGTAACGTTGTACGTTTTTTTTTTTTTTAATTTTTAAAGGTGTTCGACCTCCTGAACCGTAAAGCGAAGCTGCGTGTGCTGGAGGACGGGAAGCAGCAGGTTCAGGTAGTAGGTTTACAGGAGCGAGAGGTGAAATGCACCGAAGACGTCCTCAAACTCATCGAAGTTGGAAACAGCTGCAGGTGAACGAGACGGCGGCCATTTTATAAAAAAACAGGCGATTAAAAGAAACGTTGGATTAGTGGTTAAAAGTTTTTGTTTTGTTTTTTTTCCAGGACGTCCGGTCAGACGTCGGCCAACGCTCACTCGTCCCGGAGTCACGCCGTGTTTCAGATCATCCTGCGTCGACGGGGGAAGATGCACGGGAAGTTTTCTCTCATCGATTTGGCGGGAAACGAGCGAGGGGCCGATACGTCCAGCGCCGACCGCCAGACTCGTCTGGAAGGAGCCGAGATCAACAAGAGTCTGTTGGCGCTGAAGGTAGCTAAAATAGCTAAATTAGCCAAGTTGTTTTAATGAGCCAGCTTAGCTAAAGTAGCTACTCAACTAAAATAACTGAACTACCAAGGCTACAATGTTAGCTAAGGTATATCAAAATTAGCTAAGTTAACTAACATAGCCAGGTTAGCTAGCATATATTTAGCATATCAGGTTTACCAGTTAGCTAGCTACCGTATGAATACCTTTAGGTAGCTGTTAGGTGAAGTGGCTAAGTTATCTAAATTAACTTAGTTACTAAGATAATAAAATAAGCTAAGGTTTACAAAAACATCTGTTAGCTTAAGTAGCTAAGTTAGGTGAGCTAGTTCAGGGAGCTAAATTAGCTAGCCTAACTGTTGTAACCACATTAGTTGAAGTAGCCACATTACCTACAGGATCTTAACTACTACAAAGTTAGCTAAATTATCACATTAACTATGTTAGCTAGCCTCTTTAATAAAATGGTGCTAGCTAGCTTACATTTAGCATATCTGGTTCACCAGTTAGCCAACAACCAAGTTACCTAAAATAACTAAATTACTATGGTTACAAAAGTTAGCTAAGGGTGGTTAGCTATCACAAAAATATGTTAGCCGAAGTAGCTAATTAGCTGATTATCAGAGAAAGTTCAAGAAGCTAAGGTAGCTAAATTAGCTAGCTTAATAATTGTAAGTTAGCTCAAGCAACTAAGTTTATTCCTGTTAATTTGGTAAATTTCCATGGAAAGTTTCCAACTTTGAACGTTCCTACAGACGTTGAAGTTGATGTTAAAACGTCTTTTCTCGCTGCAGGAGTGTATTCGAGCTCTGGGCAGAAACAAACCTCACACTCCGTTCAGAGCGAGCAAGCTGACCCAGGTGCTGAGAGACTCGTTCATCGGAGAAAACTCCAGAACGTGCATGGTGAGAAACCGTCGTCACAACGTTGTTCAACATAACGACTTTTGTTACGTTGTAACTTTAATGTTTCTGTTCTCAGATCGCCACCATCTCTCCTGGAATGGCTTCATGTGAAAACACCCTGAACACGCTGAGATACGCTAACAGGTTGGACCTTGATGTTAGCTAGTTCTAAACATTTAACGCTAATGTTAGCGTGAGGTTAGATTCTATGTTTCGTTAAAATCTTAACATCAGCTAGTTATAAACCAAGCTAATAAAGTTAAATCCCAAGTTTTAGCCAAAATGCTAATATTAGCATAAGGTTGGATCCTGCTATGTGTGACCATCCTAGCATTAGCTAAGTATAAAACAAGCTAATGTTAGATAGTTTTAGTCAAGCTAATGCTAGCTAGTTAAAAATTAAGTTAACATCAGCTAGTTATAGAACAAGCTAATATTAGCTAGTTATGAAACACGTTAATGTTAGCTAGGTATAACTCAAGTTAATGTTAGCATGAAGTTAAATCCCAATTTTTAGCCAAAATGCTAATGTAAGTATAAGGTTGGATCCTGCTATGTGTGAACATCCTAGCATTAGCTAATTACAAAATAAGCCAATGTTAGATAGTTTTAGTCAAGCTAATGCTAGCTAGTTAAAAATCAAGTTAACGTCAGCTAGTTATAAAACAAGTAATTGTTAGCTAGTTATAAAACAAGCTAACGTTAGCTAGTTATAGAACAAACTACTGTTAGCTAGTTATAAAACACGTTAACGTTAGCCAGTTATAAGACAAGATAATGTTAGGTAGTTTGAATCAAGCTAATGCTAGCTAGTTATAAAACAAACTAATGTTAGCTATTTATAAACATTAAATGCTAATTTTAGCATGAAACTAGATTCTGTTTTTTTGTTAAAATCCTTACATTAGCTAATTATGTAAGAAGCTAACGTTAGCATAAAGTTTAATCCTGCGCTTTTTAGCCAAAAATGCTAATGTTAGCATGAGACAGGACCCTGCTATTAGCTAAAAAAAAACGCAACATTCAGCTTTATTATTCTGTTACTTTACGTATGTTTGACTTCCCCCAGCTCCTCCTCCTCATCTATCCTTTCCGATCTTTACTTCCTGTTTACATGTTTGTTTGTCTTTCTTCTTCCTCCGTGTTTCCAGGGTGAAGGAGTTTGGGATTAGCCCCTCAGACATCCCGTTCACTCAGAGCGGCGGCGGAGGAGGCCGCTCCGAGCTCTCTCCGACTTACGAGTACGATTGTAACTTTACGTTGTTTGTTGTTGTTGTTTGTTTTTCCTCCAAAACAGGCGGCATGTGAGATCATGTGACATGGTGACACATAAATAAACAACTTCCTGCATGTTTTTCTGTTGTTTCACCTTGTTGTCGTTGTTTGTTGTGTTAACCCGGCGACGTCGTGTTGTGTTGTCAGGGTGAAGGAGCTCGTCGTGGACCCGGCGGCGGCGCTGGATGCTCGTCAGGGAGGAAACATGAACCAGCTGGAGGTCCTGGAGGCTCAGTGGGGAGTCGGTAGTTCTCCTCAGAGAGACGACCTGAAGCTGCTGTGTGAACAGAACGTAAGAACGTCAACGTGTTAGTTAAAACATGAACGTTTAAACAAGATGGACTCGCTCTAATCAATCAGTCTGATCAGAAGCGAAGGACTCGCTCTACGTCTTTCAATTTGTGTCAGTTTCAACCATTTTAAACTAATTTAAAAACAAAACTAACAAACTAAGCTAACGTTAGCCTCCTCTGCTGTCTCTTCCCTAATTAGCTAAACTTGGCTACGTTAGCTAATTAGGCTACAATGGCTAAATTGGTAACTTTAGCAAATTTAGCTACATTAGATAACTTTCCCACTTAAGCTAACTTGGCTACATTAGCTAAATTGGAGACATCAGCTAACTTGGCTATATTAGCTAAATTGGAGACATTAGCTAATTTAGCTACATTAGATAACTTTCCCACTTAAGCTAACTTAGCTATATTAGCTAAATTGGAGACATTAGCTAATTTGGCTTTTAGCATATTTGGCTACATTAGCTAACCTGGCTATCTCAGCTAAATTGACGCTAACTTGGCTAAATTAATTGAATTTGCTCCCAGATTTTTGACCAACTGGCTTGTTTCACTTTTCTCCATTAGCACTAAGCTAACTTTAGCCTCATCTGCCATCTCCACCATCCGACAGCATTTTTCAAAAACGTCTTCCAGAAAGTGATCACGTGACCTCAACGAGACTTGTCATTGGTTAAAGCGGTTAGCAGCTAGCTTAGCTTAGCCGCCAGCAGCTGCCGTGTGCGTCGGTGAACGAAACATGTTTGTTTTCGTTTGGTTTTCAGGAGGAAGAAGTTTCCCCGCAGCTCTTCACCTTCCATGAAGCCGTTTCTCAGCTGGTGGAGATGGAGGAGCAGGTCCTGGAGGATCATCGAGCCGTGTTCCAGGTGAAACTGACGAAACATCGCACGAAAAACGCCGTGAATTAATGACATAACCGCTAATGATAATAAAAACGTTGACCGGTCTTGTCAGGAGTCGATCCGTTGGCTGGAAGACGAGAAGGTTCTTCTAGAGATGACGGAGGAAGTCGACTACGACGTCGAGTCGTACGCGACTCAGCTGGAGCAGATCCTGGACCAGAAGATCGACATCCTGACGGAGCTACGAGGTGACGACGCTCGCCTCGTTACCGCACGTTTCTACGTTTTTACACGTTTTGTTGCGATAAAGTTGCAAGAGCAAATCCAGTTTCCGAAAAAACGATTCCTTGTTAAAGTGAAAGAATCGCAACTTTATTACAACAAAACGCTCAAAAACACAGCAACTTACATTGCAACTTTTTCACTTTTAAAGGGAAAATTGCAGGGAAAAGTTGCGTTGTTTGGTTGAAAGTTGCACCCAATTGATGCAACTTTTTCCCACAATTTTTGACCGAAACACTGCAACTTTTAAAACTTTTTTTTTTTTTTTGACAAATTGCAGCAACTTTCGACCAAACGGCACAACTTTTTCCTGGCAAAATTTTTCCTGGAAAAATTGCAAGAAAGTTGCGGCGTTCGCTTGAAATTTGCGAGGTAAAGTTGACCAACTGCTGCAACTTTTTAAACATTTTTTCCTGCAACTTTTCCCTCCGAATTTTGACCAAATGCTGCAACTTTTGGTTGCAATTTTCAGCTAATTACATTTAGTTGAAATTTACAGCGAAAAAAATGCAGTTTTTGGTCAAAAAATTGCAGGGAAAAGTTGCAACGATAGTTGCGGCGACAAGAAAATATTTCAAAAGTTGCAACGTTTTGATCAGAAGTTGTGGGAAAATGTTGCAGTGTTTGAACAGGAATTGCAGGGGGAGGAAAGTTGGTTGAATTTGCGTTAAAAGTTGCGTCAACTAAACGTCGATTTCATGTTTTTCTTCCAGATAAAGTCAAGTCGTTCCGCTGCACGCTGCAGGAGGAGGAACAAGCGAGTAAACAAATTACTCCCAAACGTCCTCGAGCTCTATAGACGCACTACTGAAGGTCCTGGTCCTGGTCCTGGTCCTAGTCCTGGTCCTAGTCTTGGTCCTGGTCTTGGTCCTGGTCTTTTCCTCTTTTCTCTGACTTCCTCTTTTGCTGTACAGGCCACCACCGCTTCCCATCATGCACCTGTCCATCTGTACAAACCAAAGAGCAGGTCGCCGTCGCTCTCCATCTTCCTGTGAAGTGTTTTTATTTATTTATTTATTTGTTTACCAGCTGTCGGCGTGCGTGTGTGTGTGTGTGTGTGTGTGTGTGTGTGTGCGTCACAAGTGCTTCATTTAAACAACAATAGCAACAAATAAAAATTAAAAAAAGAAAATGAGTTTTTATAAAAATCAATCATCTCTGATCCTCATCACGGCCGGTTTTATAAAACAGCTGTCGCAGTTTTTCTTTCGTGCAATAACAACGAGGATCTTTGTTTGTTTGTTTGTTTGTTTGTTTGTGTGTTTGTGTTGACAACGTACGTAAACATATACGGTTTGATGACTGAGAGAAAAAGAAAAGAAACTAAGCTGACGTTGCCGTCACTGACCTGCAGGGGGCAGTGGAATCAAAGATTAAAACACTAAATGAAATAAAATAAACAATGTTTCTGTTTTTGTTTATTTGTTTTTTTCATTTGCCATAAATAAAGAAAAGCTACTTCTTGCCACTACTTGTTTTTATTTATTATTCATGACCGAAGCTTTGAGTGAAAACGGGAGAATTAGTATTAAAAAAAATAGACATAAACGGGTAAAAACTGATACAAATTTACCAAATAAAATAAACAAATTGACTCAATAAACAAACAAATTGATGAAAATAAATAAAAATGACAAAAATAGCTACAAAATGAAGTAAAACAGATGAGAAGAGACGTAAAATAAGTTTTAAAAAAAAAGACAAAAATAGATGGAAAATAAACTAAAATAATAGAAAAAACGTTTGTTTTTAAATGAATTTAATTTAATTAAACTTTGTTGTAGTTCAGTGTTCAGGCCACCAGGTGGCAGCGATTAGATTCAATATCAATTAGTGACAGGAACAAAAACTACAGAAGGAATCACTTGATCCTGGTGGAAACAGTCGAATTAAGAAGGTTTAAAGTGTTTAGTGTAAACGTACGATTAACATTACGCTAAACGTTAGCGATGCTAAACGTTAGCGATGCAAACCGTTCACCCTGCTTAGCACTAACAATACTAAGTGTTGGCAACGCTAAGCTCAAGGGATGCTAAACATTAACAAAGATAAGCATTAGCAATGCTAATCATTAGCCCTGCTAAGCTATAACAATATTAAGTGTTAGAGATGCCATGCTAAGCTCCAGTGTTGCTAGGCGTTAGTGATGTTAGTGTTAACCATGCTAAGCTCTAGCGATCCTAAGCGTTAGCCATGCTACTTTGGATAAGCGATATGCTACACTTTAGCGATGCTAAATGCTGGCAATGCTAAGCATTAGTGATGGTAAGTGTTACAGATGCTAAGCATTAGCCAAGTCATTCTTAACGTTAACCATGCTAAACTCTAGCGATGCTAAGCGTTAGCCATTCCAAGCGTTAGTTATGCTACTTTGGATAAACTATATGCTAAGCTCTAGCGATGCTAAACAATAGAGATGCTAAGCGTTAGCCAAGTCATGCTTAACATTAACCATGGCTAAGCTCTAGCAATGCTAGAGATTCTAAGCGTTAGCCGTGCTACATTTTCCATTACATGTTAGCATCAAGCTAACGGGACAACTCGCTGTTCGTTTTCCACATTAAATCTTTAAAATGTTTTGCGTAAAACTTAAGCTACACACACACACACACACACACACACACACACACACACTCACAAACAACGACAAAGAAACTTCTGTCCAATAGTTTTATTCCACAGTACAGACAATGGTAGAGCGCCGGGGGTCAGAGGTCAAAGGTCAGAGGTCAGACATCTGACACACACTGTATGAACTAGAGACATCAGCTACTGTTTCAACGTGTTGTTGATTAATTAAAGAGTTCGACGACACGTCAACATCATGAGTTATGAGCGACTGTGTCTTTATTCATATCGACGTTAAATAAAGACGATTAAATAAAGTTTTATTGAAATAATCGGATACAAGCTCAGAGTTTATAAAGACAACGTTGGTAAAACTTTATAACGAGCCGATTGACGTCCACATTTAGTCCTAAATGTTTCTCGGCTCTCGTGTTGATTTAAAAGCTTAGCTTAGCTTAACCTAGCTTAGCATTGATACAGGAGACAGGAAGCTAAAGCTAGCCTAGCTTTGTCTGAGTTAACACATAAGCTAAGCTAACGGAGGTGTCATTTTTACATTTTATTATTTTAAATAAACTAAACAAACTGTTTCATTACTGAGATTTGTATTTTTGGGCCGAGCTAAGCTAAGCTAGGCTAGTAATTTCCCTTCATCTCAAGTCTTTATTACTAAGTTAAGCTAAACTAAGCTAAGCTAACTGATGTGTCACTTGTGCTTTGATTTAAATAAATCCAAACTAACAACATATTATGAGTCATGACATGGTTAGTCATGGTTAGCTTTTTCTACCTATTTCCAGACTTTATGCTAAGCTAAGCTGAGCTAAACTAACTGAAGCATAACCTTCACATTGTTTTGTTTTTTTTGTAAAATAAATCAAACAAACAACACGTTATGATTCATAACATAGCTTTATATGTGTTTTGATAGAGTTAGGCTAGGTTTTCGGCTAGTATAGCTTCCAAGCCTTATGCTAAGCTAAGCTAATCTGACTGAAGTATAATGTTTACATTTTGTCGCATTAACAAACACACATTATGGTTAATAACAGTTTTATATGTGTTTGGATGGAGTTAGTGCTAGGCTAGTTTCCACCGCATTCCGAGACTTTATGCTAAGCTAACCTTCAGTTAGCTAAACCAAGCTAAGCTAACTGAAGTATAACATTTATATTTTGTTGTAATTGTTTAAATAAATAAAACAAACAACACATTATGAGTCATGATTGAGATTTCTGTGGTTGGGTAGGAGCTAGGCTAAGCTAGCTAGGCTTGTTTCCCCCAAGCCTAGCTTCCAGGCTTTATGCTAAGCTAAGCTAACTGAAGTACAACGTTTACATGTTGTTGTTGTATTAGCGCACACACTTTATGGTTAATAACATAGTTTATATGTGATTAGACAAAGCTAGAGCTAAGCTAGCTTTCCCTGCCTATTTCCAGTCTTTGTGCTAAGCTAAGCTATGCTAAGCTAAGCTAAGCTAAGCAGAAAAACTCCCGATGACGTCGCCTTGTTATAAAGCGATACCAACATATTTCTCATTCAACTGGACTTAAAACTGAACACGTAGCTTTTTTTTTTTTCCCTAAATATTAATTTTCTTTTCTTTTTTTTTTTTTTTTTTTTAAACCCAAAAGTGTCAATAATCTCAAACAGAACCGACAGAAATGTTTCGATACACATTTCATTCGACGGCGAGGACATCGTGGACAACGTAAACGTTCGTTTATTACCGTTGTAAGCATGAAAGGTTACGTATCAGCTTCCGATCGGACTGGATGACATGCAGACAGCTTTCGTTATATAGACGTTTTGTTGTTTACGTTTATGTTTATGTTTACTTCCATGCACACACCCCCCACCACCACCACCTCTTGCTGCTCCTGATTTTTCTCCCGTTTATATTTCAAAGGTTGTGTAAAATAGTTGCAGTAGTTTGAAAAAACTTCCTAGAAAACGCTCGGCCGTTTGTTGTCGACGGTTACAAATACGTGTAAATATTTGTTTGTGTTTACGAGTGTGTTGGTTATAGATTGTGCCCCTGCTGTGATTGGAATTAAAATAATAATAATAATAATTAAAAAAAAAAATAAAAATAAACAACCTTTTTTTTTTCTTCCTGTGTTGGTCCATAACCTTAGTGATAAAAAATAAATAAACACGTAAATAAAAGAAAAATGCTACATATTTTCAAATATATTTTTTTAACCTGATATATCGTAATGAATCTTTAGGTAAATAAATAACTCTCAAAACCGTATAAGGTCCTAAACATATACATCTTTTACATTATATACATATATAATCAACATTCAACGCAGCAGCCCCCCAAAAAATAAACAAAAAGGCTAAAAAAAACAACAAAAAAGTAGCATTTTTTGACACGCAAACATCACAAAAACAACTTAACGCAAAAGTACATAAACAAAAAACAATAACTCCTTCATTTACCTTCAGTTAAAAAGCTTTGAAACTCTTTAAAAACATTCATTTTACCTGTTTTTCCTCAAAAACAACAACAACAACAACAACAAACACCATATAAACTGAACCGCTTCCAGGAAATATACACATCCCTCTCACTGCGGAAGTAAAGGCTCGGGTGCCGTCTAATATCAAGGTGGAGGGTTTTCAAACAGACATGAGACAAACGCGACTTTGGTGTAAAATAATAAATAATTATTAAGTTAATTATTATTGTGTTTCGTCCCTTTTTAACAGCATTAAATTAAAAAAAAAACTGATAAATTCTACTTAGCAAGTTAGCTAGTTAGCATCAGGTTAGCATTAGCGCGCCGCCGCCGCTGCGATTAGCTTAAAAATCGCTGAGTCACAACGGCGTCAAATTTGAACACACAAGCGCGACACGTTCATTTTTACATTCACTGCGACTTACTTTTTTTGTAGGATGTCGTTTAACTTCTTATCTTCGACGTCCAGTGGAGGGAAACATTAAAAAAAAAAAGTAAATTAAAAGTAATGGAGGTGTAAAAAAATAATAATCCGGAACTCGCTTGAGAATCGTCACCTTTTTACGTTTTTCTTCAATAAAACACGACTTTTCTTTTAATTATTTGTATTTTCACACCTGCAACGCAAAGACTAACACATAATAATTAATCCGGCATACATTTAATTACTTTTAATTACGCTAATTTGTCAAAAAATGTAGCGTTAAAAAGAAAGAAAGAGAATCTGGGCTATTGAGCATCTGACGCTCTTACGCTTACAGGTGACGCTTACGTGCCTCTCAAAGCATCATGGGAAATGAGGATTCGAAACATGGCGGATGTTTTTCCCCCTCAGGTAAATATAAACAAGAATAATAAATTAATTACAATAAAATAAAAATAATTTTAGAAAATATATTAAAATAATAAAAATCGTAATAATAATGTGTATTTAATTTTAATGATTAAACAACCATAGTTTTATCATTAATAATAACAAAAATATTTATTAAATATTATAGGGACATATAAGGATGAGAGGTGCTGTCGTCTCAATGTCAAACTTTGAAAACCCCCATTATTTTAAATACTTTTAATGTTTTTTTTATTATTATTTTATTTTACTGTTTGGCACATTTACTTGAATCATTTTTATTTTATTTTATTTTATTTTTTCATATCCTGCCCCCCCCCCCCAAAAAAAAAAAAAAAAAAAAAAGTCCAGACATTTTACACTGACATAAGAAAATAAAAATTAAATAAATAAAATAATAATAAAAAGCAACAACAATGAGGTCACACAGTTGGTTAACTACAGTATTAAAAAGAATGAATTTGGCTTTTTGTGTGTGTTTGTGAAAACGCTGCTGGACAGAGGAAACATCAACATCAGGTGGTTCTTTAAAAAATAAAATAAATAAAAATAAATAAATAAAAACGTTCACGGCGTTTAAAGGACAAGTTTGAACACTGTAACTTTCTTCTTCTTCTGACGCCAAACGAGCGTCCGGTCGCTAACGACGTCACTTCCTGTTTCACATCCTCGCCGGTTGAGAACAAAAATAAACAAATAAATGAATAAATAAAAACAAAAGAGCAGTGTCTACCAGCAGCAGCAGCAGCAGCACGTGTGGAGGGGAACACAGCTCCACCTACAGGCGGATCAGAGGTATTGCAAGCAGATGGATATATAAAGGGATTGTTGCTTGTGGACTGTACAGAGTCTCGGTTTTGTTGCTTTAATGTTGCATGCCCTGTTTTTTGTTTTTTGTTTTTATTTGCTTGTTTTTTTTGTTTGTTTTTTTCCCGCTCCGTCCGTTGGGTTCAGTGTCTCGTCGGATGTTAAGGCCTCGGACGGCCCAGAGGCCACGCTGCACGGGAATAATTATAATACTACACACACAGTGATGGATGGAAACAAGTACTTTCACTTTCTTTTCAGTATTTAAAGGATCAGTTTGTCCAAATTATTATTATTTAAAAAAAAAAAAACTGACATTTTATCACTTTATCACCTCGTGCGGCGTCAAACTGGGACGTAGTGAAGCTCAAGAAAAATGTAACCGCATGCTAACGTTTAGCGTTTAGCTGCATTGTTGGTCTCCACCTGCAGTTTTAAATAAAAATATTACTAGTTTTGTTATATTTTAGCACGAATTCTGATGTAGAAATATAAAAAGTATACAAATAAATATGAATTTAACAGTTTTTATGAACGTGTTGAGATTAATTGGCTGATTTTGGACATTAGCTTGTTTTAAAACTAGCTAATGTTAGCTTTGTTTATAGGTATTTGCCATTAGCTTCATTTATAGCTAGCTGATATTAGCTTGTTTTATAGCTAACTAACATTAGCTTAGTTTTTAGCTATCTGACATTAGCTTTGTTCAGTCAAATATCAACCAATTAATCTAAAAACAATCATAAAAATTCTTAAATTCAGATTAATTTTATATATTTTTTTCTATAATTTTGTGCTAAAATATATTAAAAGCTAAAAATAACAATTGTAAGTGGAGCTAAATGCTAAACGTTAGCACTGGGTTTTATACTCAGTGAGTTTGTCTGCTGCCCCCTAGTGGCCATAAATAATACTGTTGGTTAAAGTGAAAGTATGTTTTTTTTTTTAAATAATAATTCAAGATTTCATCCCTTCGTTATCTTTTCTGTACTTATCGCCGCTCTCTATCGTGTTGAAGGTGGAAAAACATCGTCGTCGTCGTGGCTACCGAAAGAAAAACCAAAAACATAAACCCGTGCTCGACTGTTTGAAGGTGGATCTGGCTCTGCAGGTTTTTGTCCTGAGCTCATGAGTCTGAGTGTGTGGTGTGTTTGGAGGAGGGGGTGGGGGTCCTGTCAAACGAGATTAGTTTAAGGCTTAAAATGTTTCACTTAATCCGTCTTTGTCGTTTGTTTTTCTAATACTTAGCGACGTTTCCTATAAAAGTTTTCCTGTAAAAGAGTCATGCTACTGAATTGTCGTTTGTTCTCTGAGTAGTCCACTCCTCCTGGTCCTGGTCCTGGTCTAGGGATCATGGTGGCTCAGACCGGGTCCTTCAACACTGCAGATCCTTATTTTTCCATGAATGAATGAATTACTTGGGGCCCAGTAATCCTCCGCTACCTTCCTTGGTGCTACCGCTGCGCCCCCAACATCCCGCCGCTATGCTCATACTCCTCTGAGTCGCCGTGGCGATTCCTCGCTCCCGCTCCACCTCGCATTGACTCAACGTACGCTCGGTCCGACCCGTCTGGTTGGGCGAAGACGACCCCGTCACCGTTGACGACGCTCCTCCTCCTCCTTGCTGAGACGAGATGGTGCGAAAGATGTGGTTGCGTTTGCGCAGGAATTCTCCGCCGGCGGCGCCCAGACCGAAGCTGCCCTTACGGAGGACCATGCGGGCGCTGGCGGACTTGGCGGGACGAGTCCTCTGGTTGTACTCCAGCTGGGACAAGTGGTTGGCGTAACCGTCCGAGATGAACTGGAAGAAAGAAGTGACCAATCAGATTTGGTACAAGTTCAAGACCCTCTAGACCCAGTTCTACAAAGCTAACGTTATATCCAAGCTAACGTCAGCTAGTTATAAAACAAGCTAACGTCAGCTTGTTATAAACAAGCTAACGTCGGCTAGTTATAAACAAGCTAACGTCGGCTAGTTATAAACAAGCTAACATCGGCTAGTTATAAACAAGCTAACATCGGCTAGTTATAAACCAAGCTAACATCTGCTAGGTACAAAACAAGCTAACGTCAGCTAGTTATAAAACAAGCTCCCTTTTAAAGAAAAAATAATTGCAACTTTGACTTGCTCTTGCAACTTTATTGCAACAAAACACCATAACTTATAAAAGAAGAATCATGCAGATTCGGACGCTACAATCTGATCTGTTTTTATTCGTTACCTGACACTGGTGCTGCATTTTCTTTGTGGGTCTTCCAACTATGTAGATGTGAAACGGAGGCAGGCCGATGGACGTGTACACAGAGATGTCCTTGGTGGAGCCGTAAGCTGCGAAGATCCTCATGTGTGCCTGATTGAACAAAGAGCTTTTTAGAAAAAAAAACAAAAAACAAAAACAAACATTCAATTTCATTATATTGCTGCCTCGACGCACGCCAACGGCAGCGTTACCTCGTTGATGAGGGATTTGAGGAAGTTGGCTTTGTGTCGGAGCGGGTCGTGAACCAACCCGTCGCAGAACGACACGATGCCGTGAGGGAAGTTATGCTGAGAGAGCCAAGCGACCACGCGCTGCTTCTGCATGTCGGGACGACCCGTTACGTAAACGATCAAATAGCCCAAGTCCTGCCAGTACCTGAAACGTGACAATAATGATTCAGAGTAAAGAACTGAAGCTGATCGGTGTATTTGACATTTGAACCTATATCCTACTGTTAATGTCTGTTGACAAACAAAGAAACAGATAAGTGCTAATTAGCGAAGATGTGGTGGTAGCAGCGAGCCTGGCCAGGCAGCTAATGAGACGTTAGCTTGTTTTATTACCAACTAACATTAGCTTGGTTTATAACTAGCTCAAGTTAGCTTGGTTTATAAGAAGCTAATGTTAAATGTGAAATCTGTTCAGATCACGTAGTTTATTATCTGCCAGGTTCGCCGCTACCGCCACATCTCTGCTAACGTAGCACCGGTTTGTTTAATTTTTTGTCATCTGACATTAACTCAAAGAAATTAGGTCTCCACTGTCCTCTAGGGGGCGTAGTGTAGTGGGTCTGATCCTCACCTCACCACATCCACCGCTCCGGCTCGAACCTTCGGGTCGCTGCCCATGATGGAAACACTGGCGGCGAACGACCCGTCAATACTGAAAACAACGAACTCTGTTCCTCGCGGTAAAACAGTCAAGTAGCTGTCGGCAGACGTGTGGTCGCCTCTGGTAGAGACACAGAAAAGACGAGACGCCATTTTATTTCTAGACTGTGGTTATTAATGAATAAACATTATCTACACAAATAATCAGTAGGGACCAGAGCTGAATCATGCAAACTTTGCTACTTAAGCTAAGTTGGCTATTTCAGCTAATTTAAATAGAGTAGCTATGTTGGCTAGATAGCAAACTTTGGCTAACTTGGTGAGGTTAGTAATTTGTCTACTTTAGTTAATTTAACTAGAGTAGCTTAGTTGGCTATGTTAGCAATTGTTGTTACGTTAGCTAATTTGACTAGAGTAACCTACTTTGTTAGGTTATCAAACTTCGCTGCATTAGCTAATTTGGCTACTTAAGCTAATTGGAATATTGTAGCTGTTGGCTATGTTGGCAAACTTTGCTACTTTAGCTAAATTGGCTACTTTAGCTAATATGAATCGAGTAGCAAACTTTGCTATCTTAGCTAATTTAATAAGGGATTAAAAATAACCACAAAAACAAGCAAAATGACCGGACAGAAACATTCAGCAGCTACAAAGAGACGCGATGGTTTTGACTTTTCTCTTTAACGAGACGATCCAGAGTTTTAACGTGAAATAACGGCGAGCGGAGCGTACCTGACCACCATTTTGACCGGATACACTCCGATTCCCAGCCTCTTGCTCTCGGGGATTACGTAAGAGACGCGTCCGCTGCTGTTGGTGAGCTCGGTGTCAAAGTACACCCACTCCCCCGAGGGAGGCTGGGTCATGATGTGGACGTCAATCTGTGAGGACGAAACAAAAACAAAACAAAGATCTTTTCAACGCGACGACACGATGCTCAGTGACCTCGATGACCCAGATGTTGACGTGGTTAGATAACTGTTACCTTCTCCCCAGTGAGGGTGACCATGTCCAGGGGACCGTACATGAAACGACCCGTCACCATCTGGGCTCCGTCCTCCGTGAACACGCCGTCGTTGACGCGATGATTCGCCGTCACATTCTGACAAACAACAACAGAAGAAAAAGAAACAAGGTTTTAACGTGTTTACGTTCAATATTTCTTCAAAATCTTTATGAAATAAAAGACGGACAAAGATCTTCATGACTCTTATGCATCCAGTAGCAGGCTACACAGTGAGTGAGTCAATTAGAAGCTAAGCTAAGCTAACAAAATAAAATAGGTTATAAAAATAGCTAAACTAAACTTAGACAATATTGGATAAACTAAATTAAACTAAAATAAATGAAATAAGTTACAAACAGTTTAACAAAACAAACGAGGTTAAGATAAAATAAGATAAGCTAATGCTAATGTACACTAAACTAGGCTAAGCTAAACTAAATCAAACTAAACTAAAATAAAATAGGCTAAGCTAAAACAAAAACCTGTGTTAAACTAAGGTGAAATAAAATTAGCTATTCAGTTAAAAATAAGAAATAAGCTAAGCTAAAGTAAAATTAGCTAAGCTAAGTTAAACTACACTAAGATAACGAAAACATAAAATAAAATAAATTAGGATCAGATTAGCTAAAGTAATTTAAGCTAGGCTAAGCTAAATAAAAAAGCTACGCCATGCTAAGCTAAGCTAAGCTAAGATTTTTCAATAAGTACTTTATTGATCCTGCCAAAGAAAACAATTTGTCGTAGACGAACATTAACAAAACAAAGTTCTTACTCTGATTTTAACGTGTGTTCTCTTCCGCAGCCACTTCTCTCGAGGTTTGGACGGAGTAAACTCAGACACTTCTTTACCGTCCAGCTCCAAAATACTGGAGTTCTCGTGTCTCATCACCTGAAAACAAACAAACTAAGTAAAAAAAATTCAAAGTGAAAGTGAAAGTAAAACGACCGGACTCACCTGTCGCAGCAGGAAGGACACGACGTCTGTGGACTCCCAGTAGGAGGCGTGGAACAGATGAGGCAGCGCCACGGTGGGAAACGCCGTCAGGGCGTCGGGACAGTAGAGGGCGTAGTCCATCCTCTTACTGCCCCACCACCGGGAGGCGACTGCAGCGGCGAGATTAACGAAGGAAAAACAGAATGAGAGCGTCAGGTTTAAACGTCGTAAAAATGATCTTAACTGGAGGAAGTTAAGACACAACACGGGCTGAAGGGAACCCACTAGGAGGCGCTAGACTCCGAACTACGGTCGAAGAAAAAACAACAGCGACGAAGTTGAAAATGTGACGGAGAATTGGAGCCACGTTGGGGAAAATCATTCTTAAATATAAGAGAATAAAGTCGTAAACTTGCGATTTTTATTCTTGTAAATTTACGACTCAATTCTCAAAAAATTCAGACTTTTATTATCAAACATTTACAATTTATTCTTAGTAATTTAAAGACTTTTATTCTAATGACTATTAATCCAGTAAAATATTACAACTTGTATTGTTTAGAAATGTACGACTAATTCTCGTAACAACCAGCATAAAAATGCAGCAATGTGCAACTTTTATTGTTATAATTTCAAGACTATTCTGGTAAATTTAGGACTTTTATTTTAGTGAATTTACGACTTTTATTCTCTCAAATTTTTATATTTTTTTTATTCATGTTAATTTACAAATTTTATTTTTGTAATGTTACCACTGTTAATTTAGTAAAATTTACAAGAAAAAGTTACAAATATTACAACTCTCATTCTAGTAAACTTACGACTTTATTCTTGTACATATACGATAATAAAAGTCGTAAATTCACGACTTTTTCTCCCGATTAGTTTTTTTCCCAGCGTGGTTCTGATTCTCCGTCGTAGTAAAGAGTTAAACACACAAGAGAACAACAGTTCGAACTGAAGGAAGTTCACGAGTCTTGTAGCTGCTTGTTGTTGTTGTTGTTGTTGTTTTTTAGAGACGTGCTACTGAGGAAGACTACGCCAGAGGAGGAAGGAAGAAGGTCAGAGAATGAGGGCGGAGCCTCGGCGTCCTCCACTCGTGACCTCACGCTGCAGCTCCCAGGGTACCTTGCTCTGTTACGTCAGACGTGACGTCAGACGCGATGTCGCTGAGGTCAGAGGTCACGTCAGACTCCACTCCGTCACGTCTCGGGAACACCTGACGGTTTTTCTTTCTCTTGCGAGAGCGAACGGACGCGCTCCGAGCCGCGAACTTACGGCACGGCGGCGCCAGGTGGGACAGCAGACTGGGCCGTTTACTGAGCCGTGATTTGTGAGCTTTGGAGGAAACGACAGCGTCAACATCTGAACCTCGGTGGATTAAAACCGGGGCTGGAGCTCCGAGGTCGGACTTACTGGTGGCGATGTTGGACGCCGTGTAGGAGTCGGCCAGACCCGACACCTGGCTGGCGATGCTGGCCTCGCTCGCCCTGCGGGTGCAGCGGAGGTGAGGGACGCCCGGCGACGTGGGCGGCGGATACGGACCGTCCACGAAGATGTGAGAGTGAAGAGAGTCGGCTGCAGAGACGAGAGGACGAAGAGTTAACGACATAAATGTTAGAACCTGCTGTCGCTTCCACGACAAACACAAAAACAACACGACGTCTGGAGCGACTGAGACCTCTCACCAGCAGGTTGATCAATGAGTCGATCATCAGAAGATTTATCAACAACTATTTTAACAATTGTTAAACGATTGTAGTTAATCTGACTCATCTTGTAACTTTACGACTTTTATTCTTGGAAATTTACAACTTTTTATTGTAAATTTACGACTTTATTTTAGGAAATTAATACATTTTATTCTCATAAATTTGCGAATTTTAGTTCCGTAGATTTACGACTTTTATTCTAATATATTTACATCTTTTATTTTTGTTAAATTTAAGAGGATAAAAGTCGTAAATTTACGATTTTTAGCATGGTTCTGATTCTCTGTTGTAGTAAAGAGTTAAACACATGAGACTATTTTTCTGCTTAGTTACTTTTTGGTCGAGTATCTGTACTTACACTTTATACTGATAATTCTGTATAAATCTGAAGAGGAAGATTCACTCTGGACGTTGTAACGTTACATCACAGACAAACACAGACGTAACAAGAAAGAAAAGTGAGACCAACTCTCTGCGTGAAGCTGCGACGTCGGCCAGTTGAGGATGGGAACGGGGATGGACGTCTCGCTGACGCTGTTTTCTTGGCAGCGTTGCGACGCCGACTCCATCAGTAGCTGAGGGTTACTCTGGACGGTCTCGACTAGGAAGAAAGATCGACAGATGTAACAAAGACGACGACCTGTACGTTGTGTCAGAACAGTAAAAAGTCACAACCGTGGACCGACCCAACAGAGCCGAGTGTCCGTCTCCCAGAGGGAAGCGTTGGTAGCGGGGGACGCTGAACGGAGGCAGCAGGTGGAAGCGTTTGTCCAGAAGAGGCTCGAGGCGCGACGCTGAAGGGTCGGCCGGGTGAAACAGGTTGTAAACCTGCTGACAGGCCGGACGCAGCGCCGACACTGGAGACAAAAACAAAATGTGTGTTTGTATTATTTGTGTCCCAGGCGGGATTCAAACCTGACACTCTTGTTGGCTCCGCCCACCTCTCGAATTACCGTCATTTATTCAAAAACTAAAACAGCTATCGGCAAAATTTCTTCACCACCAAAGGCACAAGATTTTTCTGAACATGTTGACATATTATTTTTGTTCCTGGTGTCAAAAATATGGAAAATACAGTGAGTTAGAAAACGACTAGTTTCTACTTTTCTCCAAAAATCCCCTTCTGGATTTACTGTTTTAGTGGAGCAGTTGAGGGGCACTCTTGCCACTTAGAGGCAGATTATTCAAAAACAGGTAGCTCCTATTATTTAGGTAAACACATTGTCTGAAAGAGGACAAGTATGACTACGACTGTGGAAAATATCAAACATGTAGAGTAACATTTGTGGCTTTGAGCAGCAGGTAAAGAAAAAAAAAAATTCAGCAAGCCTCTCCACTCTAGCATCAACATTCCGCACAATACACACCCACTATAAACTCTGAATTAATACAAAAATGATCATGATGATTGAACAGTGATTGATCAAAAACTATATGACCTATCAAAAAGCTGATCACAACACCAACAGACAAGACTTGTGTCTACGTTTTAAAGTTTGAACGGCATCTGTAGGTGAAACT
Organism: Polydactylus sextarius; assembly: GCA_016801845.1. Classification (NCBI taxonomy): domain Eukaryota; kingdom Metazoa; phylum Chordata; class Actinopteri; family Polynemidae; genus Polydactylus; species Polydactylus sextarius. Next base: position 16,865,021 of record CM028931.1, read on the forward strand.
GTGCCAGAGCAGTAGATGTTTGAAAAGACCAGAGTTTCTTAAAAGTGATAATGTTGCTTTTTAAAAACACATAAACACGTTATTTGCTCAAAGGAGATCGTCAGATGTCTTGTATCTGAAGGTCTTTGACTTTTGTCCACCAAAATGAAATCAGATAATCCTCGAGTCCAAGTGAACAATATTCCCTAGTGGGGTTCCTGAGATATTGCGTTTATAAGGTTCACATGACGTGTAACCCTTGACCTTTGACTGAGGTCTGTGGCTATAGCCATCACCAGCACCGAGGCTTAAGACTCAAAAACTGAAGCAATAAACAAAACAGAAATGATGCAGAAATTGAAATTGATCCAGATGTTAAATCCACAGCTGCAGGTCAGGTCGCTGACCTCCAGCCTTTAATCATAGGATTCCCTTCTTTTCTTTTAAACTTTTTCATCCTCTGAGATGAGAAGCGCGACCCCGTCCAGCTGCTGGAGACTTTTATCCCACAGAGGAAGAAACCTCTGTGTGAGTTTTTATTGCTGGCTCACCGTCTAACGAGGGCACCACGGTCTTCCTCAGCGCCAGCACCAGACCCAGAGGGGAACCGAAGAGGAAGAAGTCATTCACCTCGAAGTCGAACTTTCCCAACGAGCCTCCTTCCAACATGGTGCTGTTGCTGGAGCGGCGTGACCCGGGCTCGCCGTGCAGAACGCTGGAGTGAAGGCTGCTCAAACGTAAAAACACAAAATAACTTTACGTTGGTTGAAGTAACATCGAGTTTGACCGTTTTTTGTTTTCACAACCAAATAGTTAACAGTGAAAGTAAATGGGGCAGCCAGCCAAACGTATCTAAACTGTCATTTTTTATGCTGGTATTTATACTAAAGCTACTTAATGTTGACTAGCTTTAAACCTTTAATGCTAATGTTAGCATGAGGTTGGATTCCACTTGTTTGCTAGTTATAAATTAAGCTAATGTTAGCATTCGTTGTATCCTACTATTTGCCAACATCCTAATTTTAGCTAGGTATAAAGAAGGTAATGTTAGCATGTGGCTTCTACTAGTTAATGCTAGCTACTTTCTTTGTCAAAATGCTAATTTTGACTAGTTTTAAACCTTTAATGCTAATGTTAGCATGGGGTTAGAGTCTACTTTTTATTAAAATATTAAAATTGTTAATGTTAGCATAAAGTTAATAGCATAAAGGCGCCTACTAACCTGTAGGGACTCAGGCTGTTAGCATTTGGCTGTAATACCAAATGCTAACTAAATGTAGAATCTAAACTCATGCTAACATTAGCATTAAAGGTTTTCACAGCCAAATAGTTAACGTTCGCTAACGTCTCAGAAGACTTTGTGAGGTTTGTTTGCGTCAACATCGCAGTCTCACCTGGACAAAAAGGCCTGGTGGTGTTTGATGGTGTCCAGTTCGTACGTTGAGGAGTCGCTACGTTTGCGCGGCAGCTGCTTCTTGGGGTCGTCGGGTCCCGAACAGCGAGGGATGTCGATGTTGCTACGGCTGAGGTGGCGGCTTCCTTCGAGGGACGGCGAGGACGGAGAGACGCTGTTTATGATGATACCCGGGGACAGAAGGTCGGTGTCCTGAGAGGAGACGACAGCAGCGGGGTCATATATTCAGTTCACACATTCATGGTCCCCACAGGATGAATCATAGTAACTTTGGTCACCCTCACTAATTCCTCCAATTAAAATCAAGCAAATATTAGCATGCTAACACGTTAAAACGTAAAAAAAATACAATATTAGCATTATCAGTAGAGCAACATAGACTCTATATAAATATCTGAGGCGCCCCCTGGTGGTTTAGACGTTATACATACAAAATATTAGCATGCTAACATGTCAAACTAGTTAAAAACTACAATATTAGCGTTATCAGTAGAGTAACATAGACTGCATATAAAGGCCAGTGTCGCCCCCTGGTGGTTTAGACAATATAAATACAAAATTGACACTGAGGTTAGCCTCAGCTATACCAAATTGTTAGCGTGCTAACATGTTAAACAAATTTTATGAAAGGTTAAAAACGTAAAATAAAAAATACAACAATATGTTTGCGTCATCAGTGTCGCCCCCTGGTGGTTTACGCAACATATATGCAAAATGTTAGCATGCTAACACGGTAAATGAATTAGATGGATCAGATAAAAGTTAAAAACATTAAGAAAAAAATAAAATAAAATCCAAAGACTGTATATAAAGAGGGACAACATGACGGCTTCTGAAAGAAAGTGAAACTGAAACATCTGTGTTGCCCCCTAGTGGCTGACTGCAGTATATGTTAGCAGATGGGACAGTTCAAACTAAACTAAAACATCAATGTTTACGCAAAGTAAATGTTTTGGAAAAGTTTGTTTTTTGTTCTTATCTTGCTAAAGACTTAGCCGATACCTGCACACTGATGGCGCTGCCTCGCCGGCTGCTGCTCTGACTCTCTGACACCGTCACCGAGCTGCTGCAGAGGGCGTCGAACCCCAGGATGCCTCCGACGCAGTCTCCAATAACACACACCTGAGTTACGACGACAAGAAAACGCAAATAAAGCAACTTCATCGGGACGTTTAGGCTGAAATCTTCACCTCCAGCCTCAGCGTTCAGACCGACCTGGCCGTTAAAAGACGCTCCTTCTAGAGACTTGATGAAGTCGCTGTAAACCTGATTGGCTCGTAGGATGACGGTCGCCACGGCGTCTTGATACTGCGGCGCCGATGTGGCCAAGAGAGGCAGCGCGGCCAGAGGGATGTGGTCCTGGCTGCTGGACAGGCAGCTTTCATCGTAGCTGTAGGGACTCAGGCTGCAGAGCAGAGTCTAGTTAATGTCTGAACAGCAGGAGATGCTTCAACGTCATGCTAACGTTAGCTTGTTGATAACTATAACTAAAATTAGGACATCAGCAAATAGGAGGATCCAACGAATTCTAACATGTTAACGATTTTTGCCTAAAAGCAATATAGAACATTATGCTAACATTAGCTTAAATTATAACTAGCAAAGTAGTTGAATCCACCCTCATGCTAACATTAGCTTGTTTATAAGTAGTACAATCCACATTATATTTAGCATTAGCATTAAAGATTTGAAACCAAAGTAGGCTCCAACTTTATGCTAACATTAGCTTGTCTTATAGCTACCCAACAAGTAGTTCCAACCTGATGCTAACATTAGCATTTTAGCAAAAAAGCAAAAAATTAGCTTGTTTACAACTAGAACAATCCAAAGACCCGGGGTTCAACTATCACTTTAAACGTTATCGTCGTCACTCACTTGGAGACGAGGGAGAAGGCGTCGACGCAGACGGCGGGACACGGGACCATCCGGATGGCGATGCGGCCCAACGCCGTCGGGTAGTGGACCCTCATCACGGTCTCAAAGGAGCCGCTCAGCGTGTTGACGTCTCCTTGTTTACTGTTCTGTTCACCTGCAGACAAAACAACAACATGATCTCACTTCCTCAATCGACTGAAGAAAGTTGAGTCTTTGTGAAGCGAGGATCGCGTCGGCCGTCGTACCGGAGCCGGTGTCCAGGATGTTGCCTCCGTGGAGGACGAGGACGAGCACGTGAATCTTTGACGGCTGGAGACGCTGTTGAGACGAACAGTCCTGAAAACCAGAAGACGAGACGAGATTAGCATCTAGCATCTTTTCATTGGATTAAAGGAGGAATCAGATCTAAAAGCTAATTAGCTACACAAGCAAATGCAAACATTAGCTTGTTTATAATTAGCTAAAATTAGCTAAAAGTGAGATCCAGCCTCTTGCTAACATTAGCATTAAAAAGTTAGAACTAGCCAAAGTGGGCTACAACTTCATGCTAACATTTGCTTGTTTATAAATAGCAAAAATTAGGACGTTAGCAAATAGCAGGATCTACCCAAATGCTAACATTACAATTTCGATTTAAAATAATATTAACTTTGATGCTAACATTAACTTAATTCATAACTAGCTAACATTAGCATTAAAGAGTTAGAATTAGTGAAACACCAACTTCATGCTAACAGTAGCTTGTTTTACTGGTCAGTGCAAAAACTAGCTAAATTAGCCTCAGCTACGTAGGTTTTGACTCATATTTGCAGAGTTAAATGAGTTAAATCACAGTCAGTTCACCTCCATCTGCGTCTCCTCACTGGTCATCACAGTAAACTCTCCTCCCGACTCCTGGTACAACGTTTCTGTAAAAAAAAAAAAAAAAAAGAAAGTAACAACTGGTTCGTCAGCGTTTCGTTCGTCTAAAAGGTAAAAACGTCGGACGCTTCGTTCATCTTCACCTTGTGCTTCATCCACCTCGATAGTTTCTATCTTGTCCATCAGGTCGTTGGAGCTCCACTTGGTGATTTCTTTCACGAAGATTTCCTCGTTGTCGGAGAAATCTTCTGCACCACAGAACGAAAAACTCGTGAATTTAAATGTCAGAAAATAGAAGTCGTGAATGTACATAAAAAAAAAATATATTCTGACAAAAGTCAGAAATTTACAGAATAAAAGTCAGAAATTTGCAACAGTAAAGGTCGTACATTTATTAGAATTAAATTTTACAATATTTCAAGAATAAAAGTTGTAAATCTGACAGAATAAAAGTCGCAAATTTACAAAAACAAAAGTCGTAAATTCATGAGAATATTACAAGAATAAGTTGTATATCTACTAGAATAAAAGTCGTACATTTACTAGAACAAGTTTTGATCGTATATTCATTTTCAGACAGAAACGGGTGATTCTACCGTGAGCGTCGAAGAACTCGTCGTCCGTACTGTCCTCCGAGTCGCGGGCGATGCTCTGCATCCTCCACTCTGAGATGCTCTGGTGAGACGGACTTCCTGTCAACACACGGATCAAGAGACGCGATCGGACGTTATCAACAGAAACACGAGGTGACGACAACAAACAGACGTTTGGTGTCAGTACCTCCTCTCTTGGACGACCTGTTGGACGACCGGGACGACGTGGACCACTGCTTGGTCAGTTCCCCTCTCGTCTCCAGTGAATCTCCCAGCTTCGCTCCACCTTCAGCCTCCGCACTGGACCCCACGGTCTCAGGTCCCTGGTCCTGGTCCTGGCTGACCGAGGAGCCGTTGGTCTCGGCCCCCCCCTCCTCGTTGAGGCTGTACTGGGCCATCTTCTTAGCTAGAGCCAGCTGCGTCTCCAGCTCCAGCTGCCGGATGTCCTCGATGGTCAGACCGTACCACTCGTCCTGCCAGCACCACGCCTGCCGGTGGGCTCGAACCATCACTTTACGAAGACCTGAAGTAATCGATTAAAACGACATGAGTTAAGTTTGTAGAATCAAAAAGATAAAACTCGTTAAATGTGGCTCTGGTGGTTGTCGAGGAAGTTCTCCACATCATGAAGAGGTCGTAGGAATATGACATAACAACGTCCTGGAAAAGGTCCTACATGTGGGTTTGGAAGTTTTAATATCAAGAGTCTTGAAAGTTTTAGTTGTCCTCCAGACAGGGTTCTTGCAGTCTTTCAGGACCTTATGGAGGACGTCTAAAAGGTTGTAGAGGAACCTCTGGGTGTTTAACGAGTGATTAACACCTGCAGCTGGTTAAGTCTGAGGTCACCACCATCATAGAGTCCAGTGATTATAATCAATGTCTCCTCTAGATGAACTGGACCAGCACCAGCTGGTCATAAAACCCTCAGATCCTCGGAGCAGATCCTGACTGAAACATCCACCGTCGTAATAAGAGACGAAATTAGCATCAGAGGAAGTCGTTATATTATTATTATTATTATTATTATTATTATTATTATTAAAGCTTCTGAATCATACAAACCATTTTAGAGTCGGACTCGGCAGCGATTATGTGGATGTGGAAACGAACCTGACGGAACAGCTGCTGCTTCATCAGCCCGAAGAAGTGAGAGTCTATAAACGGTCGTAGAAAACAGACACGACCGCCGACAGGAAATGAATCCGGCCTCCGTTATCTCAACGAACCAGACGCGCTTTCTGTCGCCGACGCAAACACTTTCTCACTCGGGCGCTTCCACCGATTCACTCGTTATTTTTGTTTGTTTTAACCACAGAAGGTTTTCATTAATCACTGGTTAATCATTATACAGATACGTTTCCTCTTAGCTTCCTGAGAAACACACTTAACCCTGGAAAATCCTGGAAAATCCTGGATATCTGCGACTTCACCGGTTTTTTTCAAGGACTTCCAAGAGGCTAAGGCTAATATCAGTTTGGTGCAAACGGGGAAATCAGCCAAAACGGATCGGAAATAATATTTCATGCTAACATTAGCATTAAATATTTAGAACTAGTCAAAGTAGGCTCCAACCTCATGCTAACATTAGCTTGTTTATAACTAGCTAAGGAAATAAACCGAATGCTAACATGCTTGGCCTTTAAGCAATGTTCAACATTATGCTAATGTTAGCTTAATTTATAACTAGCAAATTAGTGGAATACCTCATGCTAACATTAGCATTAAAGATTCAAAACTAATCACAATTAGCATTTTCACAAAAAAAGTAACATCTAATTTTATGCTAGCATTAGCCAAAAGCAATGTTCATCTTTATGCTAACGTCAGCTTTAATGATAACTAGTAGAATGCAACCTCATGCTAACATTAGCTTGTGTATAACTAGCTAAAATTAGGACGTTAGCAAATAGCAGGATTCAACCGAATGCTAACATTATGATTTTAGTTTAAAGCAATATTCAATTTTATGCTAACATTAGCTTACTTTATACCTAGCAAGCTAGTGGAATCCAACTTCATACTAATATTAGTGTCAATGATTTAAAACTAGTTACAATTAGCATTTTAGCAAAGAAAGTAGCTTCTAATTTTATGTTATTATTAACATTTTGACGAAAAGCAATATTCATCTTTATGCTAACATTAGCTTATATTGGATCCTGCTTTTGCTAACTTACTTTGACTACTTCTAACTCTTTAATGCTAATGTTAGCATGCGGTTAGATTCCACTAGTTTGCAAGTTATAAATGAAGCTAATATTAGCATAAAGTTGTATGTTGCTTCAAGCCAAAATTGTTAACATGTTAGCATTCGGTTGGATCCTGCTATTTGCTAATGTCCTAATTTCAGCTAGTTATACACAAGCTAATGTTAGCATGATGTTGGAGCTACTTTGACTGCTTCTAAATATTTAATGCTAATGTTAGCACGAGCTTTATTTTTGGTTAAACAATGATAATCTAGATACGTTTGGCTGGCTGCCCCATTTACTTTCACTGTAAAATATCTTCCAGTTTGTTGATGAACTGAACTGGTTCAGGTTGTTTTTCTTTTTTTTTTTTTTTAACCCTCTGTTTGATACGTACCAACGTCGTGTATGAAGCGTTCGATCTTGGACTGCATGCCCCAGTATCTGAACTCCACCTTGCAGAGCTTGTAGGCGCACATGACCGGGTTCTGACCCGGGTTCTGGTTGATCTCTTCGATCCAATCTTCGGACAGAGGACCTCGTTTGGTCTTGACGGACTGATACAGCTTCGGGTCTTCTTCCACCAGATACTCGTGAGGAGCGATGTAATCCTTCACGATGTCTATTGGATCTGTCGGAAAAAGTCGGAAAACCTGGATCAGATCAGAGTAGGATGAATGTCACAACGTCCTTGGTTTTATATAATCTCTCCCCACAGAGTTTTTATGTTTTAGTATTTAGAGAATCAACTCTTTCTTTCTGCATCAAATATGTATTTTGGTTTCTCTGGTTCGTGAGTGATTTGGTGTTTTTGTACTAATGATCCACTCACCCACAGTCCTCTGTCTCTTCTCGGCAGAAGACAGATTGAAGACGTCTACTTGGTTTCCAGTATCTGGTTTGTAATACGTCTCGATGTCTATGGAGAATTTCTCTACGAAGGGACAAGTGTATCTGTTGAAACGAAACAGGAAAATAGACGTTAAAAACATCAAAATGCTAAAATCAGTAACGTTTTAAAGTTTTTTTTGTGTTTTCTTACAGAATTTTAGCGAGCTAGCATGCTAATGAAGTGAATATACTTCTTTCAAAGGTAACAGAAAGACACAAAGTCAGCCGGGGCTAGCTGCTAGCATGCTAACAGCTAAGTCAGCATGCTAACAGGGAGCTCAGCCTAGGCGATGCTAGCTAAGGTTAACTCACACACAAAGACACAAAGCTACTTTCTCAGAGGTAAAAGAACTAACTTCTAAAAGAGCTAACTTCTCTGTTAGCATGCTAAAGTTAGCTCCAGCCCAGGCGATGCTAGCTAAGGCTTAAAGCTGGCTTAAAGTTAGCAAGCACGACAATGCTAGCTAAGGTTTTGCTTTACTTGAAGTTGCTGACTCTTTCACAAAGACACAAACACAAAACACTTCCTCAGAGCTAATGGAAAGTGATGAGATGGGCTAGGGCTAGCTGTTAGCATGCTAACCTAACATCACAAGCAAGACATGACGGAAATATAAGCAAAGGAAGAATTGTCGATTTCCACTATTGTGTTTTCTTGCAAAATTCTTGCAAGCTAGCATGCTAATGAAGTAAATATACTCAGTAGACATTAGCACAGTAGCAGTATTGTTATGATAACATTAGCACACTGTTAGTCGAGTTAGCAAGACAGGATGCTACTTCCTCAGAACAAACAAATTGTGACGAAATGGGCAAAAGCTAGCTGTTAGCATGCTAACTTGATGTAAAAGAAACAAAACAAGACCTAATTCACTCTTTTTTTTTTTTTTTTTGTATTTCTAAGCTAACATAGCTAAGACTAGCATTAATGTTTACAGTAGCTAGGTTTGACAAAGCACCTTTAAAATCTGGTCTTTTCTAATCTCTGGTGGTTTAACGTTTAACGTAGTTGCTGCTGCTTTTACAGTGTAGATTATATCTTTTATTTAAGATTATAAAGTATAAACTGTTACCAAACTTGCTCCTTCAGCGATAATAATACATTTATGAGTCTAGAGCCTCAAAATGAAAAAACATTAAGAAAATTTTATTACTAAGAAGTTTTTGCTTCTACTTTGAGTCGTTTGATAAAAACTGTCGTCACATAATCAGTTATTGGTGGTTTTTTAGTGGTTTCTTTCAGTGGTGTGGTGGTTCTCACCGGGTTCTGGTGTAAGGGTAGGCGTTCCACGACTCTTCCTCCACCCGCAGCGCCGCCTGGGGCAGGATGGCACAGAACCAGGACGGGATGTGTTTCCCGATGTGATAAACTTTGTGCGTGTACTGACCCGAACCTCCAGGTCCGTCCTCGTACGGTCGGTTCTCCAGGATCTCCACGCCGCTGCCCTCGCCACAGCTCTCCTCTCTGCTCTTTTTCTGCAAAACAAAACAAAACAAACATCATGCTGCTGCATTTTGTCAGTGTGTTAGCATTTAATGCTAATGTTAACATTGTTAGCAATGTTATTAACCATCAGCATAGATTGTACTTTTTTTGTTAACGTTATAATTTTAGCTTGCTATAAAGAAGCTAAAGTAAGGATGAAGTTGGATCCTGTTTTTGTGCTACAATGCTAATATTGGCCAATTCTAAGCATTTGATGCTAATAGCTAACACAGCCATCATCTTAGCTAGTAACAAACAAGCTAATGATAGCATAGAGTCCACTAGCTAACTAACTAAGATAACAATGGCAACACAATGTATGAGACTTTGGGAAATGTGAACCATCTTTCAAACGTGTAGAACATGTATTTTAGGTTGGCAACTGTGCTTCATTAGCATTAGCTTACGTTACCATCGTCTCTTTTCCACTACACCGTTCTAGTGCTACTTTCTCTACACATCGTGACACTAAAACATCAGTAAACATTAATGGAGGACACTGAGGAGATGCTGTCGTTGTTGCTGGGTTAGCTTACAACCAGGTAGCTACGATAATGGCTATCACGTCACTGTTTAGCATTAAGCTGAGTTCCATTTTTTGCTAAAATACTAATCTTAGCTAGCTTTGACCATTTATTGCTGATGTAAACATTAGGTTGGATTCTATTTTTTGTTAACAAGCTAATGTTAGCATGAAGCTGGATTTGTGCTACAATGCTAATTATGGCCAGTTTCAAGCATCTAATGCTAATGTTAACATTGTTAGCAACGTTACCATTAGCATAGATTTTCTTTTTTGTTAGAGTAAACAAGCTAATGTTAACATAAAGTCCATTAGCTAACTAAAGCTATACATATATGACTCGTCTTTGTATTTATTCACTGACTTTGATTCCCTGAGTCGGATGAATCGTCATCGTCTCAGGCGGCTACGCTCTGAACGTAGAGCGTCTTAAGGAGATGTGGATAAGCTTCAACACACAGCTCAGTCTTACAGGATCTGTGGGGGTTCGACCATCTGTCGCCTTTTATCAAGCAAAATCCCCTTTAGCTTGTCTTAAAACTACCCAACAAGTAGAACCCAACCTCAACAAAAATCCAACTTCACACTAACATTACCATTAAAAGTTTAGAACTAGTCAGCATTAGCATTTACCAAATGTAGGCTACAACTTCAGCTAACATTAGCATTTTAACAAAACCAGGATCCAACCTCTTGCTAACATTAGCATTAAAGTTTTAGAACTAGTCAAACATTAGCGTTTAACGAAAGTAAGCTCCAAATTTACGCTAAACTTAGCTTGCTTATAGCTACACTCATGCTAACTTTAGCATTAAAGATCGGAAACTAGTCAAAGTCGGCTCCAACTTCATGCTAACATTAGCATTAAAGGTTTAGAACTCATCAACATTAACGTTTAACAAGAGTAGGCTCCAACTTCATGCTATTAGAGAAGTGTGAGTGAATCCAGATCATCAGGATCAGTATTAACGGTACGAGCAGCGGTGGCGGTGTTTGGGGTCAAGAACCGAGAGCTGGGAGTGAGCACGGAGACTTCAGGGAGGTGATGTCTGTAATGAAGGTCAGAGGAGGCAAACAGCTGGAAAATTGCTGTAATGGAGCAAGTAATGTGATTTAGGTTGAGGAGCTAAGGGCTTTAAATTACCCTCCTCTTCTGCTGCAGCTGCTCACAAGAGACACGATGAAGATCTGAATTAATAACATTCGTCTTAGTTACGAGAGGAAAGAGCTCAAGTGTTTCAGACACAACGAAACCTCAGTGTGTGGATCTTTATATAAAAATACGTTACGTTGGATAATGTTTAGAACTAGCTGCAATTATGATGTTGACAAAATAATAGGATCCAACCTCATGCTAATATTAGCTTGTTTATAAATAATCCAACCCAACCTTATGCTAACATTAGCATGTCTTATAACTATTCAACAAGTATAATCCAACCTCATGCTAACAATAGCTTGTTTGCAAATTAATGCTAATGCTTGTTGACAAAATAATAGGATCCAACCTCATGCTAATATTAGCTTGTTTATAAATAGCTAACAAGTAGAACCCAACCTCATGCTAACATTAGCATTAAAGATTTGGAACTCGTCAAACATTAGCATTTTATCAAAAACCCGTATTCCCCCTCATGCTAATATTAGCATTTTAGCTAGACGTTAGCAACAGCGCTAATGTTTCCATCACATCGTCATGGATTTCTTTTAAGTATTTATATCTATATCTATATTTATATCTAACGCTGGATGAACATGTGTTAATCATGAAAGACGACGTTCAGGAGGAGAAAAGGACGTCAACATAATGCTAACATCAGCATTTCGATATTAGTATTATCATAATGCTATAACATTAGCATTTTAGCAAACCAAGATTGTATTTTAGCTTATTCATAGCGAGCTAATTAGCATGTTATCGACAAAAAAAGGACCTGATGTTATGCTAACATTAGCATTTTAGAATAACATAAACAAACAGGATCCAACTTTACGCTAACATTAGCGCTGTAAAAAAAGGATCCAATTTGATGCTAATATTAGCATTTTAGTGAAAAATTCTAGCTTGTTATAGCTAACTAAAATTAGCATCCAACTTTATTCTAACTTTAGCTTATTAGCAAACAAACAAAAACATAGGGTCCAACTTCCCACTAACATTAGCATTCTGATATACAATAGGATCAAACTTTAAGGCAATATTAGCATTTTAGCAAAAAAGGATTCATTTGTAGCTTGTTTATGGCTAGCTAAAATTAGCATGTCATCAAAACAGGACCTGATTTTACATTAACATTAACATTTTAGCCAAAAACTAAACAAAAAACTTAAAATAAATAGGATCCAATTTAATGTTAGTTAATGTTAATCAAGTTGAATACTGTTTTATTTTTATTTTTTTTACCAAAATGCTAATGTTAGCATAGTGAGATCCTGTTTCTTTCCCCTAAATGCTAATGTTAGCAAAGTTGGACCCTGTTTTTTGCTAAAATGCTAATGTTAGCATAAGGACAAAGCCAAAGTTCTGTTTTTTTTTTTTTTTTTTATTTGCTAACATGCTAATGTTAGCGTTAAGTTAGTGGACAGTTTGTGTGTGCGGCTCCAACAACGACTCAAAATTATTGATCAATAAATCCTAAATAATCCATCAAATAAAAGTTCCCTAGAGGCAGTTTTGAGATATTTCGTGAATCACGATAACCTTCGATCATTGTTCTAAAATCTAATCGTCTTAAGTTTTTACTAAACTTGAAAGGATTCCCTGAAGGCGACAAAGTCAACTCATGACTCAAACAAGAAAAGACAACAAGTTACACAACTGGACCTCAGGCGAAACCTATTGATCACGTTTAACTGAGTGAAACGCAAAGTCAAATAAACCACAAAAAGTGTGTTTAATTTCATGGTTTCATATTACTGATATTTAATATATATGTGATTATAAAGTTATAAGTCAAATGTAACAATTTAAAATATATATTATTAGGAATAAAGTTTAAATAAAGATTTAAAATCTGTTGAATTAAATATAAAACCCGAAATTCATTGATCCACTCGTCGTTCAAGCATCAGGACGTTTTTAAGCTAACCTGTTAGCTAACAATGCTACGTCATGTAAGCTAACAATGCTACGTCATGTCAACTTACGTCAGCTAACGGTCCTACAGCGCATCAGCTAACGATGCTACGTTACATCAGCTAACAATGTTGTCATGTTAACTAACATGTCAGCAAATGATGCTACTTCACGTCAGCTAACGTGTCAGATAACAACTTATATACAAGGTAATGTTTGCACAAAGATGTAGGCTACTAGTAGCTAAAATGCTAATGTAGGCTAGCTCTAAACCTTTGACGCTAATGTTAGCATGAGATTAAATTTAACTTTTGTTTACATAGTAAAACTAGCTGTTAGAAAAAACTAGCTGCTTTGATTTTGGCGGAAACTAGTGTTACATAAAATGCTAATGTTGGTTAATTAAACAGCTAGCGCATGAGGTTGAATGGTTGGAAAGTAAGATAACGTTAGCATGAAGTTGAATTTAGTTAATGTTAGCATTATGTTGGATGTTTTGATTTTAACATAAAATGCTAACACTAGTTAATTAAACAGCGCTAATGTTATCATGAGGTTAGATTTAACTTTTTATTAACGTTACTAAAACTAGCTAGTTAGCAACTAAGATAACGTTAGCATGAAGTTGAATTTTTCTTTATAGCCAAAAATGCTAATATTAGCATGAAGTTAGATTCAACTTGTTGTTAGCAAGGAGCTAATGGTGATGTTAGCACTAAGTTGGATCCTTATTTGCAGCCTTTGTTAAAAACGCTGCTACATTTTTTTTGTTTTGCTGTTGCAGATGTGACTCTTCACATCACCTGCTGCTGCAATGAATCATGGGATATGTTCCACAGCGTTATTTTCAGAACAAAACAAAGACAAACACTGACCTGGATCATGTAGAGCTGAGCGATGCGGTACTCCTCCACGCTCATGGGCATGGGGATACGATACTCCTTGATCAGCATGGTTGTGCTTGATGTGGCCTGACTCCTGGAGTGTGTGTGTGAGCGTGTGAGTGTGTGTGTGTGTGTGTGTGTTAAGAGTCGGCGGTCGGCTTCACTTCCCCAGCAGCAGAGGCAGCAGCAGCATGTTCAAACAGCCATCACGCCTGCAGGAGAGAGGAAGTAAAAGATGTAGATTTTAGCTTCAAGGCGTCGCCATGTTTACTTCCAGGATTAAACCTCCTCCTTACAGATATATTACAAGGTAATCCACTGACCTAGCAACATCCCTGACTGAAATCCCCCAGCAACCTAAATCCCAACTCAGTCGACACAAGTCGTGGTCAGTGTGGCCTTTAAATCCAACAAACGCTTCAGCCACAGTGGGACTTTTAGTTTATTATTAAAGGAAAACAAAGGAAAATATTTACCTTTTTACATCTTTTTAATGCTGCTTTAACAATGTTACGTCATGTCAGCTAATGACGCTACGTCATGTCAGCTAATGAGGCTACGTCATGTCAGCTAATGACGCTACGTCATGTCAGCTAGTGATGCTACGTCATGTCAGCTAGTGATGCTACGTCATGTCAGCTAATGACGCTACGTCATGTCAGCTAATGATGCTACGTCATGTCAGCTAATGACACTACGTCATGTCAGCTAATGACGCTACGTCATGTCAGCTAATGACACTACGTCATGTCAGCTAGTGATGCTACGTCATGTCAGCTAATGAGGCTACGTCATGTCAGCTAATGACGCTACGTCATGTCAGCTAGTGATGCTACGTCATGTCAGCTAGTGATGCTACGTCATGTCAGCTAATGAGGCTACGTCATGTCAGCTAGTGATGCTGTCATGTCAGCTAATGATGCTACGTCATGTCAGCTAATGACACTACGTCATGTCAGCTAGTGATGCTACGTCATGTCAGCTAATGACGCTACGTCATGTCAGCTAGTGATGCTACGTCATGTCAGCTAGTGATGCTACGTCATGTCAGCTAATGACGCTACATCATGTCAGCTAATGACGCTACGTCATGTCAGCTAATGATGCTAATTCATGTCAGCTAATGATGCTACGTCATTCAGGCTAACGACGCTACATTTAGTCAGCTAATGTATCAGCTAACAATGCTACTTTATGTCAGCTACTGATGCAATCTCATTCAGCCTAACGATGCTACGTCATGTCAGCTAACAACGTTACATCTTGTCAGCTAATGTGTCAGCTAACAATGCTACCTCATTCTGGCTAATGATGCTGCCTCATACAGGCTAAAAATGCTACATCATGCCACAGTGCTCATATCAAGTGATGCTACATCATCATGTCAATACTACGCATGTCAGCTAATGATGTAATGATGCTACTTTATGTCAGCTAATGATGCTACCTCATTCAGGCTAACGTTGCCACATCATGTCAGCTAACAATGCTAATTCATGTCAGCCAACGTGTCAGCAAACAATACTACATCTTAGCGGCTAATGATGCTATGTCATGTCAGCTAACATTTTAGCTAACAACACTATGTCATACAGACTGTATTCAGACTGTATCTGAATTGGAACCAGCGAAGAAGAAGAAGAAATGAAAGACCTGTTGTGAAGTGACGTTACTATGGAGATGTTTTATTGACCAGATGTTTGTGGAGAAAAGAAGCTCCACACAAACTATTTGATGCTACTTCATGTTAGCTAACAATGCTACATCTTAGCTACCTTAGCTAAACTATAGCTAACATTAGTTATGCTAGCTAATATTGGTACCTTAGTTAAATTGCAAAACTAGCTAACTGATATATTAACTAAACTTTGTTAAGTTAGTTTATTAGCTTGTTTGACTACATTAGCTAACTGTAGCTAATGTTCTGACATTAGCTAACGTAGCAAAATTAATTTACTTCAGTATGTTAGTAAACTTTGCTACGTTAGCTAGTTTAGCTACACAAGTTAAAGACTCAAAACTCAAGTTTGACAATTAAAGTCGTAATTTTATTAGAATAAAGTCAAAATATTTCCAGGAAAAAACATAAAGGTCAAGTTACAACATTAGATTCATGATTTAAAGACGATTGAGCAACAATATTCTCAGAAACAAACAAACAAACGTGATGTGATGAACAAGTCAATTTATGAGAAAAATCCTCTGTCATTTTGGCTAGCATTAGCATTAGCATTAGGGTTAGGGTAAGAGTTAGCATTAGCATTAGCATTAGTTTAGCATCGTCACCTCAAACACAAACATGATCATCCTGTTTATCTCTGACTGATCTGATCCACTGTCACACTCAACTTCACTGGTAACAACTTCACTGGGGGCTGGATCTATATTGTAAATAAATGGAAACATCTTGTCAGTGAAAGTGTGTGTGAAGGTGTGTATGTGTGTGTTAGTATCAACATCAGAGAACGACAACTTTCCTCTGTTCCAGTCCAGATTCACTCTGATCCTCTGGATCTTCTTCTTCTTCTTCACTGAGAGAACAGTTTCTGGACTTGATGGTGACTGAGCTGAGTATTTATCTCCATTGAACCATATTCTCCATGATCCAGACCACATGTTTCTCTTCCTCTGGACAGACTCTGGTAACAAACCCAGCATCCAGTATGAACTGTCTCCAACATCAATGTTCCAGCTGTGAGTCCCTGAGTTAAAACCCTCAGAGCCCAGAACAGACCAGCAGTAACTATCAATCCTCTCTGGATTGTCAGGAAGTTGTTGTTTCTGTCCTCCTCTCACACTGGTCAGATCTTCAGACAGGATGAGTCCTGGACCAGCAGTGTTTGGGTCCAGAACCACAGGACTGTAGGAGACCAGGTCCTTCATCTTGTTCCAGATGTTGAAGGTGAGGTTTCCCAGGTGTTTGGCCTCGTCTATCAGAGCTCCTGAGAGCAGCTGTGGATCCTCCAGCAGGGGGCGCCGCTGGACTCTGTCCACTGCAGCCTTGTAGTTGATCAGGAATGAGACGTCTTCAGCTCTCAGCTCAGCTCGTCCTCTGTGGCTCTGACTGTGTGTGACAGAGCTGCTATCTCTCTGCTCAGAGCCTCCATCTTCTCCTTCATCCTCTGACTCTTCTGCTCCTCTTCCTCCCTCAGTGCAGCCATCCTGGCCTCCTCTTCCTCCTCTAGAAACTGGTGCAGCTTCTTAAACTGCTCCTTCATGCGTCTCTGTGCGTCGGGCCTGGACCTTAATGTGTTTTTCTGTTTGATCAAACTTCACTTTAACTTCTTCTAAACTCTTTATCTTCTTCTTTAAAGGCTCCAGAGTTTCCTCAAATTTCTTCTTGTGTTGTTCAGCAGCTTCATCAATGGGGCTGAAGTTGTGGTTTTTGTGTTTTTTTGAATCTCTGCAGACGAGACAAACCAGCTCTTGATGATCCAGACAGAAGAGTTTGAGTTTCTCAGAGTGCAGACTGCAGAGATCCTCTGAACATCTCTGATCTCTCTGCTGTAAAAACGTCTCACACAGGTTCTTTAACACCAGGTTTAGAGGTGGATCTGGTCTTGAAGATCTTCTCTTACAGACTGGACAGTCTGGTGTTGGTTTCTCTCTCCACCAGTTCTTCAGACAGTGTTTACAGAAGCTGTGGCTACATGACAGAACAACAGGATCTCTAAAGACGTCATGACAGATGGGACAGCAGAGATCCTCCTCTAGTCTGGAAGACATTTAGTCTCTGAGTGAAGCTGAAAACACAGCAGACAGAAAGTACAGTCAGTCGTAGCTCCCCTCCCCTGTCTACTGACGTCACTGAGGTTTACTTTCACTTTGAGTCGTGGGGCCTGGTTTGTAAACGTTGCGTCTGTAACTTAGTGTCTTTGTCAGACTCACCTTCAGTGTCTTCAGGTTGAAGCAGCAGTGTTGTAGTTTTCTACTTTTCTCTCCTGTAGCTGGACTCACTCAGAGGAAGTTGTTAGTTTGATGTGAAGGTGAATCTGATGTTTCAGTCCGTGTGTCTCTGCAGCTGCGACCGACTGAAAAATGCTTCCTGTTTCCTGTTGAGTGATGTGAGGGGGCGGAGCTTGAAGCTCTGACATCACCATCAGGATGTGGTAACAACCGTTTCAGTTCAACTGTGTCAGGAGGTTGAACATTGTAGAGCAGAGTCACTGATTTTAAAAGTTGTTATTAAACATATTTAACGTTCAGTTTGAACAACCAATAATGTAACTAATTATATAAAATGTGGTCAAATATATAAAGAGACATGATGAGATGAGATATGAAGATTCATTAAAGTGGTGAAGTCAAACACTGAGCGTGGTGGCGGCCATTTTGAAACGTATAACGATATTAAGGTTTAAACAGATATGAGGTTGAACGTGACGACTAGATCGCCCCCTGGTGGCTGGATGAAAGTATAAACTACAATCTTAATATTAGAGTCACTGGTGTGGCTCCAGAAACAAAGAAATAAACAAACAAACAAACCAAAAAGTGTTAGCGCTGTAGTTAGCATGCTAACGATTATCAATAACACACTAAAACCAGTTTTTACTTCAGTTTATATCAAAGTCCTGGACTCGGTCCCGCACTTGGCAGACGTCCGAACACTTTTTTTGTTTTCTCAGAATAACAACGAGCACTTTATCAAGATGTGATGTAAAGCTTTTCAGCGTCTCCACATCGTCTCATGGGGCCGATATTTTCGACTCCATTTCCTCCAATTGCTTTTGGGAACGTCCAGCGCTAAACAAACATCCCTGGAGCTTGTGGTCAATTTCCCAACGGAGCAACACAAACCAGCTGCCTGACTCCCGCAAAACTTCTGTTAGCCTAAGCTAGCCTTTAGGCTAACACAGGGAATTCCAGGGAGAAATGGCAGCTAGCAGCGGCTAAGCTAACCCAGAAATTCTCAATGTCGGCAAATGTGTTTGGCCAGAAATGTTTGAGGCTAAGGTAGCGACAGCACTAAAACATAAAATAAAATTATCGTTTAGTTTGAAAACTAGCACAAAAATGTCATGTTACTAGAAATAAAAGTGGCATTAGCACTAAAAAAGTAACGTTTGAATTAAAAATGTAACATTATCATTAAATAGGTCATGTTAGCAGTAAAAAACGATAGCATGAAGTTATGCTAGCAAGAAAAACATGTTAGCGTGAAGTATCACTAGCAATAAAAACGTGTTAGCGTGAAGTAATGCTAGCAATAAAAACGTGTTAGCATGAAGTATCGCTAGCAATAAAAACGTGTTAGCGTGAAGTAATGCTAGCAATAAAAACGTGTTAGCGTGAAGTAACGCTAGCAATAAAAACGTGTTAGCATGAAGTAACGCTAGCAATAAAAACGTGTTAGCATGAAGTAACGCTAGCAGTAAAAAAAGTAATGTTTCAATTCAAAACGTAAGTGATGAGTTAACATAAAGAGAAAAGTAACGTTTAAATGAAAAAAAATTATTTAGGTGAGTTGTTGCAACAAAGTTGCAAGAGCAAATCAGTTGCAATTTTTCCCCTTTAAAAGCAAATGTTTCTTAAAGTGGAAAAAATCTATACAACTTTTTCTCTTTAAAAAAGTTGCAACTTTGACTTGCTTCTGCAACTTAATTGCAACAAAACGCAAAAAAAAAAAAAAAAAAAAAAAAACAGCTTTTATCGCAACTTGTTTTGTAAAAAGAAAAACTAGCGCAAAATCAGGCAAATTAGGCCTCAACACAACTTTTGATGAAAACTGTTTTGTTGCAATTAAGTTGCAGGAGTAATTAAAGTTGCCATTTGGTAACTTTGACTTGGTTCTGCAACTTCATTGCAACAAAACACCAAAAAGCAGTGCAACTTTCATCACAACTTAGGACAAACAATCTGAAAAAAGACAACTACTACACAACTTACGACAAAAGCTGTTTTTAGACGCAATAAAGTTGCAGAAGCCAGTTGTGATTTCTTTCATTTTTTAAAAAAAATTCCTTTTAAAGGGAAAAAATGCAACTTTATTGCAACAAAACAACGCAAATTTCATTACAACGTTTATTTATTTTTATTTTTTTTAAAGAAAAACTAGCGTGAAATCAGACAAATCATCTCTTCAGTTGTCATGGATGTGACGTGGTTGTAAACGACGACAACAACAACGATTTTACGTCAACGTCATCGTCACAAACTGAAAGTTCACGTCTCAAACAGAAACCACCTGCAGATCTTCACCATCGTCATCATCTGATGCTGTTGCAGCAGCTGCAGCTCAGAGAGGAAGAGGAGGACGTTTACCTGAACGCGGCTTCATGACCGTCGGGTCCTAGGATCAGATCCTGGATCAGATCCTGGGACCAGATCCTGGGAGCTCCTCCTGCCATCAGGACCCAAGCGTCTGTTTAGATCCTCGGTGAAATAAGAGAAGCTATCGATTCTCTCTCCTCCTCCGTCTCCACCAGTCGCTGTCTCCACCCTCCTCCTCCTACCTCCTGGACCGAGGAGGCTCTGTTACCATGGAGATGCATGAGGCTGAAGCCCGATTGGCTGAGTTTGTTGTGATGCGGCGAGGCAGCGGCGCCGCCCACCACGATTGATTGATGGTGTCTTCATCTTCCTCTAAACGCTGATCCAGAATCAGTTCCTCTGGTTTTTATCCGAGTTTTGATTCACACGGAGGTTGAAGGTTTTTTATTTATACAACGTTAAAATGTTGCTGGTGTTTAAGTGAAAATCACAGTGGTGGAAAAATGAGCAGCAAAGAGAGAAAATGCAACTAAATTAAAAAAAAAAAAAGTACAATCCTAGAAAATGTAACAAAATATAGAAATGTTGCTAATTATAGCTATGTAGCTAACTATTTAAAATGTTAACAATAAAGAAATTGCAACAAAATATAGTTCAAGCTACAGAAGCATTTAGTTTTGGTTAAGGGGTGTTAGCTTTTATGCTAAGCTAAGCTAACCAAACTATCTCTTTATAATAACCTGATCTTCTGCTCCACCTTCCTGCAGGTAAACAACTAAAACGTGTTTCTCTTTTTACTGTTACGAGACAGATTGTAAATGTGAGGCTTTTCTTTTTTTTCCTACATCAGGCAGCGATGAACCTGGAGACTTTTACTACACGAGGCGAAGCTACACCTGGATTCACGACAGCGAGCGGCGAGGGAGTGATGCTGTGAATGAGAATGAAGGCAGCAGCTCCATCGTCGTGTCTCTGGTTTTTATCTTCCAGCTGCAGAGACGCGACCATCTCGGCGATTAAATGACTCGTTGACGGCTGCTCCGCCCGCCGCACCTTTAATCTGAGCATCAGCAGAGCGCTAGTGCTAGCGCTAACGCGTCAACATCTGCTGTTAATTTGCGATCTTGTCAAACGCGCGCTCTCAAGCTGCTGTTGTTACTCATCCGGTTGGTACCAGGCATCAAACGCGGCCCTGGTCTCTGTCTCTGTGATGTTACCGACAGTATTTCACCACGGACACGAGTCAAACGCCTCGAGAGATGTTTTACGTTTAGTCGAAGTAATATTGTCTTTAGCTAACAATGAAGGTAAATGGGGCAGCCAGTCAAACGTAGCTAAAGTGTCATTTTTTAACCATGTTCATAAACTCTGTTAACAGCAACGTTGAGTATCTCACAATGGACTCAAACCCATCTCAAAAAATGTGCTAGCATAGATGCTAATACCTAAGTAAGCTAGCATCTGGTGCTAGCGTGTCTTCTACTCTGGATTCAACAACAATGGGGGACAGTGCAAAACATCAGGATCGCCCCCTGGTGGTTGTTAACAAAATCTGTTACCATCTACCTTGTGTAGCTCACATCAGAATCAAACCCAGATGTGTTAGCATGGAGGCTAATACCCAAGGACGCTAGCATCCTAGCACACAGATGATTGATCTTAAAAATTAAAGGACACCAAAACATCTGGATCGCCCCCTGGTGGTTGTTAATAAACTTTTTTCAAACCAGCGTTTTGTAGCTCACTCAAACCCAGACGGATGCTAGCATCTCTTGCTAGCACGTCTGGTATAGCATGTGATAGCATGAAGACTAATACCCAAGGACGCTAGCATGCTAGTACACTGTATGGTTCAGGGTTTAACAACAAATTCGAAACACCAGGATCGCCCCCTGGTGGCTGACTGCAGTACTGCTCAAAGCACACACCATGCTAGTTTCATCATGATTGACAGGTGATACCTACTCGTGATTGGTCAGATGGGACTTCAGTACTTCCTGATTGCTGCTGAGTCAACTCTGGCTGCAAATATACAACGTGACAGCGCCTCCTGGTGGTTGTTAATAAACTATTTTAACACCAGCGTCTTGTAGTTCACACTGGACTCAAACATAGAAGTGTTAGCATGTAGGCTAATACCCGAGGATGCTAGCATCTGTTGCTAGCTCGTAAAGATGACAGACATGTGACAACATCGCCCCCTGGTGGCTGACTGAAGTATCGCTCGCGTCAACGTTAGCAAAGCAAGCGTCAAAGACGGTTTTGTCGGGAGACTTTGTTGATATTTCGTCTCCGTTCACAGAAAGAAAATCCGTCGTCACTGACCTGACGTCCATGTCCAGCGACGGGTCTTTCTCTTCCTCCTGTGAATCAGAAACAACAGAGATGAGCTTCAATGAGCCGCCCGACGTCCTGATGAACCTTTGTCTGGAAAACAAAAACGAACCTCACGTCCGCTCATGTTCGCAACTAGTTTGTGTTTGAGTGTTTGAGATGAGATGAAATTAGCCGGGAGCTTCCTTTTCCTTTATTTCTTTATTAATTTAAATCTCCTCCTCCCTTAGACGCCTGCCAAACATGTTCACCCGCAGCTAATGTGATCATCTGACTGTGTCAAAACATCACAACATAAAGAGGAGGCGTGGGCAGCAAATGAGAGCGAGCGCGGCCCTGACGTGGTGCCGGGGTGATGAGAGAGGACGAGCTATTTTTAGCTCAGGTCGGCGGTGGAGGGAGGTGGGGGCGGTGGGGGCAGAGAGCGGCGTGACGATGGCGGCGGTTGTGAAGAGGTGAGGGGGTGGGGGTCTGCTCGCATGAGGGGGAGGGGTGGGGGTTTCAGTTGTGATGCTTCTCAAATTGCTGCGTTTCTGGTCAATGACGGCGAAGCGTCAACGTCTGGAGGCTGAATAATGACCAGCGGTCGTTTCTACGGTTACCTGATGAATAAAATGATAAAGAGAAATAAATAAAATCACCTCTAGTCTCTAGAAAACAAGTCAACGACTAAACTGAAAATGAAATACAAACAAAATTACATTTATAGCTAACGGTTAGCATCTCCGAAGCTTAGCGTTGCTAAATTTTAGGCACTTAGCATCACTGCTTACGTTTAACATTAATAACAGTTAGCATCTCTAACGTTTAGCATCGCTAACGCTTAGCGCTGCTAACATTTGTTATTGCTAACACATAGAATTGGTCGCTAAAGCTAAGCATCGCTACCACTTCACATCTCTAACATTCAGTGTCGCTAACACATAGTGTGGATAACACTTAGCATCTCCAACGTTTAGCATTGCTAACATTTAGCATCTCCAACATTTACGATCGCTAACATACAGTTTCGCTAAACGTTAGAATCGCTAAAGCTTAGTGTCGCTAACACTTAGCGTCTTTAAAACTTAACAATTAACATCGCTAACACTTAGCACTATTATCATTTAGCATAGCTGATGTTTAGTCTTGCTAACGCTTAGCATCACTAACATTTACTACCGCTAACGTTGAGCGTTACGTGCAGATATAAAACGGTTCTTCAGCTCGAGGTGATTGAGAGAAGTTTTTATTTGCACGAAGTTTAAAAATAACATTTGCATTGTGTCGTTTTACTGTTTTTAAACGAAGCAGATGCTCTGGATTCTCCCGCGCGCTGGGAGGTTGTTTTTAGACACGGTGGCTACAGTTTCACATGGTACATGGGTGGTGGGGGGCAGAGGGGCGGGGGCATCATTCCTAGAGCTGCAACAACGGGTCGTGTTTGCACAACGTTAGTGCACTTACTCTAATTAACAGTCCTGTGGCTTTGTTCGGATGTGACGAGGTGTCGTTTCCTCATCAAATATTAAGACGCACACACACACACACACACACACACACAGGATGTGGTTCCTCGATGCTTGGAGCAGCGTCACTGTTAGTTACAACTAATCTCTCAGTCAACGAGCATCGTCACAGTTGGGTCACGGTGAAACTTTCAGCTGTTGTTGTTATTTCAACCAGTGTCTGAGAACAAAGAGAGTAAAGAAGCTACGAGACTCAGCTGCTTCAGTTTACTGAAGATAATGAAGCAGCTGAGTTGCTGCTTCTGACAGACACAGACAGTCAGACAGACAACCAGTCAGACAGTCAGACAGTCAGACAGTCAGACAGTCAGTCAGTCAGTCAGACAACCAGTCAGACAGTCAGACAGACAGACAATAAATCAGTCAGACAGACAGTTTGTAACTGGTTCATTCATCAGCTCTTCAACAGGCTGGATTTCCTCTGTTTATGCTGCTAAAAATAGATTTCACACACTGTGATGACGTCGGATCTCGTGACAAGACCCCACCACCACCTCCTCCACCACCACCTCCTCCTCCTCCTTCATCCAGACTGATTGGTATTCAACACCAACATCTGCTCAAAACAACAAACCTGTCTGACTTTTCTCTGGAGAAGAAGATAAATAGAAACAGAGAAGAAGAAGAGGAGGAAGAAGAGGAGGAAGAGGAGGAGGAGGAGGAGGAGGTGGCAGCAGCGATCAATACTATGACTCATTCTCTCTCTTGCGGTGGCTACTTCCTACCAGCGTTCATTAAAGCAAACCTAATCATTTTGGCTCCATAATCACATCCTGTCAGACTCCATCTTCTTTCACCACCACTGCTGCTGCTGCCTTCATCATCATCATCATCATCATCATCATCATCTTCTTCATCATCATCATCATCATCAGACAACAACAGGTTAAAATCATAAGAGGAAAAGATTACACGTCTGATTCTGTAGAAAACCTTGAAAAAAAGAAATATCCTGATGAACATCACAGACGTAGTTTGTACTGACTCACTGATCGATTGATTGATTGATTGATTGATTGATTGATTGATTGATTGATTGGGGATTTAGCTCAGTGGCGCAGTCGTCAGCACCTGCCTCCAAACTAATTAAGAAAAATCAATCGTTACTACAAATTAGTGTCGACTAGATACTAATTTGCTAAAGTGTCGACACTAAAAGTGCCGATGCTAACTCAAACGATGCTAACTTAAACGATGCTAACTCAAACGATGCTAACTCAAACGATGCTAACTCAAACGATGCGATGTTGACTCACATAATGCTACCTAACTGGATGCTAACCTACATGAAGCTGGCTTTCACAATGCTAGCTCTTGCGATGTTGATTCACATGAAGCTAGCTCACACGATGCTAACTCTCACGTTGTGCTAACTCATGTGACATTGACTGGCTTGATGCTAACTCACGTCAAGCTAACTCCCATGATGCTAAATCACGTGCGTTAGCATCACGTGATCCTAACTCTCGCAATGTTGACTCACCTGATGCTAACTCACGTGAAGCTAGCTCTAATAATGTTGATTCTCTTAATGCTACTTACATGAAATTAACTCACATGATGCCAACTCTCGTGATGCTAACTCTAGCAATGCTAACTCACTTCGAACTCAACTCGATTGAACTCAAACTAAACATTCTACAGCATTTTCATCGTTAACAAACTGTTCCAAACAGGTGACGCTAGAAAAGAAGCTAATTGAGATCGTGACGGCCCTAAATCGTCCTAACTGTTCACATTTCACGGATCAATTATTTTGATCATCATCCTCATCAACGAACGGTTTAGAGAGATTAATTTAATTCTCTCACTCTGCTGCACAGAAACCCCGAGGTAACGACGCTGATTATCAGAGGCAGCGGAGTTCGAAAGGTGTTTCAGATCAGCAGATTCAACATTTTCCTGAACGGCAGGAAAAATGATGAATCTGCTGATCTGAAAGACATTTCATCACCAGTTGTACGATGCAGTTTAACTCTACAGAGACTGAACGGAAACATTTGTAACCAATGTTAACACAGTTAGCCTTTCAAGCTAACTTACAAGAAGGAGAAGTTTAGCTAGCTAAAATGGGATTTCTCGTACAATCTTGAAAAATTATCATTTCTTAGACGCATTAGTGTCGTAGTTTGTTTGATCGCAAGTATCTGATCTTATTGTATCGGTCAACATTTGGTGAAACGATACAACGGAAAGATCTGGAACCAATTTTAGCGCAGTTAGCCTTACTAGCTAACCTTTAAGTAGGAGGAATCCCGTTGGTTGTTCAGGCCGAAGTTTTGAAAATTACGAAAAAGCTAACTGAGTAAAAAAGTCGTATGTGGACGATTTTATTGTAGCTGTTAACATCTGGAATTAAACAATAGCGCAATTAGCATTAGCTGCCTGTCAGGAAGAAGTGCTCTTGTTGACCGGTCAGGCCGAGCCTTTTCAAATTAAGAAAAAGTGAACTGATAAAAAAAAAAAAATCGTATATAGATGATCTTTGTAACATTCAACATGTGGAGTTAAACTATATGACGGAAACATCTGGAGCTGATGTTAGCTTTTTTAGCTAACTTTTAAGAAGGAGAAACCCCATTGGTTGTTCAGGCCGAAAAATACAAAAAAGCTAACTCATAAAAAAGTCGTACGTGGACGATTTTATTGTAGCTGTTAACATCTGGAGGTAAACTACAACAGAAACATCTGGAACCAATGTTAGCGCAGTTAGCATTAGCTGACTGTCAGGAAGAAGCGCTCTCTGTTGGTTGTTCAGGCCGAAGATTAGCAAATTACGAAAAAGCTAACCAGTAAAAAAGTCGTACGTGGACGATCTTATCGGTCGTCAACATATGGAGTTTAGCAGTTAGCCTTTTTAGCTAGAAACCCCATTGGCTGTTCAAACCGAACTTTTACAGATTACGAAAAACCAAAATAAGAATTATAAACAAATCAAACGCCCCCTGGCGAACGACAAACGGAACTA
The DNA here is from genome assembly GCA_016801845.1 of Polydactylus sextarius. NCBI lineage: Eukaryota > Metazoa > Chordata > Actinopteri > Polynemidae > Polydactylus > Polydactylus sextarius. The sequence goes on from CM028931.1 coordinate 16,891,815, forward strand.
CACCATTTTCCACATGAACGCGTGTGTGTCGTCTGCTGCAGGTAGAGGCCATGTAAACTGGGTGTGTGTGCAGAGTGTGTTATTTTCATTTTGATGTATCCACACACACACACACACACACACACACACACACACACACACACACACACACACACACACACACACACACACACACCGACGCACGCGCGCACAAAGCACACATGCGCGCACACAGTCATGTTTCGCATCAGAGACTGACGCTTGTTTTCATTCACTCTGATCAATGATGTGATCGGCAGCCTTCATCATCATCATCATCATCATCACTCACCTGCGGTTCTCCGGTCTCCGCAGTCCCGGCTCGTCCCGGTTCTTCAGCGTCTCTCCTCGGTGCGGACTCCCGGTAACATCTTATTTTCCGCCGCGGTGTCTGAGCCGCCGTCAGTCCGCTCCGCAGCCTTCATCCCCCGGTGTGCGTCTCCACCTCTGTCCGGTCCCGGTGCTGCTGCTCCGCGGGGGTCTGGGTCTCGGTCTCACCGTGGCACCGGTGACTGAAGAGGAGGAAGGTGATGATGATGATGATATAGTCAGGTTACATCAGAAGACAAGAGGAGGGAGGAGGTGTCCTCCTGCGGGGACACAAAGGAGAAAGACGCCCCCTGGTGGTGGTGGACAGGACAGACGACTGGGATTAACCGAACAACAACAGAAAATAAATAAAAACACTCAAATTATCAAGGAAGACACAACAATGATGGAATCAGTGAGACAAAAATGACACAAAAAGATGTTAAAATGTGGGAAAATAGACAGAAAATGACTAAAAAGTGACTTAAAGTATCTTAAAGAAAACAGAAAAGATTCAAAATGAACACAAAGACTAAACTAATTAAATAAAACTAAAGTTAGACTTGACGAAACGATCAAAAACATGAATAAAAAGAGTTAAAACATCTAGAAAGATGGATTCAGTGACGACAAACAGAGAGAAAATGAGTAACGTGACACAAAATGGATAAAAAAGATGCAGAAACGAAGGAAAACGAGACAGAACATGAATAAAAAGTGACTTAAATGATCTTAAATGACAACAAAGATGCAAAAAATGAGCAAAAAGAGACGAGAAGTGATTTAAAAATACACAAAATTGACAAAAAGATGCAAAATAATTAGTGAAATGATTTAAAGTGACAACGACAACACATTAAATGACAAAGAGAACAAGTAAAAAGAGCTAAAAAGAGGCAGGAAGTGAGTAAAAAAGATGCAAAAACATGTGTAAAATGAAACTAAACTGACAAAATGATGCAGAAATTCACCACAGCAGCACATTAAATGACAAAGAAAACGAAAACAAAATGTGACAACAAAGTTAGTAACAGGAGTTAAAATTGTCTGGAAATGACAATAAAGATGCAAAAAAAGAGACAGAAAATGAGTTAAAAATGACAAAAAACGAACAAAAATACGTTAAAATGTAGGAAAAGTGACTTAAATTATCTTCAGACAAATAGTTTCACATTAAAAGACTAAAACTGAAGAAAACGAGTCAAAAAAGAATTGAAATTAATTAAAAATGACAATAACAAACAAACAGGAAACGAATAATAAAAACAATCGACTCAGTTTTACAAAAAAAAAACAACCTTCTTTTATTGTGCAACAACAAAGTTTTTCATATTTCCAGTGACGTTGGTTTAAAATGATAAAAAAGGTTGTGAAACGTTTATTTGTTTGTTTGTTTGTGCTGGTTTGGATTGTACAAGTGGCTCCAGTCCAAAAAAAATAATAAAAATAAAAATAAATTCAAGTAACATTTCTTTTCCCTTCAAGTTCAATCATTTGGTCAAAAGCAAAAAGTTAAAAAAAATAAAGTAAAATAAGAGAAAATGCCTCTGAAATCTTCATCAAAAACCTGAAATAAACATTTAAATTAATGGAAAATGAGAATAAAATAAAAATGGCAGTGACGTTTATTAAATGTTTGAATGTTTCTGTTGGAAAAGTTTTATTTTTATTTTATTTTTATTATTATTTGTTGTAGTAATTCACATTCACATTGAAAACCGTCGTTTATTTTATTATATTTATTTTAAAAACGCATTGTATTAATATTTTTCTGTGGCTAAAAAAAGTCTTTACTAAAAAATATATACTTCCGAAAAAATTGCGATATTTCTCCGACATTTATATATATATATTTATACGTTATAAAAAAATATCCCAGAGTAATAATTAATACGTATAAAAAAAACAAAAAAAAAAAACAAAAGATGCTTCTGTACATGTGAGTTTATGGCACAAAGACAATCAGTGCTGCGTAGAAACAACAGGACGCCATCTTGGTTCAGTAAGACGCCATGTTGGGTCACTAAGACGCTGTGTTGGGTCAGAGGACGCCATGTTGGGTCATTGGACACCATGTTGGGTCAGTGGACACCATGTTGAGTCGCTGGACGCCATGTTGGGTCATTGGTCGCCATGTCGGGTCGTTGGACGCCATGTTGGGTCACTGGACGCCATGTTGGGTCGTTGGTCACTGGATGTCTTGTTGAGTCACTGGACGCCATGTTGGGTCGCTGGACGCCATGTCGGGTCGTTGGACGCCATGTTGGGTCAGTAAGGCGCCATGTTGGGTTGCTGGACGCCATGTTGGGTTGTTGGTCACTGGATGTCTTGTTGGGTCGTTGGTCGCCATGTTGGGTCGTTGGTCACTGGATGTCTTGTTGAGTCACTGGACGCCATGTTGGGTCGTTGGTCGCCATGTCGGGTCGTTGGACGCCATGTTGGGTCAGTAAGACGCCATGTTGGGTCGCTGGACGCCATGTCGGGTCGTTGGACGCCATGTTGGGTCAGTAAGGCGCCATGTTGGGTTGCTGGACGCCATGTTGGGTTGTTGGTCACTGGATGTCTTGTTGGGTCGTTGGTCGCCATGTTGGGTCGTTGGTCACTGGATGTCTTGTTGGGTCGTTGGTCGCCATGTTGGGTCGTTGGTCACTGGATGTCTTGTTGGGTTGTTGGTCGCCATGTTGGGTCAGTAAGATGCCATGTTAGGTCGTTGGACGTCTTGGTGAGTCATTGGGTTATTGGTCATTGGATATCGTTGGGTTGTTGGACGCCATGTCGGGTCAGTAAGACGCCATGTTGGGTCAGTAGGACGCCATGTCGGGTCAGTAGGACGCCATGTCGGGTCAGTAGGACACCATGTCGGGTCAGTAGGACGCCATGTTGGGTCATTGGTTGTTGGACATTTTGTTGGGTCGTTGGTCGTCATGACATCATGTTGGGTCATTGGACACCATGTCGAGTCTCTGCGGCGCCATGCTGGGTCATTTCACGCCACGTTAGGTCGTTCAAATGTTGGCAGACGAGCGCAGGACGTGGAACCTCTTCAGCGTCATGCGGATCGAGCCAAGCTCACGGTTCAGTCGCTCCAGTCGGTTCTCTAAGGCCACCTGAGGACAGGAAGAGAAGACGGGTTAGCACAGAGAGAGAGACGTGACGTTGTGCCTAGCTACACACGAAGTAGCTATATTACCTAAGGTATCAAAGTTAGACTAGCTAGCTAACTTGCTAACATGTTAGCCACTTCAGCCAAAGCTAATTTATTTAGTAGTTTAGCTGCGGCCACCTGAGCCTACAATGCTCTAGATACTTTAGCTAACTTTAATACCTTGGGTCGTTTAGCGATTTCAGATAGCTTAGCTACGTTAGCTAACTTAAGCTAATTTATTTGGAAACAAACAAACAGAAGTTACATAAACAAAGTGATCAATCGTCGTCTGGACAAACTCACCTCGTCTAACCTGCTCTGGAGACTCACTCTGCCGCCGGCTGCAGGCATCCGACTCAGAGCTGCTTCGATCTGACACACACACACACACACAGGTCAATAATTTATGAACAAAAATAATCAACGTGAACACAAGCAGCTGCAACATTTTTACTGGTCTCTTTGATTTTATTTGGCTGGGAAATGTGTGTGTGTGAGACTATAAATAGACGTCGTTAGAAGCTGAATAAAAACAATGTTACATCCACGTTACATAAAAAAGGTCGAGCTGAGATTAGAGTTGTTGCTGTTGTTGTCAAACACGAGCCGCTAAGCTCAACAAACAAACCTGCAGCTTCTCCTGCGTCAGCTCGTCAAACAGTTTCTCCGCCTCAGCCAGCGAGTGGAGTTTGTCCAGGAAGAGCGGCGCCGCGTCCTCGTAGGTTCGATCCTGCAGGTCGGACATCGCCGCCGCCGCAGGCTCCTCCCCCCAGGAGGAGGAGCCATCAGGAGGGTTGACGCTGCCAACACCACAGGAGGAGGAACAAGCCTCGTGAGGGTCTGAGGAGACAGTAGCATCCTGAGAGTTAGCATTGTAGGAGATAGCATCATGGTAGTTAGCATTGTGAGAGTTAGCATCGTGAGAGCTAGCATTATGAGAGTTAGCATCATAGGAGTTAGCATCATAGGAGTTAGCATCATGGAGTTAGCATTGTGAGAGTTAGCATCATGGGAGTTAGCATTGTAAGAAATAGCATCGTGAGAGTTAGCATTATGAGAGTTAGCATTGTAGGAGATAGCATCATGGTAGTTAGCATCGTAAGAGTTAGCATCGTGAGAGTTTGCATTATGAGAGTTAGCATCATGGGAATTAGCATCATGGGAGTTAGCATTGTAAGAAATAGCATCGTGAGAGTTAGCATCATGGTAGTTAGCATTATGAGAGTTAGCATCATGGGAGTTAGCATCATAGGAGTTAGCATTATGAGAGTTAGCATCATGGGAGTTAGCATCATAGGAGTTAGCATTATGAGAGTTAGCATCATGGGAGTTAGCATTGTGAGACAGCATCATTCGAGATAGAATCATGAGAACTAGCATTGTGAGAGTTAGCATCACATAAGTTAGCATCACGAGAGATAGCATCATGTCTCACCATCGTCTCGGTCTGTGGACGGAAACTGCAGCTTCTTCCTGGGACTGAACGAGTCTCGTCTCTGGTCGTCGAGTCCGTCAGACCTGAACGCATGAGACTTAATAAACAAACAAACAAATAAACAACTGTGGTTGAAATGTTGGAGATAAAGTTGATTTAAAAACCTCTTGACCAGGTGTTCTTCTCTCGGCATCATGTGACCAAACGCTGTAGAGTAGTTCTCTGTGGGACAACGTTTAGGACTGGACTTCGCCGACAGAGGAGTCAGTAACGTGTCTCTCTTCGCTGGAGGAGGAGAACAACCACACGTTGATTAAAACTTCAACGTTAATTACAGTTAAATTTGAGTCTCTAGAGTTTTAACGAGGTCAGTCACTGTTTAACTCATTTCTTCTGGTTTTAGTTAATTTGTGATATGAACTGATGACATCGTCTCATGATGACATCGTCATATTTGAACTCATTTAGGGACACCAGCTATAAAACTTAAATCAAAGTTAGCATCACATGAGTTAGCATTGGGAGAGTTAGCATCATGAGAGTTAGCATCACGAGCGATAGCATCCAAGGGTTAGCATCACGAGCAATAGCATCACAAACGATAGCATCACGAGCGATAGCCTCATGAGGGTTAGCATCACAAGCGATAGCATCATGGGTGTTAGCATCACGAGCGATAGCATCATGAGGGTTAGCATCACGAGCGATAGCATTGTGAGAATTAGCATCACAAGCGATAGCATCACGAAGGTTAGCATCATGAGCATCATGAGAATTAGCATCACGAGCGACAGCGGTGATAGCATCATAGGTTCATCAGGTGATAGCATCATGAAGGTTAGCGATAGCATTGAGGGTTAGCATCTGGCGATAGCATCATGAGTGTTAGCATCACGAGCGATAGCATTGTGAGGGTTAGCATCACGAGCAATAGCCTCACGAATGAGGTTAGCATCATGAGTGTTAGCATCATGATGAATTAGCATCAGCGATAGCCTCATGAGGGTTAGCATCAGGAGCGATAGCCTCATGAGGGTTAGCATCACGAGCGATAGCATCATGAGGGTTAGCATCACGAGCGATAGCATCGTGAGGGTTAGCATCACGAGCGATAGCATAGCATCATGAAGGTTAACATCACGAGCGATAGCATCATGAGGGTTAGCATCACGAGCGATAGCATCATGAAGGTTAGCATCACGAGTGATAGCATCATGAAGGTTAGCATCATGAGCATCATAAGGGTTAGCATCACAAGCAATAGCTTCATGAGCGATAGCCTCATGAGGGTTAGCATCACGAAGGTTAACATCACGAGCGATAGCATCATGAGCGTTAGCACCATGCGTGTTAGACAGCTGATCCTGGACGTACTGGGTGTAGTTGAGGGTAAGTTTCTTTGTGCTGGTGGAGGCAGAGACGATGATCTGTGTCCTTCAGGAGACAAACTCCTCTGAGCTTTCAGCAGAGCGACCGCTCCTCTTCCTCCTCCTCCTCCTCTTCCTCCTTGCTCGGCTCCGCCCCCTGCAGGTTTCACCACGTCTCTGTCTCCGTCGTGGACCTGAACCTGGACCTGGACTCCGACTCTGTCCTGAATCGCCTCTTTGTGTCTTCGCTCCACAAACCCAACGGTCGTCCTCTGACCTCCGACCCCTGCCGAGACAAAAAACACAAACAGGAAATGACCTCACTTTTTTTTTCTTTCTTTTTTTTAAAAATCCTGTTGATCAGTTCGTGGTCATTTGGTTTTGCGTGCTAGCGTTAGCGTCCTACTGTGGGAGGTGGAGCTGCTCTTACACGGGGCCCGACTCTCCGTGGCTCTGGTCTCCTCCAGTTCGATCAGAGCTCTCATCATGGGCGTCAACGCCGCCTCCCTCCGCCCCGCCTCCCTCACGCTCTGCTCCTGGTGTCTGGACGGAGGAGGAGGCTGCTGCTGCTGCTGCTGCTGCTCACACTCTGGAGGAGACGCACATCTGGACGACGACACGTTGACAAGTTACACATTTAAAACCAACATTAGCATGTTAACTCCTCAGAGTTAGCGTGCTAACATGCTAACTCGGAAGAGATCTTGCGGATCTTGCGTGAGAGATACCAACACAAGAGGTAGCACTGCATGAGTTAGCATGGCATGAAGAGTTAACATTGTGAGAGCTAGCATCACATAGGCTAGCCCGGTATTTTGTGACAACATGTTACAATATGTAACATGCTAACTCAGGAGAGTCAGCATCGTGAAAGTTAGCATGGTACGAGGTAGCATCGAGAAAGTTAGTATCACATGAGTTAGCATTGTAAGAGTTAGCATCGTGTAGGCTAGCGCCATACTCATTTTAGCACCGATTAGTATCAGTTTTGTTTTTCTGTAATGTGTAAAGTTAGCTCTTAGTTAGCTAGCTGATGCTAGCGTTACAAGTGTTTTGCGTTCTCTGTCCTTTTTAAAATAAACAAATAAAAACAAACCTCCAGCTTCCAGCAGCTGAAGAAGCGTCTGCTGAGCTTCCGCTTCCCAACGACAGCGACTTCCTGTGAAACGGCGACTTCCTGCGAGCGGCGTCCTGCTCCGCTTTGCTTTTCCCGGGCGACAGCAGCAGGTCGGGATGATGGAAGAGGCTGAGGAGGAAAAACGCGATGACATGAGATGGAACGTTAGAAGACGACGTAGACGTGTTTTAACGAGTCGTCAGGTTTCTTGAGGATGGTTTCTCACCCGGCGCCCGACGGTTGTGCGTTGCCGTGCGAAGCAAAACGAGCTCTGGCCTGGTTCTCGTGCTCCAGCTGCTTCACCTGAGACTCCAGTTTAGAAATGACCCTGAAACACGTCGATAAAATAAACTGATCAGTCAGTGAAAAGACTCAACGCTAGTGTGTTTAAGAGACTTTCTGTTGCTCAGAAAGCTGCTTTCTGAAGGTAAGAAGCTAGGAAGTTTGCTAACATAGCAAATTGAGCTAATTTAACCAAATTAGCGACCTAAAAGTTTGCTAACTGTGATAAAGTTAGCTATACTATAACAAAGCTAAGTTACCTAAAGTAGTCAAATAATCCAACATAGCAAAGTTTTTTAACATAACCAATTTAGCTAATGTAGCCAAGTTAGCTAACACAGCTAAATTGGCTGATGTAGCGATTTTAGCTAACATATAATCCAGCTAAGTTAGCTAAAGTAGTATAATTAGCCAATGTCCATAGTTTTCTACCATAGCCAATTTAGCCAAAATAGCCCAGTTAGCTAACACAGCTAATTTCATAACGTAACGACTCACCTCTTCAGCTCAGAGATCTGATCGTTGGCGTCGACGAGTTTGTTCTCTGCCGACACCAGGTTGTTCTGTTCGTATGAAGACGTTAAAGATCAGATGTGAATCAGTTTGTTACGTATCTCCATGATAATTAAAATAATCCGATAAAATTAAATGTAAAGAGCAACGTTACCTTCGCTGTCTCGTGCTCCTTCACCAGAGAGTCGTATTCTCCGAGCAGCTGAAACAAGAGTCAACACAGAATTAACTTTTAATAATTTAGTGTTAGTGACATTGTGTTTTAGCAATATTAAGTGTTAGGGATGCTAAATATAAGCGATGCTAAGTGTTACCAATGCTAAGAGTCAGCGATGCAAAGTGTCAGCGATGCAAAGTAGTGACGTTATGTGTTAGAGATGCTAAATGTAAGTGATGCTAAGTGTTAGCGATGCTAAGTGTTCAAGATGCTAAGTGTTAGAGATGCTAAGTGACAGCGATGCTAAGTGTTAGTGACGTCATGTGTTAGCGATGCTAAGTGTTAGAGATGATAAGTGTAAGTGATGCTAAGTGACAGCGATGCAAAGTGTTAGTGACGTTATGTGTTAGCGATGCTAATTGTTAGAGATGCTAAACGTTATGCTGTTAGCGAGATAGCTAAATGTTAAGTTATCGATGCTAAGTGTTAGAGATGCTAAATGTTAGCGATGCTAAGTGTTAGAGATGCTAAGTGTTAGTGACGTTATGTGTTAGCGATTCTAAGTGTTAGAGATGCTAAGTGTTAGATATGCTAAGTGTTAGCGATGCTAAGCGTTAGCGATGCTAAGTGTTAGAGATGCTAAATGTTAGCGATGCTAAGTGTTAGAGATGCTAAGTGTCAGTGATGCTAAATGTAAGCGATGCTAAGCGTTAGCGATGCTAAGTGTTAGAGATGCTAAGTGTTAGAGATGCTAAGTGTTAGAGATGCTAAATGTTAGCGATGCTAAGTGTTAGTGACGTTATGTGTTAGCGATGCTAAGTGTTAGAGATGATAAGTGTAAGTGATGCTAAATATAAGCGATGCTAAGCGTTAGCGATGCTAAGTGACAGTGATGCAAAGTGTTTGTGATGTTAAGTGTTAGCGATGTTAAGTGTCAGTGATGCTAAGTGTTAGTGGTAACGTTATGTGTTAGCGATGCTAATTGTTAGAGATGCTAAATGTAAGCGATGCTAAGCGTTAGCGATGCTAAGTGTTAGAGATGCTAAATGTAAGCGATGCTAAGCGTTATTGATGCTAAATGTAAGCGATGCTAAGCGTTATTGATGCTAAGTGTTAGAGATGCTAAATGTTAGCGATGCTAAGTGTTAGAGATGCTAAGTGTTATAGATGCTAAGTGTTAGAGATGCTAAACGTTATGTGTTATTGATGCTAAGTGTTAGAGATGCTAAATGTTAGCGATGCTAAGCGTTATTGAAAGTGTTAGAGATGCTAAATGTTAGTGATGCTAAGTGTCAGTGATGCTAAGTGTTAGTGACGTTATGTGTTAGCGATTCTAAGTGTTATAGATGCTAAGCGTTAGCGATGCTAAGTGTTAGAGATGCTAAATGTTAGCGATGCTAAGTGTTAGAGATGCTAAATGTTAGCGATGCTAAGTGTTAGAGATGCTAAGTGTTAGCGATGCTAAGTGTTAGAGATGTTATTTCATTTTATCTTAGATGTGATTTTAATTAAAAAGTTTGTTTCCATTTTTTGGTTTTGACTTAAATAAAGTTCAAATCTTTCATGAGCAGCTTGTGTTTGAGTGAATCTGATCGATATTGGATCACAGATCAATATAAACATAACTGATGATGACAACAACGTGACTCACGTCCTGCAGCATCTTATACTCCCGCTCCCTCCTCGCCTCCTTGTCGTCGGCCTCCCTGCCGGCTTTCTGCGCCTCCTCCTCCAGCTGACGGACTCGGGTCTTGAGTCTCGTCGTCAGGGCGTCTTTGTCTTTGCCCGAACGTTTGCTCTCCTCCAGACGCTGCTGCAGAGACTTGACGGCGGCGCCGGCAACCGCATAACGCTCCGGCCACTCAGCCTGACACACACACACACACATTTAACATCAATAAAAACAATACAATTAAAAATTAAAGAAATATAAAATATATATATATATATATATATATATATATATATATATAAGTTCAGACATTAAAAAAAATATTAGTAATTAAAAACTATTAAATAAAATCAAACAATAATTAAAATAAATTAATAAATAATTAAAATCAAATTTACAAAAAATATATAGAATTAAAAACTAATTAAATTAGTATTTTAAAATTTTAAAAGTCTGACACAATTTGAATTAAACAAAAAATGTTTTGGTTCGAATCAATTTAAAGTTTTTAATTATACATTAAAAAAAAACTACATTTTATTAAATTTTATTAATTACAAAACCATTTTTTCCCCAAAAAATTACCCCAGATTTTATTAATTCAAAAAAATATATAAAATATTTGAAAGTTTAATGACAATAATTAAGAAAAAAATAATTAAATTGTAATTAAATAAATTAAATAGTAAGTTATTTAATAATTTATTATTAACAATATTTTTTCCGGTCAGCTGCATTTAAAATATTTAATTAATGACATTATTTTAATAAAATGATATTATCTAGTTATTTCATCTACTATAATAAAATAATAAAAATAAACAGAATAAAGCAAATAATGATAAAATAAATTTGAGACAGGTTGAAGTTTTCTTTCCAGGGTTCAGAGACAATAAAATCTTATTCAAAGCTGTTTTTTAATAACTTTAATAAACTTCCATTAAAGCATAAACAACAATAATTTACCAGTTTTTTCTCCAACGATCCGTTCGTCGCCTCCAGGTCCTGAATTCGAGCGTTGGCTTCGGACAGAGCTTCTTCTAGATCCCGACACCTGAGGACACGTTGAACATCAGCGGTGAAAGTAGAGTAAAAACAACAGAACGGAAGCAGAATAAACCAACCTGTGAGTGAGAGCCTGGTTGCTCTTCTCTAAATCCTGCGGCAGATCTCGTAGCTTCAGTTTGTCCCTGAGGACCTGGATCTCGGACTCGTAGTACGCCTTCAGGTCGGCCACGTGCCTCGAGTGTTTCTCTCTCAGGTTCTGTCGAAGTCTGACCAGAGAAAGAAAAGTGAGAAATAAACCGACGGTTTGTTAAAAACAACACAGAGGATGAACTTCGCTCACAGCGACAGGACGACGGGATCGTCCAGCGTCGCCGCCGTCGGCCTGGCAGCAGCAGCAGCGCCGCCGCCGGACGCCCGCCTGGTGGCGCGGCTTCCCTCCTCGTCCTTGTTCGCTCTGTGCGATCGCGTCCTGGACGTGGCGGCGGCGGCGGTGGAGGCGCTGGAAGTGTCGGAGACGCCGTCCGTGTCTCCGGGGTTGGCGGCGCCGGCCTCCATCATGCTGTCTGGGGACACGGGCGTCCCCACCCTCGGGGACTGGTGATGGTGGTGGTGGAGGACGAACGACGGGCTGCTGAAGTGAGACGGAGACGTGAAGCCGGACGTTCGATCGGACTGTCGAGGGTTTGAAGCCGCGTCCAACGTCAACACCTACGGGACGAAGACGGAAAGTAGCTTTATTTGAACCTGAGCTAAAAGGGGGAGGAGCTACGTGCCACCTGAATACACTGTTACCGTGGTGACGGAGCCAGACTGGCGGGAAAGCGAATATCTCACTCAGTGTTCCAAATTTTGGCTTGACGCACCTCTCAAACTACCGCTATTTATTCAAAAACCAAAACATCTATCTGCAAATGTCTTCACCATCAAAGCCACAAGGTTTTACTGGACAAGTTGATATATTGTTTTTGTTCCTAGTGTCAAAAATGTGAAAAAAATACAGCGAGTTAGAAAATGGGTCATTTCTGCTTTTCTGCAAAAATTACCCTCTGGATTTACATTGGAGTCAAGGAGCGGTTGAGAGGTTCTCTCGTCGCTTAGAGCCAGATAATTCAAAAACAGTAACTCTTATTGTTTAGGTAGAAACATTGTCTGAAAGAGGACAAGTGTGACTACAACATTTGTAAATATCAAACTTGTAGAGTGAAATTTGTGGCATTGAGCAGCGTGTAAACAAACAATTTCAGACAATTTTCTGAAAGCTTCTCCACTCTAGCCTGAACATTCCGCGCAATACACACCCATTATAAACTCTGAATTTCTCCAAAAATGATCGTGATGATTGAACAGTGATTGATCAAAAACTATACAACCTATCAAAAAGCTGATCACAACGTCAACAGACGGGAGATGTTCCTACATTTTAAAGTTTGAACTGTGTCTCTAAGTGAAAGTGTGACTGCGCAGTAGATGTTTGAAATCTAGCATCTTTTTCACCTCGTCCCATTCATTCTCTATAAAACGTTAGCGACATATGATCAGCGTGATCGATACCTGAGGCGACGACGGCACCGACGTGACGGAGACGTCCCAGTCTGAACGTTTACACTCCGACCTCTGCTTGTTGTGGTAAATCTCTCTGAGCGACAGTCGCTGCTCCGGAGACGGAGACTGGAAAAGACGATTTAAAAACAAACAACAAAGAAGATGAAAATTATCAGAGCTTATTGATTATCAATGACACCATCAGTCATTCTAATATTAGCTAGTTACGAAACAAGTTAGCATTAGCATGAAGTTGAATTCCAATTTAACAAACAGGATTAGATCCTGGTATAAAATCCTAACATTAGCTAGATATAAAGCAAGCTAATGTTAGCTGGTTACAAACAAGCAAACAATGTTAGCTAGCTATAATTCAACCTAACAACAGCTATTTGTAAACAAGCTAATATTGGCTAGCTATGAAATAATCTAGCGTTAGCTAACTAGCCAATATTAGTAATAAACAAGCTAGTATTGGCTAGTTATAAAACAAGCTAACGTGAGCTTAATTTATACATTAAGCTCATGTTAGCTTGTTTTATAACTAGCCAATATTTGCTTGTTTTATACCTAGCTAGTATTGGCTGGTTATAAAACAAGCTAACATTAGCTAGATATAAACAATCTAATATTGGCTAGTTATAAAACAAGCAAGCATTAGATAGTTTTATAGCTAGCCAACACTAGCTTATTTTATAACTAGCCAATATTGGCTAGTTATAAAACAAGCTAGTATCGGCTAGTTATAAAATAATCTAGTGTTAGCTAGTTATAATTCAAGCTAACGTTAGTTTCTTTTATGACTAGCTAATGTTAGCTAGTCATAAACAAGCCAGCGTTAGTTGTAAAAGACACTAACATTAGCTTGCTAGTTAGTTATGAAACAAGCTAATGCTAGCTGTACTCACAGGACTCGCCGTCACCTCCTGCAGGAGGAGGTAAGCGCTGCTGTCGAAGCTGTCCGGCAGCGGTCGGTACAGTTCGCTCTCGTTCAGACGCCAGTAGGTGAGACCTGACACCAAGACGAACCACAGCCACATTTAATACTTCATCATTTAAACTGAAACTGCCAGTGATTTGTTGTTGTTGTTGTGTTTTGTTTTGTTACCCGACGCCTCCGACATCAGACTGTCGCTCCTCCTCAGGGGAAGTGAACTGGACGCCGCTCGATGCTGAAACCCGATAAAGAGACGAGTGGATTAGAGGACAAACAACAACAAACACAAACAACAATACAGACACAACAACAGAGCCAGTACCTGGTCTTGGTCTTGTGACTCCTCTGTCTCCATCAGGTTCAGGTCCTGGTATGAACTCTGACCCGCTTTGTTCCTCTTGGGTCTGAGTCTGTTCTCTGAGCCCAGGACGTCAACGTTTGGCTGCAGAAGATCGCAAATAAAATAAAAAACGTTAAAACAGGTTTTTAAATATAGTTTAAATAAAGTGAAGTTAGAGTCCGGTACCTGGTGTTTCTCTGCTGGAGGACGAACGTGTTCATCTCCTCCACCTCCAACGTCGTCTCGTCGCAGAAGTCGGACCCGTCGTGGCGTCCGACGTCGCTGTGCTCCGTTTCCTCCTGGAAGTCGACGGTCCAGTGTTTGGCCGTCATGGTCGGACCACCGTCCTCGTCTTCGCCCGGAGACCCGGCGGTTTCCAGCCGCGCGTCCCAGGCGGACAGCGTCCCGTAGCCGCTGCTGAGCACCGTGGTGGCGCGCTCCTCCGTCGCCGGGGAGGCGGGGGGCGGGCGGCGGCGGGCGGCGTCCTGGCGGTGGAGCGGCGGCGGCGACGGGGAGCTGAAGGGTGTGAGGCCGGGAGCCGCCAGGCTCTCGCTGTCGCTGGCCACGGTTTTAGGGACCAGAGGGAAGAGGAAGTCCTTGGTGTCGGAGGAGGTTTTGATGAGCGGCGTTGGAGTGAAGTCGGCGTGAGGCTGGACGCTGATCTGACGGTTCTGGAGCTGAACCAGAGCTTTGATTTCATCCTGAATCAACTACAGGAAGACGACGACGTCACTACAGTAGATTTACACAGTATATAGACACAGAACATAGACATAATATATATACGTCTATACAATGTAACAAAGTCAAGTTGAAGCAACAGACATATTGATAAACAGACCTATAGATAAATGTATAGATGGATGGACGTATTGATAGTTGGACGTATTGATGGTTGGATGTATTGATAGTTGGATGTATTGATATTGACGTTGTATTGATAGTTGGATGTATTGATAGTTGGATGTATTGATAGTTGGATGTATTGATAGTTGGACGTATTGATAGTTGGACGTATTGATAGTTGGATGTATTGATAGTCGGACGTATTGATAGTCGGACGTATTGATAGTTGGACGTATTGATAGTCGGATGTATTGATAGTCGGACGTATTGATAGTCGGATGTATTGATAGTCGGACGTATTGATAGTCGGACGTATTGATAGTCGGACGTATTGATAGTCGGATGTATTGATAGTTGGATGTATGTATGTTATATGTTTATAGACCGTGGAGCCGTGTTATGTGACAGAGCTGGTCATAAATGAGGTCATGTGACCGACCTGTATTTGGCACTGGTACTGTTCCTGCTGAGCCAGGATCTGTTCTTGATATTGTTTCTCTACCAGTTGAAACAGATGAAGCCATCGGCCCTGAAGCACAAACAACAACAACAACAACAACCATGAGGTTTTATCACAAATATGAAGAAGAAACACACAGAGTCAGTAAAGAGCGAGACTGGAACCACCAGACTGGAACAAATCCAGTCCAACAGATTCAGACCAAACACGACGACTCGTGTCCTGAAAAACTGAGACAAATCGATGAGAATGAAACTGAGCGAGTTTGACTTTATACAAACACACGACTGTTAACGTGAAGTTATCACTGAATTAATCTGCTGCAGAACAACATGAAATGTTGTGTCTGTGACTAAATTAATCAATGAATTAAATACAGAAAAATAGAATTAGAAAGTAAAAATAATACGAAAATCAATAAATACAAAATATAAAATCAAGTGACAAAAAATGAGGATGTAAAAATAAACTAAACTAATAAATAATAAGAGAAATAAACATAAATAATAAAGTAAAAAATAAATAAGATATAAATGAAGATATAAAATTAACAAACTAAAAAATATAAAATCATTTATGTTATTTATTACAAATTAGAATAAATCAAGATAATTAAACACAAACTCCATCATTTGATCAACAATAATTTAATTCTGTTACACAAATAGAAATATATTCTCTTCTATTTTACTAGAACTGACAATTTAACAGTCAGAGAAGACGAGTGTGTGTGTGTGTGTGTGTGTGTGTGTGTGTGTGTGTGTGTCGTCCTCAGGTGTGTGAACTGATGAACTCTGCAGTGAAGAGGCTGCGACTCTCAGTTGTCTGTTCGCTACAAATCACATCATGTCTGAGAAGATCAGCTGCAGCGTGGAGCTGAATGTGTGTGTGTGTGTGTGTGTGTGTGTGTGTGTGTGTGTGTGTGAGAGTGTGTGTGAGAGAGTGTGTGTGTGTGTCTTGCTGTCAGGTGTGATCTACACTCAACGCAGCAGTATCAGCCCAGAGACGAGGTCGCCAGCTGCCGCGGCGTCGGACAGAGAAACAACAATCCCCAACTTCAGTTCCAGCGTCATCATCACTCTCGTTCTCACACACACACACACACACACACACACACACGTCTCCCCCACCTCACAGTCCTTCCAGATCTCGGGGTCCGTCTCCCCGCTGCTCTGGATCTCCTGCACCAACGCTCTCAGCGTCTCCAGGGAGCTGGGGTTGATGAACGGGAGGTTCTGGTTCTTCTCTCGGTCGAACGCTTCGTCAGAGCTCAGACACAAACTCCTGTCGTTAAAACACACACACACGCGGTACTGAAGCTGTGTGATATATGACAACAGACACACACACACACGTGGTTCAAGGACACAGCTGCACAGACGAGGAGACGCTGTGAGTTTAGACTCGACGTGGATTCGATGGTTGATGGTTAAATTAGCGTCCGACTGTTTTAACAAGCAAATTCATCAGTTGTTTCTATGTTACTATGGCAACGCTTCGTCAGCAAGATGCTGACGACGTAGAACAAGAAGAGAACCAACGACAAGGCTTGGTGGAGGTCACGTGACCGATCGCTGGAGGAAGAAGAAGAAGAAGAACAACAGGTGTTTGGAAGCTGGAGGCTAACGTTAGCTTAGCGCTAATGGAGAAAATAGCACAAGTAGCGTGGTTAACAGTCTGAGAGCTGAGTTAGCTAATGTAACCAGATTAGCTAATATAGCCAGGTTATCTAATGTAGCAAAGTTAGCCAATGTGGGAAAGTTAGCTTATATACAGTTAGTTTATGTAGTCAAGTTGGCTAATGTCACTAACTTAGTTAATGTAGCTAAGTTAGCAACTGTAGATAAGTTAGCTGATATTGTCAAGTTAGCTAATGTAGCAGTTAGCTAAATAGTGGCCAAGTGGTCAAAAGTCTAGCCAAATTGGCAGATTGGCAAAGTTAGCTAACACGGTCAAATTAGTTAATATAGCCAAGTTAGCTAATGTAGGAAAGTTAGTTAATGTCACTAGCTAGTTAGCTAATTAGTGACTAAATGTTTTCTAAAAATGTTACAACACAACGTTGGCGCTAAGCTAACTCCATTGGCCCTAAGCTAACTCTGTTAGTTAGCACTAAGCTAACTCTGTTAGTTAGTGCTAAGCTAACTCAGTTGACAAGAGCCAAGTGGTCAAAAGTCTAGCAGCCAAATTAGATGATGTAGCAAAGTTTGCTAACATGGTCAAGTTAGCTAATATGGCTAATGTAGCAGTTAGCTAATTAGTGAAGAAGTGACAGCAGAGGATGAAGGTTGCTACAGTGAAGGAGGCTAACGTTAGCTTAGCGCCAACAGAGGAACTTTCCACTGAAGCTTCAAAGAACAGAAGGTTTTTCTGTTTGTTACTTTGGTTTAAAATTAGTTTAAAACGTCAAAACAGTCGTAGATAAGTTTGAATATGTTTGATTAACCGACGACAGTTTGAACAGGTCGTGTGTTGTTTTTTTATCCATCGTTTCCTCCAACGATGACGTGTTATCGTTTGATTACCGACCTGATCTTGTTGCATGCTGGTGTGATGTCCACGGGCCTGTTCTCCACGGCGCCTCCCGTCGTCTGGGACGCCGCGTGTCTGTCCTCGGAGACGACCAACCCCGAGGCCGACGTCCCCTCGGAGGACACCAGCGACGCCTCGCTCTCCTTCCCTCCGTCCCCGTCGGCGCTGACATGACAGTGGCTCAGAGCCCCCGAGCTGGACACGTCCTCGGAGATACTGTCATCTGTGGACATGTTTACGGGCCCATGTGGAGGGAGGAAGTCTGACAGCTACACACACACACACACACACACACACACACACACACACAATCATTCATTACTCATCCTGCTCTAAAATCTTGTGATAAATTAAGTTTAAGTGGAAGTTACAGTTGCTGCTGCGACCTGGTGTAAAACACAAATTATCCTGCAAAATATCAAAAATAAAATCAAAAAATAATACTGAATAACAAGACAATTTGCAAAATAACCAAGAAATGTTGCAAAAAAGGTGCAAATTACCTAAGAAATGATGGAAAATGAACAAAAAAGATGCAAAAAGGTGTAAAATGACCAAAAATGTTGCAAAAAGACCAAAACATGATGCAAAAATAACCAACAAATTATGCAAAATAAGCAAAACAATTATGCTAAAAGATGAAAAATAACCAAATGTTTATACAAAAAGGTTGAAAGTTGAGGATTTTAACTGTTGAAAACAACAACAAACATGTTGATCCATTCAGAAATAATCATTATTTATA
The DNA here is from genome assembly GCA_016801845.1 of Polydactylus sextarius. Lineage (NCBI taxonomy): Eukaryota > Metazoa > Chordata > Actinopteri > Polynemidae > Polydactylus > Polydactylus sextarius. The sequence goes on from CM028931.1 coordinate 16,910,240, forward strand.
ATCATATATAAAAATAATCACTTCACGTGATTTAACGTGTTAATCTGTTTCATTTTCACAATAAAACTCTTATGTTAAAGTCAATGACACATTAGCATCCAGCTGTGTTACTGCTACAACCAGTGTTTCCTGTGTGTGTGTGTGTGTGTGTGTGTGTGTGTGTGTGTGTTTAAATAACACAGATTATCCGTCTCAGGTTGGATTGAATTGCTAATTTAACAACAATAATAATAGAAACCAGCAGAGCTCAGGTAGTTAGCATTTAGCTCTGCAGCGGTTTTTTTTCCCTCATTGATTCAAACACAACCAGACACTATAGCCGCTGCAGCCGCGGTGTCCGCCGCCGGACAGGAGACGCTACTGACGGTTAAAGTTCCCTGTCAACTCCGCGGGATGGTTATATAGGGAGTTAGTTAGCTAACTAGCCAGCTAGCTAGCTAGTTAGCTAACCTGACAGCTACAACTGGTTCTAACGGTTAGCTCGCTAGCTAAGTTGAGCTAAGTTGGTTGTAGCTGTGATTTGTAGTCAGAGCGCGAGCGGCGCGCGTGAAACTATGACACGAAACTGATAAAATAAAAATAGAGAGACACCGCGTGACTCCGTTAAAAAGCGGTGTTTCAAAAACACTCACCCGTTGGTTTGTATCATTATTTCATCCATATTTCTCTTGTGGACTAGTGGACTAGTTGGCTAGCTGGCTGCTGGTTGGCTACTGCACTGCAGAGACCGCAGGCTGCTGTAACGTTCACAGCACGCGGCGCTATTGGTCAGCGTTTTATTAAAATGCAGGGCGTTGATTGGCTCGTCGCGTTCGGGCTGCGTTTCTATTGGCTGGTAGAGGAGAAGGAGGCGTGGCCTTCGTGTTGGGACAAAAAGTGACAGAAGAGCAAAGAGACGCGGGTTCGAGTCCAACATGACCAGTAAATAAAATAAAATAAAATAAAATAAAATAAAATAAAATAAAAATAAATAAAAATTAACAATATAAAATAGAATAAATTAAATAAAAATTAACAAAATAAAATAAAAAATTAACAAAATATAATATAAAATAAAATAAATTAAATAAAAATTAACAAAATAAAATAAAATAAACAAATAAATAAAATAAAATAAAATAAATAAAAATAAATAAAAATTAACAATATAAAATAAAATATTAAATAAAATTAACAAAATAAAATATAATATAAAATAAAAATCAACAAAATAAAATAGAATAAAATAAATAAAAATTAACAATAAAAATAAAAATAAATAAAAATTAACAATATAAAATAAAATGAAAATTAACAAAATATAATATAAAATAAAATAAATAAAAATTAACAAAATAAAATATAATATAAATTAAATTAAATAAATAAAAATTAAAAAATAAAATAGAATATAAAATAAAATAAAAATTAACAAAATAAAATAAAAAAATTACAAAATGAAATAAAATAAATGAAAATTAACGAAATAAAAAATTACAAAATAAAATAAAAATAAATCAAAAATAAAATAGAAATTAACAAAATAAAATAAAAAATAAATTAAAAATAAAATAAAAATACAAAATGAAATAAAAAAAATCTAAATATAAAATATACATAATAAATCTATATATATATATATAAATTTAAAATAAAATACAAATTAAAAAATAAAATGAAAATAAAATAAAGTAAAATTATAAAATAAAAATTAAAGAAATAAAATAAAACATAGATAATTAATAAAAATAAAAAAGTAAATTTTAAATAAATTAAAAAAATAGATAAATAAAATAAAATATTTAATGACTAAAAACTCCACAAAAACTATAGATTAAATCTAAATAAGAAAAGATGAAATGAGACAAAAACCAAACTAAAGCTGATGCAAAAAGACCAAAACAGACACAAAACAACCTAATAAAACTAAAACACGACCAAATACAACAGAAATCAACTAAAAGAAACAAAAAGAGAAAAGAATAAAACCATCAGAAAGTTGTTGACATGTTGATCAAACACAAATAAACGACGATGACGACGTTATTGAAAATACAATTTATTACACTGAGTAATAAATACATACAAAGATGCAGGTAACAGCATTTTCCTTTTGTTTTTTATTTTAATACCAAAACCGACTTGAACAGGAACGAAGCGACTGGTTTGGCAGCGACTCCGTCTCACGTCGAGTCCGTGTGCGTCGTCGTCGTCATGCAGGCGTCTAACTCCACCCCGCCGGGAACATGCACAAACCTCCGCCGTGACACGGCCAGTCCACACGACGCGTCCCCGACGCCGTGAAGGAGAAAAGAAAACACGTGATTGAAACTTCTTTTGTTTTGTTTGTTTGTTTGCTTTTCCATCCTCCTTTAAAAAAAAAAGAAAAAAAGAAAAAACCATGCAGGTCGGTTGTTTGTTTGTTTGTTAAACGGGGACGCTGGTCGTCGTCATGGTGATGGTGATGTCGCGGCGTTGTTCCGGTCGGAGCGAGGAATGCGCGTCGGCGGTTAAGACCTGGCGTTTCTCTCCGTCTCGGCCAAACACTCGCGGACCAGACCTCTGGCGTGGATGATCCCTGTCGCCACGACAACGAGAAACGAGTTAACGAACGTTACGTCAAACCTGCGGACGTCGGGACAGAGCCGAGGCCGAGCGGCCGTTACCTCTCTTCAGCCGCTCCATGGCCGTCTTGCTGCCGGCGTACGTGGGTCTGATCTCTTTGCCGAGCTCCTCGATGATCGCCAGCAGCTCCGCGTATTTGTTCTGAGGCACTTGGCTGCCGCTGGAGCCCTGGACCACATGTTCAACCAAACACATTAATTCAACGTCAGTCTGTTCACGTTGACGTGATTTAACTAGAAGAATCACGTCCACAAATGTGACTGTTTTTTTTGTATCTGAAAGTTATTTTATGAATCGTTTAAATAAGATTAGTAACAACAGTTTTACAGTTGGAAATGAGTAAAAACTCCACAAAAATGATTAATAAAGATGAAATTCAAATGGGAAGCGATGGAATGGGACAATAAATGATTAAAAACGATGCAAAATGACTAAAAAAATATGCAAAATTACTAAAAAAAATTATGTCAAAAGTTGCAAAATGACTAAAAAAGTTACAAAATGATTTAAAAATTATGCAAAAAGAATAAAAACTGATGCAAAATGATTAAAAATTATGCAAAAAGTTGCCAAATAACCAAAAAAATTATGCAAAATGATTAAAAAATGTTGCAAAAAAGAATAAAATCTGATGCAAAATAACTTAAAATGATGTAAAAAGTTGCAAAATGACTCAAAAAGTTGCAAAATGATTAAAAAATTATGCAAAAAGAATAAAAACTGATGCAAAATGATTAAAAATTATGCAAAAAGTTGCCAAATAACCAAAAAAATATGCAAAAATTAAAAAATGTTGCAAAAAGAATAAAATGATGCAAAATAACTTAAAATGATGACTCAAAAAGTGATGCAAAATGATTTTGCCAAATAACCAAAAAAATATGCAAAATGACTCAAAAAAGTTGCAAAATGATTTAAAATATAAGCAGAAAGTTGCAAAAATGATGGAAAATGGGTAAAATTGACACATGATAAAGTCGTCAGACTGAAACATTTAACTTTCAGTTCAGGTCAGAGACGTGTGTCACCTGAGAGAAGCCCAGAGACGGAGGTCCATAGTCGCTCAGTAACGGTCGGTACGACTGCAACGACGACAAGTTGGCTGACGGAGACTGGAGGTTCCCCACTGGTCACATGATCAAACAGGAAATAAAAGATCACGTCAGTTAAACTACGGTCGTTCAGGTTCATGTACTAGTGATAATAATAGTTATAGTGTCATAATATCAATACCAACGCTACCAGTAATAACAGTAGAATTCATTTAAAAACATAAATACATAAAATAAAAATAATAATGGAGTTTTAACATCAATAATAATAATAACAACAATATTTACTGATCTGTTAGTATTAATAAAAATAATAACAGTAGAAACAAAACAAAAATAATATCAGAAAAAAAAAAGCAGCAGCAACATTAGTAACTATATAAATAATAATTAGCAGCAGCTGTAATAATAATAATAATAATAATAATAATAATAATATGGCATTAAAAATGATAAAAATAAAATAATAACAGTAGCAGTAAAAAAAATAAAATAAACAATAATAGTAGCAGTGTATTAATAAAAACAATAACAACAGAAGCAGTAAAATAAAATAAAATAAAATAATAATAATAATATTTTTCTGGACTGTTTACATTAATAAAAATAATAATAGCAGAAGAAAAAATAAAATAAAATAAATAATAACAGTAACAGTGTTAGAATCAGTAATAATAATAATAAAAGTAAAAAAATAAACAATAATAGTAGCGGTGTGTTAATAATAATAACAATAAATAAACAAAATAAAATAAATAACAACAGCAGCGTCACTACTGTAGCATTAGCATCATTAGCATCGTTAGCCTCGTTAGCTCCTTCCATCCTGCTCTTTGTGTCTCCTGCAGTTCTCGTCCTCCGCCACCAGGTGTCCTCGAAGTGTCGCGAGAGTCTCCGAGACCCGGATCGATCGTGTGTTCGGTGGGAGCATCATGGAGGAAACGGAACGAGGCTCGACGAGACACAACCGATACATTAGTGTCACCGCGTAACGGCGGCGGCTCCGGCGGGGACCGGGGACGCCGTCGACGGCGGAGAAACGCGCTTTTTAAGTCGCCGCCTTCGTTTACGTTTCCGTTTCTAAACATTAATATTTCCCGCGTCGCTCCGCCGCCATATATCCCCGCGCGGCGCCGTTTCTTTCTTTCTTTCTGGAGGTTTTTTTTTTTTTTTTTTCCTTTTTTTCCCTCCTACATTAGTAATAATGGCGGATATGAATTAGCCTCCTAGCTCCGTGGACGTGACCCTCTCTACATCTACAACTGGACAAAAAAAACTACACACGGTCTCTCGTCCAGGTAGAGCCCGGCGGTAACGCTCGGTTTAACCGACACATTCCCGGCTTTTGTCGGTCGTTTTGTTCTTACCCTGGTTCCCTGAAGTTCCCGGAATGTGTTGATGGACGTTGGGTTTGTAAGACATTCCCAGAGACATTTTAACCAAAGAAATAAAAATGACCCGAAATTCACTGAAGCGTCTTGTCTTCTTCACTTTTTGTTTACAACAGCGGCGCCGGCAAATATGGCCGTCACTTTATATTGACACCCACCGTGCTTTTTGTTACACTGCAACTAAATAAATTAAATCAAATAAATAAATATAAACACACAACACCACGAGGGGTTTTATATTTAAAAAAATAAAATAAATAATATGAAATAAAAATTAAAAAAAACATAAAAAGACTACTTTTATTTTTAAAGGAAAAAATAAATAAAAATAAAAACACGAACTTTACTTTTTTTTTTAAATAAATAAAAATAAATAAATAAAATAAAAACGCGCAACACAACGAAGGTAGTATGTTTAAAAAAATTAATTAATTAATTAAAATAAAAAAACGTAAAGCGACTGCTTTTATTAAAATAATATAAAATAATAAAAACACGAACTTTACTTTTTTAACTAAAAAAAGAAAAAAAAAAAAAAACGAGCGAAATAAGAAACAATATTAAAAAAAAAAAAAAAAAAAGTTAAAAGCACGTGCCTCCTCCCCCTCCCCAACCATCTTAAAACGACACTTTTAAAAAAATAAAATAATAATAATAAAATAAAAATAAATCTTTTGTTTCCAGTTTTAACTTCGCTTTTTTTTTTTTTTTTTTTTTTTTGCAGGTACCTGTCTTTGTCTGAGGGGGCGCATCCATCTCCGTCTGCTGCTTCCAAAACAAACAAACAAACAAATAAATAAATAAATAGAATTATATAAAGTAACAAAGAGATGCGCGCGCTCCGAAGCCCTCGATCCGCGCTCGTGCTCCAACTTTTAAATAAGTGAAGAAGAAAAGAAAAGACACGAGCTTCACGTCCTCCCCCCTCTTCCTCCTCCTCCTCAGACCACATGGTTGGACACGGGAATGAGGTCTTGACTCAGTCCTGATCCCGCTCCTGATCCCGGTCCTGGTCTTCAGAGTCATGACCTGTAGGATCTGGATCCTGATCCTGATCCTCCAGAGCAGCAAAACCCTGAAGTCTGATGTGTTAATATATTAAATATATATGTTAAATATATTAAAATATATTAATATGTTAAAATAGAAATAAAATAAATATAAAAAACCACAAGAGTCAGACCTTCAAAATAAAACATGTTAATTAAATTAAATTAATTAAAAAATAAATTAATAATTATTTATTTTTAAAATACACTGAGTTTTATTTTGAAAGGAGCCAACGACAGAAACAAAGTTATTTAAAGTTATTTTTATTTTATATATATTTTAAGAATAATTTCTTTAATTTTATTCTGAATTTATTTTAATTTTTTAAAACGTTTTTATTTTATTTCATTAAGTTTAATATGAAACTTACATATAATTTTATTTACTTTCACATAATTTTTTAATTTATATTTATTGGAACATAAACTTTATTAACTTAAAAAAAAAAAAACAATGTATAATATTTTATAATTTTTTTCCCACTTTATCTTATTAACTTTTGGCATTTTAACTTATTACATTTGACTGTTATTTACCAGATTTGAAATGTTTATTTTTGTGTGTAAACAACAACAACAACAGTAACAAATAGAAGTAAATAACCAAGCTTTATTGAGCATCGCACTCATTCATGTACAGGTCACGTTGAAGTTTGTACAACTCTTTGTCAGTAGTGCAACTCGTGCAGTGATCGAAAAGAAAACAAACAAATAAACAATAAACAACAACGACGGCGACGATGACGAGTCCTTCAAGTGTTTGGAGCTTCGGCTCCGACGGTCGAAACGTCTCAGTTTGGATCCTTTTACAAAAAAAACCTACAAACTAAATAAACAAAAACAAACACGAGCTTGTTTGTTTGTTTGTTGGTTTGAAACAAAGACTTTGTTGTTTTGTTTTGTTTCTTTTTGTGTCTAATAAAAAAAAACAAACAGGAAGTTGATCCACAGGTTGGTTTGGTTTTTTTTTTTTTATCCAGTGAAGAAGAAAAATAAAATAAAATTAAATAAAAAAGACAAAGACGTGAACGTCACATTACCCACAATCCCTCAGTTTCGTCCAGTCGATCGATCGACGGATCAATGACGGTGATCAGATGTTTGTTAAAGACGAAAACAAAGAACTGAAACTGAACTTTAGTTTCAGTTTCACTTCAAACGTTTGACCTGAAACAAAGTTTCAATGTTTCAGTTTCAATGTTTCTATTTTTCTGTTTGAATGTTTCATTTCTTCTCGTCTGTTCTACAGATTAAAGTTTAATAAACGATTTAATTAATAATTTCCTGTTTGTGTTTCGATCCTGGAACATGAAAAACAGAAACGATTAAAAAATAAAAATTAATAAAAAATAATTTTAAGAAAAATGTTAAAGAAAGAAAATCTGAAAAAAAAAAAATAAAATTTAAAAAATAATAAAATACCAAAAATAATTATTAAAAAAAAAAAAAAAAATCTAAATTATTCAAAAGAATAAAAATAAAAATAAAGAATCAACGAGTTGTGGTCAAAGTGACTGATTCACACGTTTTAAAACAAACAAACAAACAAACAAACAAACAGACGAATGTGATTTTGGTCTTTTTGTGTCGTGAGAAAATAAAATAAAAACAAACTAAAACTAAATAATTTTTCTCTACATCATGTCACTAGGAGCCTGTAGCTTAGCATCGATGCTAATTATTCGTTTATTTTAATGAACTGAAGCAGAAACTTCTCAGACGTAGCAGTTGTTTGTTTGTTTGTTTGTTGACAAAAAGAAAAAGTCTTTGTTTCGAACCAGGAACGAGTCGACGACGTCGTCTGGATCAATGAACGTTTCACTCGTCATCTTTTTTTTGTTTGTTTTATTTTTTTTGTGTTTTTGTTGTCGTTTTGTTTTGTTTACGCTCTGAATGTCAGAGGACGATACATCACCGGTCAAATCTCTGGAGCTGAAAACAAAAAGTCTCTGGAGATTCAAAGAAAAATAAAAAACTTAAACGACCCTGAAATCTTTTCTCTGTACATCCGCTGCTTCACACGGAGGAGGGGGCGGAGCCTCGCGTCATGTGACTATGTGTTGGGGGCGGAGCCTCGCGTCATGTGACTATGTGTTGGGGGCGGAGCCTCGCGTCATGTGACTATGTGTTGGGGGCGTGGCTCAGACTCTGAGGGTGAAGCTGTTGACGTTTCTGTTGCTCCTGAACGTTGAGCTGCTGCCACTGGTCCGACGTCGACAGTTTGTTGATCAACGGAGAAACACAGTTCGCCGGGATGATGAGGCCTGAAGGCAACAAACAAACAAACAAACAACGAGGTGAGAACAACAACGACAGCCAATCAGAGGGCGGACGGGAGATAAATGCTGCTGCTTCACTGACAAACGTTTAAAATCTGATGATTTAACAGCTAGCGATGCTAAATGTTAGCATTGCAAGAGTTAGCGACGTTAGGTGTTAGCGACATTAAACGTTAACAACGCTAAGCGCTAGCAATGCTACATGTTAGCAGTGCTAAGAGTTAGCTATGTTAAGTGTTACTTTTATTAAACGTGAATGATGCTATATGACAGCAATACGAAGAGATAGCAACGTTAAGCGTTTTCGCTACTGTCAACAATGTCACGTGATCAGAATGCTAAGCACTAGCGATGCTAAATGTCAGCAATGCCTTGAGTTAGCAGCTTTAAGTGTTAGCATTGCCAACATTTACCTGTTGCTAACTTGAAGCGCTAGCAATGTTAAATGTTATCAGCGCTAAGAGTTAGCAACGTTGAATATTACCAGTGTTTAACGTTGATGATGCTAAGCGCTAGCGATGCTAAATGCCAGTGACCTGAGAACTGATGTTTAAACAGTTTTTGTTTCAGTTTCTACAAACTCCCCGCGTCTGATCCAGACGTTACCCGGTACCGGGGAGGTCTGCCGCTGATTTCAGCTCCACCATGAAAACCAGCGTGTTGCCATGGTGATGTTTACACGCCGGTTTAGCGGTTTAGTCTGTGAGATAAAAACTCACCGACGATCCTCTGTCCGTCCTCCGTCCTCAGGCGGACGATCTGGACCTTGACGTTGGTTCCACTGACCGGCATCAGAACTTCCTCCAGTTCGTTCCAGACGCTGAGAACCGACCCACAGAGAACGTAGTAGGTTCTGCAGCGGAGACCGACTTCACACTGGAGACCAACTGACGCCTTTTTACAGTTTCCTCTCCTGAAACATCGACAGTCAGTTTAGACACGAGTTGTTACTGTAACTTGAAACAGTGAAGATCTGACGTTTAGCGCCGCTAACGTGTAGAGACGCTAACGCTTAAGACTGCTAACGTTAACAGCTGCTAAAACTTAGCATGACTAATGTTTTGAGTTACTAACATTAAACATCGCTAACACATTTAGACGCTAAGACTGAGCATCGCTAACACTTAGCATCTCTAACGTTTAGCATCGCTAACACTTAGCATCTCTAACACTTAGCATATCTAATGTTTAGTATCGCTAACACTTAGCATCTCTAACTCTTAGCATCTATAACACTTAGCATCTCTAACTCTTAGTATCGCTAACACTTAGCGTCTCTAACACTTAGCGTCTCTGACACTTAGCGTCTTTAACTCTTAGCGTCGCTAACACTTAGCATCTCTAACTCTTAGCGTCTCTAACTCTTAGTATCGCTAACTCTTAGCGTCTCTAACTCTTAGCGTCTCTAACTCTTAGCGTCTCTAACTCTTAGCGTCTCTAACTCTTAGCGTCTCTAACTCTTAGCATCGCTAACACTTAGCGTCTCTAACTCTTAGCGTCTCTAACTCTTAGTATCGCTAACACTTAGCATCTCTAACTCTTAGCGTCTCTAACTCTTAGCGTCTCTAACTCTTAGCGTCTCTAACTCTTAGCGTCTCTAACTCTTAGCGTCGCTAACACTTAGCGTCTCTAACTCTTAGTATCGCTAACACTTAGCGTCTCTAACACTTAGCGTCTCTAACTCTTAGCGTCTCTAACTCTTAGCGTCTCTAACTCTTAGCGTCTCTAACTCTTAGCGTCTCTAACTCTTAGCGTCTCTAACACTTAGCGTCGCTAACACTTAGCGTCGCTAACTCTTAGCATCTCTAACTCTTAGCGTCGCTAACGTTTAGCATCAGTGTCGTCCAGTTTGAACTAAACCGTCTCGACATTAACGTGGCGGTAACAGGTGATCGTACCAGTACGCGTGAGAACAGATCTTAGCCGACGACTTGTACTGATCGGTCCAGTGTTGTTTGGCGTCTTCAGACAAAACCTGACGGAACAAAAGAAACAATAACTTAGAAACGTTTCATCGTTGTTGTTGTTGTCGATGTAAATAAAAGCAGAGGCGGCGTCACCTTCTTGAACTTCTTCTTGATGTCGACGTACGTCTCCAGCTTCAGTTGTCGTCCCGTGTTGGGTCGATAAACCAGGAACAGTCTCTTCTTGTTGTTCACCTCTTTGACCAAGATGGCCGTCTTCTTGTTGTTTCTCATCTGAAACCAAACAAACAAACAAACATGTTTAGAAGGATCAGTTTACTGGTCTTAGAGAAAAAAAGTCGCAGGCTGTAAATCTAAAAAGTCACAAATGCAAAATAAATTTGTGCAGTTAGGATTTTAAAAAGTCGCAATTATGGTAAAAAAAAAAAAAAAAAAAAAAGTTGCAAGTTTTAAATCGAAAAAGTCACAAATGAAATAAGTCACAATTATGATCTAAAAAGCTGCAATGAGATAAAAAGTTGCAATCACGATTTTAAAGTCACAATTATGACAAAAAGTTATAAGATAAAAAAGTCTCAAATTACGATAAAAAGCTGCAGTTACAATATAAAAAGTCAAATTACGATAAAAAAAGTTGCAGACAGTAAAAAAGTTGCAAAGACAGTTATGAGAAAAAAAAGTTGCGATTACGATATTAAAGTTGCAGTTACAAGATAAAAAGTCACAATCACAATAAAAAGTTGCATTTACGATAAATAAAAACACATTTACGAGACAAAAAGTCGCAATGAGATAAAAAGTCGGAATCACATTTTAAAAAGTCGCAGTTACGAGATAAAACGCTGCACTTACCAAAACAATAAAAAGTCGTAGTTATGAGCTACAGTTTATTCGCTGGATGTTTCCAGCTTCTCTGTTTTTTTTGTAACGGTCATTTTTTGGATCGGAATCGCAGCGTTTTCGTACCTGGACGTAGAAACCGTCGTCGGCTCCGTTCTGGTCGGCCCAGGCCTGAGTCGCCTCTTCCCACGACATCCCTCTCTCCACGCTGACCTGAGACCAGAGGAAACACGTTAAAACCTCGTCAACCTGACGTCTCCGCAGCTTTTTAACGTTCGAGTAAGAACTGACGGTGAACAGCTCCACGTGTCCCGACGTGGTGTAGCCCGGCGTCAGGAACTTCCTGCAGTCCACCTTCTTCACCTTCTCGTCTCCGGAGCCCAGATCTGATCCCAGACCAGACACATTCAGAGTTAAAACCAGAATCTTGTTAGTTAATAAAACCGGGGGCTGAGACGGGACCGTACCCAGGATTCCCATGTCGTATCTCCCGTTCTTCTTGGCCTCCTGGATGACGGCGCCCAGCGTGTCCGAGAAATACTGGAACAAGGCGTTTTGTTGCTGAACCTCCATCCCCAGGATCCGGTTCAGGAACTTCCCGATGTTGTTGTAATCTGTCGCCGGGTAAAAACAACAGACGGCACGTTTATTTAAAACAAAACAAACTTCAACCGATGGTTTTATTTAATAAATAATCACCTTTGTCCAGCGACAACGTTCCCGACCGATCCTCCACGTTGATGAGGCCGACGCCGATTAATCCACCTTGAATCTCTGAAGAAGAAGAAAACGCAAAGTTGAAAGCAAAAACAAAGACTCGTAGTCGTCGATCGACTGAACAGATGCGACGTCGCTGAGACTCGAACCTTTGAAGAAGTCGCCTTTAAAGTCCGTGGGCGGAGTCACCAGAGGAGAGTCCAGCTTGACGATCGACCTCATCACGATCTCCAGAGCGTTTCTACCGTACTGACGACGACAACAACAACAACAACAACAACAATAACAACCAGCTGACATGAGACTGACGATTACACGAGGTTGATTATGACGAACAGCTTTCAGCAATTTTACTAGATAACACCTGAGAGAAAAGAGCTAACTATCTTAGCTAACCTAGCCAAGCTAACTGTGTAAACCTAGCTAAGCTACCTATCCACCTAAAATTGACAGCATCAGTAAAAAAAACTCTCGGTAGATGTTGGTCAATATATATATAAAATACATCCTGATCATTTTATTTAGTTCGTCAGACAAACGCTGCCGACGTCGACTCACTTTGTTGTCGAAGTTGAACCTGCTCAGATCTCTGGTCTCCGTCGCTCGGCGGTCTCCTTGAGTCAGAGCGCCCTGTCAGAAAGACGAGACAAAACGTTGGACAAACGAGGTGGAGACGCTGCGGCGCCAGAGTTAGAACGTCAGAGGAGTCGTTACCAGGCTCTCTAGTCTTTTAGCCACGATGGAGGCGAACCTCTGCTCTCCTGCCAGCTCCGATATGAGGAAGACGTATTCAGGAGCCGTGACCTGGTTCGACCGGTGAGTTCGTCCTGAAACAAACAAACAGTCAGTTTCAACCAACATCGTCTCTGTTGTTTTAGTTTTTATTTTTCAGTTAAGACGTCGACGGACCGAACTGCTGGATGGCTCGGTCGGCGCTCCACGGCAGCTCCAGAGTCATGTGAACTCGCCGCCGCTGGTTCTTGACGCGGCGATCGGCCTGAAGGGAAATACCTGAGCTGGCGGCTTCAGAGATGATGGCGATGCTCTGTTGGGAAACCACGACGACTGAGGTTAGTTCTCAGCTCTCTAGCTTAGCGCTAACAGAGAAAAGACGTGAGCCAAGGGGCTAAAAGACTGGGAGGCAAGTTAGCTAAGGTGAGAAAGTTAGCATATGTAGCCAAGTTAGCTAGTTAGGATAATGTTGTAGCAGAGGAGGCTAACATTAGCATAGTGCTACTAAATCCTGATACTAAATTAGTTTTGGTTCTTTTGAAGGTTGAGACATTGACGTTTTCACGCGCCGGTTGTTTGAGACGACTCGTTCACCTTCTCTCCGTCCATGAACCTCTGTTTCTCCGTCAGGTTGAGGATTTCCACCGGGACGTCGAGTTCGGATCGAGACTCGTAGCTGATGCTGCCGTCGTCGTTGCTGACCACGCGGCCTTTCCGACCCGTCATCTGTTTGTCACAACGGTTCGTTGATTCGTTAATGCGTCTTTATTAAGTGATAAGTGGAGGATCAGTGGGAGCGTCCGTACCTCGGCCACGTTGTCGGGTCCTCCCAGCTCGTCGATGAGCTCGTCCAGCGTGTTCGGAGGCAGATCCTCCGCCAGCTGCTCCAGTTTCTCCAACAAGTCTCTCTTCATCTTCTGAGCGAGCTCCACCGCGTCCTGACTCGTCAGGCAGGAATCCTGACTCTCCGTTTTCACTGTTTCACAACAAGACGCTCGTTAGCGATTCGTCACTTTGTGCTGTGATAATGATGTAGTGTTGTGTTGTGTTCACCTGGAGCGGCGGCGGCCGGCGCGCTAGGAGGGTTGACGGGGGCGGTGAACGCCGGTCTGGTGGATCCGAGTCCCGACGCTAACAAGGCACTTTGAATCGAGTCTGGGTCGATGCTCTTCCTTCGCTTCTTCTTCTTCTTTTCTTTGCCTTTCTTCGGTTCCTTTCTGATGAGCCACGGATCTGAAACAAACAAACAAACAAACAAATAAACAAACACATGTTTATGTTTCAGGAAAACTACAGGTCAGTGACGGAAACGAGGACAAGAATAAAGAAACAAAACAAAACTGTTTACGGTATTCTGCCATTACCCATTAGCAATGTTGAGTGTTAGCAATGCTAAACATTAGCAATGTCAATCGTTAGCTATGATAATTGTGAGAGATGCTAAACGTTAGCAATGCTACACAGCAAAGCTAAGTGCTAGAATTGCTAAATGGTCGCAATATAAGGTATTAGCGGCCAAACATCAGCAATGTTGAGTGTTACAGACACTAAATGTTAGTGACGCTAAGCGCTAGCCGTGCTAAATGTTAGCAAGTGCTAACAATGCTGAACATCAGCAACGGTAAGTGTTAGCGATGCTAAGTGTTAGCGATGCCTAGACTTAGAAATGTAAAGTGTTACCAACATTAAGCGCTAGCCATGCTAAGCGCTAGCCCTGCTAAGCGTTAGCGACATCTCCGTGGACTCACCGTCCTCGTCGTCGTCGTCCGACTCGTCTCTGAACGGGTTGAAGTCGTCGTCCTCGTCGTTGGAACTGGCCGACTTGAAGCTGTCGTCGCTGTCTCCGTCTTTGGCCGAGTCGCGGTCCGAGTCGTCGGACTGACTCTCGTCGGAGCTGGTCCCAGACAGACCGCCGTGTTTACGCTTCTTCTTCTTCTGCTGCTGCTGCTTCTTCAGGTCCGAACCTGGACAGTTTACCATCCGTTTAGTCGACCGATGAGGTTAAATCTAAACGAGCTGCAGCGGTTTTGTTTTCTCACCTTTCCGTTTCTTCCCCTTCTGTTCGGGTTCTTTGGCGTCGCCGGGAGACGGCGTCTTCTTGGCCGAGAGGTCGATGCCCAACAGGCTGTAGAGCTTCTGTCGGTCTGGAGCTGGGAAGTGTTTCTCAATCAGCGACTGGAGGACTCCTCTGTAACAGAAACATGTCGACCACAGTTACAGTCTTTCTTTCTGCTGCTACTGGTGATTCCTGCGTCTTCAGAAAGACACAAGGACGTGACAACGTTTACCTGGAAACACAAGAAATATGAGGAAATTCTGGTGAACGTTGAAGTGATTAGTCGGAAGTTACCGGGGAAGTTGCGATAGCTGGTCAAAAACATTGCTGGCAAAAGTTTCAATGATTAGTTACAGAAGATGCAATGATTGGCCGAAAGTTGAGGGGAGTTGCAACGATTAGTCAGAAGTTGCGAGAGAAAAAAGTTGCAATGATTGGTTAGAAGTTACAGGTGACGTCACGATGATTAGTCATAAGTGGTTGGAAGTTGTAGGAAAATCTGTGGTTGTTGGACAGAAGTTGCGGGGAAAGTTGCTTTGATTGGCCGAAAGTTGAGGGGAGTTGTGATGAGTAGTCGGAAGTTGCGGTAAATAAAAAACTGCTGGCAAAAGTTGCAATGATTAGTTACGTAAGTTACGGGGGAAGTTGCGATGAGTTGTCGGAATTTGGGGTTAAGTTGTGATAAGTAGTGGGAAGTTGCGGTGATTCGTTAAAATTACAAATCGTGTAAAAATCGTAGGGATGTGTTGAATTTGCGTTAATATCTGCGATGACGTCGTCCTGGAGGATGTGAACATGTTGAAGAAACAAACTTTCGTCCGTGACTCAGACTTAGCGGCGACGCTACGCGTGTTCGTACTTGGCCGTGGACACGAAGTCGTTGAGTTCTCCTCCTCCTTCCTCCAGCGCCTCCAACGTCCGGGCTTCGCCGGTCGACTGGAGTCCGATCACCACGCACTGAAACGACGAGGACACGTCAGGTCAGAGTCACGGTTAGCGCTCGGCGTTAGCGCCGGAGCGGCGGCGGGTCCTCACCTTCCCGTTCTGGACCTCCTCCCTGGCGAGCTGCACCACCCGGCGGACTTTGGAGGCGATGCACAGATACTTGAAGAACCTCTGGTGAGCCGACCAGAACTGACCCCACATCGACTTCTTCATCCGCTGCTCGGCGTCCATCAGGTTCGCCGCCTGCTGGAACTTCTCACGGGCGGCGACCCACTGGACCGGACAGGAAACAGGAAGCAGGTTAACAAAATAAAACACTAACGTCTGGATATTATATTATTTAATAAGTAATAATCAGGATATAAATATAGAAAATTAAATATTAAGGAGGAAGATAATTATAAACATTATTTAAATTGAATTTAAATAATTTACTTAATTATCATCATTATTCCTGGAAAAAAGCAATTATTTTAGTTGAATAAATTTAATAAATCTTATTTATTCAAATATAGAAAATCAAATACAATAAAACTAATTTTAAATGTGAAATTTAATTTAAATATTTTAATTATTTATTCAATTAAACATTAAAATTACCATTTTTTATTTTAAATCAAATCTAAAATATCTTCATTGTTATTTTTTATTTAAAATATAATTAATAGTATTTAATTTATGTAAATTATTTCTTTATCTTTAAATAAATATAGAAAACAAAATTACTTATATTTAAATTTAAATTATTTCCTTATTTATCTACATAAATACAGACACTGAATGTTAAAATTATGATTAAACACTAACTACTTTAATTAATGAACAAACAAATTAGATCGTCTGATTATTAAAAGTAGTAATTAATCAGTTTTATGTGTTGGATAAAAGTGAATTAAAGCAGCTACTTCTCGTCCTCACCAGCCTGACAGACTTGTTGTACATGTTGATGTACTGCTGCGTCAGAGGAACCTCCTCGATCCTGAACGTCACCCCGGTGAAGCTGAGCTGCCGAGCGATGTACATCCCCCTCAGCTTCATGTCCATGGCGACGATCTCCATGGCGCCGACGCCCCTGGAGGCGGCGAACAGGAAACGGGAAACACGGACGCGTTAAACCGGACGAGGACGACGACGTTAAACATCAAACACACAGAGAAACCGACCTGCGTTCGACGGCTTGGATGAAGTTACCGAACTCTCTGAACGGCGTCTTGTGGCCCCAGATGCCGAGTCGGTTCATGTACGCCATGTTCCGAGGTTCAGAGGCGCCTGATCGCCGCCAGATACATAAACATCAATGTTATCAATCTCAGCGTTTAGATGGATGGATGGATCGGTCGGTTTACTTCCTGTGTGACTGACCGGTAGCGCTGGCGTAGACGACTCGAGCTTTGGGAAGTTTGTTCTGCAGCTCCAACACGGCGAGGCCCGTCTTCGTAGGTTTGGACGACCCGATCGGACAAACGTTCTTGGCTTTGTGACACTCGTCGTAAACGATCTGAGGACGCTCGGTTAAAGAACGACGACGTCTCTGGAGTCGTCTTCACCAGAAAGACTCAAAACCTGATTTAAATGTGTTTTAGATGAAGATTAAAGTCGTAGCAGAGTTAGCTAACGTAGCTAAATTAGCTAATGTAGCCCAGTTAACTTGTGTAGCAAATTTCGCTAAGTTAGCTGATGTAGCTAAGTTAGCTAACGCAGTCAAGTAAGTTAATGTAGTCAAGTTAACTTGTGTAGCAAAGTTTGCTAAGTTAGCTATATTAGCTTATGTAGCCAAATCAGCTAAAATTGCAAATTTAGCTAATGTAACAAAGTTAGCTAATGTAGCCGACGTAAGCTAATGCAGCCAAGTTAGTTTGGTAAACAAATTAGCTACATCTGTAGCCAATTTAGCAAAAGTTGGCAAATGCAGCAAAGTTAGTTAATGAGGGAAAGTTAGCTAATGTAGCCATGTTAGCAACTACGTTAGCTAAAGTAACCAAGTAAGCAACCTAAGTTAGTAGTTAGTTTAATCTTAGAAAGTTGGTTAATGTAGCCAAATGAGTTGATGTAGCTACGTTAGCTAACAGAGTCCAGTCTCCTAGCTCAGTCAAGTTAGCTACTTTAGCTAACTTTTACACATTAGCTAAGTTAGTAGCTAATTATAGAAGACGTGGGTGAATGTTGGAGACAGCAGAGGAGGCTAACATTAGCTTAGTGCTAACAGAGAAAAGTCTGGGAGCAAGGTTAGCTAATGTAGCTAAATTAGCCAAGTGAAGTTACTTTAGCCAAATCTGCTAACACGACAACTTTAGACAACATAGCCAAGTTAGCTAAAATAGCTAATAGCGACATTTGCAGTTGTCGATGTGAACCGCTAACGTTAGCCACATGTTTTTTAATGTCTCCGTCGGTTTCTGTTGAAGGATACGACTCCGTCGAAGTCTTCTCCGCACCAGTGCAGCAGCTGCTCGAACCTGGTCTTGTACTTGCCTCCTGATTGGCTCTCTCCGATCAGAGACGAGTAGGTGGCGAAGATCACGCCCTTCTTCACGCTGCCGTTGTGTTTGGACGAGATTTTTCCATATTTGAACTGAAATTAAAGAAGCGTAATGAGTCGAACGTCGATGTTTTTTTTTTTTAAAGACAGTTTCCATGAGGTGAACTGACCTTGTTCAGAGAATGAACCTGGATGTTTTTGGCTCCGATGTCTCGTAAATCTCGCTCGGCGTCGTACTTCAGGTCGTTAGAGACGCTGAACCTGAAGCAGAAGAAGAAACGTGGTGATTCACACGAAGCAGGTGACGTCTGATACGACTCCAGGAGGATTGTGGGTAATTACCAGAGCGATCTCTTGCGTCCTAGAAGATAGTTCTCGTAGATGATCCCTGCGATGGTTCGACCTTTCCCCACGCCGGCGCCGTCGCCGATCAAATACGCAGCTCGGTCGCCGCTGGGGAGGAATGTCTCGTGTTGCTGCAGAAACAAAAAAATACGATTTTAAACGTCAGTCGACAAATCAAAGCTAATGTAGCCACGTTAGCTAATGTATTCAAGTCAGTAGACAAATAAGCTGATGCTTAGTAGCCAAATTAATGTAGCGAAATTTGCTAACAGTCACATCAACTAACGTTAAAGTAACAAAGTTAGCCAAGGTAGCTAACATGGCTAAGTTAGCTAATGTAGCCACATTAGCCGAGTTAGCTGATTATAGAGGAAGTGTAAAGTATCAACGAGTCTGTAGACGCCATCTTTGTTTGTTGTCATGGAAACTTATAGCAGTAAAGTAGAGGAACATCCTCACTCCTCAACACTTTGTCTCAAGGGATGATGGGTAAAAACCGAGGAACGTGTTTGACCCAGAGTCTCCAGGTCTGGTCTGGAAACTCCTCAGGGACCCTCTGAGGAGTCTGGTCTGGACCAGACTGGAGTCTGTTGAGACCAGGGCTGTTGTTGTTTACCTGCGCTGCGTAGGTGATGGCCTCCAGCTGCAGCGCAGACAGGGAGCCTCTGTCGATGGTTTCCTCAGGGATGGAGAGTCGGTACCAGACGTCTGGAGGACTGACGCTGGACAGGGAGCTGGTCTCCACCACCGGGTCGGGGTGTCGCATCCCGATCTTCACTGAGGACACGAAAGCGACGACGTCGTTAGACATCAGCTGGCGTTTAAATCAAACCGTGACCCGGTTGCGTTTCACTCACGTTTCATGGGCATGTACTCGGCGTACGTCTCGGCGTGACCCAGCTCGTCCTCCTCCTCCTCCTCAGGTTCCTCCTCCTCCTTCATCCCCGGGGGTTTCTGCTGCGACACGAAAACACAACGACGTCATCGAACGCGACGACAAACGAACCCGAGAACACGACGACGCTGGTTGAGGAGAAACTCACCAGAGGATGAGAGAAGTTGTGGAGTTTGACGTCGTCGTTGATCCAGATCCTGGACGAGTCTTTACCCACCACCTCCTTCTTGATCCCGTTGTTCATCTCACCTGGAAACACGTGACCTCATCATGACCTCATCATGACATCATCATGTTCACAATCAAACACACTTCCTTAGAGTACGAGTCATAGTCAAGTACAGTGAAAACGAGGTACATCAAGACTTTTATACTTTAGCATCTGTACTTCTACTCTAGCGTCTGTGCTTCTTCTTCACAAACTAAAAACCAGAAGTTTATTTGTGTTTTCTTTGTAAAACCGCGACAACACTGGGTCTTGTTTCGTTTCCGCGGCGACAACTCACTTGGACCTGTGGCTGTTGCCGTGGCGACGGGCGGAGCGATGTCAGGCGGAGGTTTCAGCTTCATCAGCTCCATCAGACTGTTTCCCTTCAGGCCGGCGGTCTTGACGTGACCCGTCCGGAGGAGGTCTTTCAACTGAATCTGAAGAGACAGACAGATTTAATCGTTACGAGGTGACGGTAACCGACGGCAACCAATGGTAACCGACAGCAACCGGTGCCTTGTGGTCACCTGGTCTCTGCTGGAAGGCACTGCTGTGGACGCTGACGGAGGAACGGCGGCGGACGAGGGCGTGGACGCGCCTCTCAGCGCCGAGTTGGCCACGTGCACCACCTTGGTGACGGTGATGGTGTGTTTGATGGGGTTGGCTACCGACTGTTTGGTGGCCACGCCCCCCAGAGACGGCAACTGATTGAGCTGGTTTAAGACAAACGTGGTGGTGGATGGCTGAGGTTTGTGCTGCGGGAGACGAGGAGACGCGTCAGAGAGAGAAACCACACGTACACGAGAGACGACGCTCGACGTCAACTCACCCTGATGGTGACGACGGGAACCGGAGCCGGAGGTTCAGGTCGAACCGCTTCCATCGCCTCCGTCGCCACGCCGACGTCCAGGGCACTGATGGAGATAGACTGGAGCAGCACAGAGACACCGACAACAGACTAGATTAGAAACTATTAGATTATAAACTACTATTATGAACTATAACTATTATAAAAACATCAGTCTGATTTTATTTAATGTTCATTTACATGGAAATAGAAAAGATTATTTAGTCAAAGTCGCAATATTTCCACAATAAAAGTCTAAAAATCTGCAGAATAAGAGTCGTAATATTTCCAAAATAAATATAAGGAAATATAAGTTGTGATATTTCCAGAATAAAAGTCTTAACATTCACCACAATAAAAGTCGTAATAACACAAGAATAAAAGTCAAATTATTCTTAACATAAAAGCCGTAATATTTCCAGAACAAAAGTTGGAATATTACCAGAATAAATCGTAAATTTACCAGAATAAAACTCACATTATCTCCAGGATAAAAGTCTAAATATTTCTGAAATAAAACTCGTAATATTTCAAGAACAAGTCATAAGATTATTAGAATAAAAGTTGTAATAAAACAAGAATAAAAGTCTTTATTTTCATGAGGTAAAACGTCTTACTTGCTGGGTTGTCGAGGGCTGTGCAACATCCTGAGAATCAACATCGAAGAGACCGATATCGTTGGGACAAATGCCGCTCTCGCTCAGGGCGGCGAGGAGCAAATCCTGTCCAGGATCCATCTACGAGCACAACCAACATCACACAGCGTTTATTCATGTACAGCAACATCCAATCAATCAATCAATCAATCAGAAACAACGACGTCTGCAGCCTCAGAAATCAGAAGTTCGAGGTTTAAACCATCGTTTTTAAATGTGACAAACGACTGAAGTTTTCTCAAGAAACGTATCAATAAAGACGATAAATTAAAACTATTAGTTGCAGAAATATTTCTTTAAAAGTTCAGAAGGAAAATATGAAATAAAATAAATAAACAAACACGTGAAAAATAAAATAAAAGTAGCGACTACTTTAATAAATTATAGATAAAATAAAAAAGATGAATAAAAAACATTAGAAGCAATAAACAAACAAATCGTTTTAAATGCAGAATAAAATAAATAGTTGACACTAAAACTAAATAAATAAATATATTGTCAATTATTTTAATATATAAAATAAAACTAGATAAACATCAACAGCTACAGTTGCTCATTAAATCCTTAAAAATACAGAATAAAAATAAAACAACAAATAAAACACCAGAGTTTTAAACATTATATTAGCAACTATGTTAAATAAATAATATTTATAATAATAAATAAACATCTACAGCCACAGTTTGTTTTCTATCTCGTTAATTATTCTAAACAGAATATTATGAATCAAACAAGACGTTTTGAAAATGATTTCAACACGTTATAGATCCACTGATTGATCAGTAAACAGATAAACAACATTAATTGAAGATGTTGAAGCCACATGTTCAGCAGCACGTGTGAGGTCAAACAAGCTGGAAAAAAACCGGGGAATTTAACAGAAACAAACACGTGATGTGTTTTTAAATTTCACAATAAAACAACAGACTGGTGTCGATGTTTACTTTATAAAAAAAATTAACAAAATTATCTTTAATCTTGATCCGAAATGAACCTAAAACAAGACACGTGTTTGTAACTTCCTGATCTGATCCAACCACCCGCGGAGCTTTTTTATTATAACTACTTCTTCTTCTTCTACTGTTTAAAACTCAACTTCTTCTACTAGTTAATAATTATAAACAAAAACAGGATCTTAACTGAACCGAGCTACAGCAGGTCAGTGGGTTTATATCCGGGCAGCTAACACCGCTGTCCCGGTCAAACCGAGCTCATAATCGGCCTTGTTTTTAGTAGCTCAGGGTGACACAGCTTAGCAACATTTAGCCGTTAGCTTCAACACACTCCGCACTTTCACATTCACTTTCTACTTTAATCATTTCGAGCCAAAAAAAATAAGTCAAAACCGGCTGCAATGAGCTGATAATAACTTAGCGATTAGCTTGTTTTTTTTTTAAGCTAGCTAGCTAATGTCACTAATGTCAACCGCCTCTGACCCCCGCGACGCACGCGGACATTAACCGTTAATTTAAATAAAAATTAAACATTTAAATAACATAACGTCCAAACCCTAGTTTACAGTTAGCCAAGTCACGCTAGCTGTCGTTGTCGGATTGACGCTGATCGTTAGCAAAGCGGGAAGCTAACAAGCTAATAAGCTATCTTACGTTAGCTAACTAAGTTAGCTAGCTAGCTAGCTAGCAACCTCCCGGTTAAACAAAACAACACAAACCCGTTAAAAAGCTCACGCTGCTCGGTCAACACGCTCCGTTTGTTGCTGTTTCTGCTGCTGCTGTTCTCACGCAGTGTCATCGCTGTCGCTAGCTAACGTTAGCAACCAGAAGCGTTAACGACGCTAACCGTTACCGCCTCAAAATCGCGAATAATGATGATAATAGTGATAAAAAATACACTTTAATATGATGTCATAAAACGCGAATGTGACGCTGAGGTTTATTAACGTTAATCTAACGTTGTGTCGGTGTTAAAACGGGAGGTCCCGCCCCGAGTGGAGGTGAGGTTACCTGACTGTCGGTCGCTCGGCGGTTTGTTGTCCTCTCCGCTCCGCCGCGCTCACGCCATCTTTTTTTATGAAACGCTCCGCCGCATGCTGGTCACGTGACGCGCGAGGCCCCCACAGCGGCCGTTTTTTTTTTTTTTTTTATCGGGTTCGAAACCACCGCCCCCCCTCCTCCTTCCTCCTCCTTCGTCTTCTTCTTCTCCGTCTTCTTCTTCTTCTTCGTGGAATAAAACCAAACCTCCGCAGCGGCCGTGGAGAATCTCTCGACGACCGTAAACTAACCAAAACGACTGATGTGACATTTTAAAAAAAAAAAAAAAACGTTAACGCAAACGACAAAACATAGCAGAGTCACCGAGCTAACGCAGCGTCACGTGACCACCGCCAGGTCTTCGCCGGAAGTGACGTTACCGGATGTTTCTTCTTCTTCGTTGTTTCTTTTTCCGCCGCTGTCTGGGAGCAGGAGGGAGGAAATGTTTAGGTTAAATATTTATTTATTTTCCTAACAATGTAAATAAATAAATAAAACAGAATTTAATAATATTTCTTAAAATAATAAAAAATATATTTTTATAATAAATTGTAGAAAAATATTTTATTATGTTTGTTTATTAAATATCGTATTTTATTTATTTTTATTTTAATATATTAGGTTTACACTTTGTTTATTTTATTGTATTATTTTATGTTTATTTAGATTTATTATTATTTAATTCTATTTTTACATATTTCTATTATTTAATTTTATATTTCTACATCGTATCAGTCGTGTACATGTGTCAGAATTGACAATAAAGTTGACTTTGACTAAATATGGAATTGTTATTATTTATTTATTTTTTATTAAAGGTTTAAAGCTCAGGAAAGCTGACATTTTTTATGCAACTTGATTATAAATTTGTATGAAAATAAATGTAGATTTTATTATGGTTTATTACCTTTATTCTGAAAAGTTGCAATACATAATTTATTGTATGTGTATGTAAAAGCAGAATTAATGTTTTGTTTTTTTTTTTTAAACATAACTATTATTTTTAATTCATTTACAGACCTGCAGTGCTATTTTATTTCATTTTATTTACAGACCTGTAGAACTATTTTATTTTATTTTTATTTACCTGCAGTACTGTCTTATCTTATCTTAATTTATTTTATTTAAAGACCTGCCATACAATTTATTTTATTTTACTTACAGACCTGCAACACTATTTTATCTAATTTTATTTTATCTTGTTTTATTTACAGACCTGCAGTAAAATGTTATTTTATTTTTTTTATTTATTTTATTTACAGACCTGCAGAAACATTTTATTTTATTTAATTCTAATTTATTTTATTTAAAGACCTGCAGTACTATTTTATTTTATTTTATTTTATTTTATTTTATTTTATTTTATTTTATTTTATTTTATTTTATTTACCTGCAGTACCGCCGCCGTCCTCCGGGGGGAGACGTCGTCCCGCCGTCGCTCTTCTTTACTTCCATGTAGAAGAAACATGGCGGAGCGGAGCTGCGGAGGCTGCGTCGGCTGAAGCTGCTGGCGGTTTAAATCCCCCAACAACACTCACGGTTTCTCGGTCTCCGTCACCACCGCCGTTAGTGAGGGAACCGCCGCAGAGCAGCAGGGTGACGTCGACCCCCGGTACCGGCGGAAAACGACGGTTATTTATTTTTTTATTATTACTTGTTTCTCCGCCGAAGCTGGAGCCACGAAAACAAGTCATGAACGGGGTAAGTTTAGTTAGTGATCATCAAAACATCGGATAAATAACGGAAACGAAAACGACCTGGAAGTTGTTAATCGCTTTATTTTATAGTTGGATAAATATATTAAACATCGAAATCATTAAAATTATCATTTGAGACGTTTTAATGTTAAATTAGCGCAGTTTGAGTCGTTGTACACGAGTCGTTTTGTTTGCTAGCATTAGCTTGATGCTAACAACAACAACATCAAACAGCGCAAAGTAATATTTTTATATCGATGTTTTAGTTTAATGAAGTTTTATTTCGGCTGGTGGATGAACCAGCAGGAGGCCTGTGTGGGTTTAAAGGGACCATCTGGAGACCTGGATGTGGGTGTGGATCCAGCATGGTCCTGGTCCTGGTCCTCAGGGCCACTCCCACATCGGGCCTCACAAATACTGCGTTTAAATATATATTTAAAGGTACCCGGGTGTAATTATTTTTAAATAAACCTCATTAGTTTTGGTTTTATTTGTGTCGTAATCAAAGCGCATGTTGTGGAAACAAATAAAAACAGAAAACATCTGTTTTGTTTTGTGTTGACATGAAAATATAAGGAGCTGGAGCAAAGTTTGGACAAATATTAGCTTGTTTTAGCTAAGTAGCTAATGTTAGCATGATTAATTAGTAGCTAATGTTAGCATGATTATTTAGTAGCTAACATAAGCATGATTAATTAGTAGCTAACGTTAGCATGTTTTAGAGGAAGATAACATATTATGTTACAAAAAGAAATGTTAGCTTGTTTTGTAAGTAGCTAACGTTAGCGTGTTTTAGAGGAGGCGAATATTAGCGTGTTTTCTATGTAGCTAACATTAGCATGTTTAATTAGGAGATAACGTTAGCATGTTTAAGAGGAAGCTAACATTAGATTGTCTTACAAATAAGTAACGTTAGCTTGTTTTCTAAGTAGCTAACATTAGCGTGTTTTCTAAGTAGCTAACATTAGTTTGTTTTAAAGTAGCTAACATTAGCTTACTTTAAAAGTAGCTAACGTCAGCATGTTTTAGAAGTAGCTAACGTCAGCATGTTTTAGAAGTAGCTAATATTAGCTTGTTTCATAAATAGCTAACGCTAATGCGTTTTTAGAAGAAGCTAACACTAGATTGTGTTTTATGCAGTTAACGTTAGCTTGTCTTATGATTGTTTTACTACTAGCTAAAATTAGCGTAATTTAGAAGTAGCTAACGTTAGTTTGCTTTATTACTGGCTAACATTAGCTTGTTTTATAAATAGCTAACATAGAGAGTTTTATAATTAGCTAACATTAGCTTGTTTAATAGGTAGCTAGCGTGTTTTAGAGAAAATTAATACTAGCACTAATGTATAAGCTTGTTTTGTATGTAGCGAACATTAGCTCAGGCTAATGCTAACGGTTGCTTCTGTAGTTTCCTAGGAAACCCAATATGGCGGAGCGAATTATTTGGGTTAAATCTTCACGGACTTGTTTTTCAGAAATATTAGAAAGAAACAAAATGTTTTCTTTTCCGTGTCGCTGTCGTTTTTAAACTTTTAACCGTTAAATGAAACGAACCTTGTTTGTCGTCAGGACGTCGTCTGCAGCTCAGTCTCCGTCTTCAGCTGCTCGTCAGCAGGTGAAGACGAGACGACGACGGAGGAACGACGACGTCCGGTAAACGACGACGGTGAGTGTCGTCGTTTTATTCTCAAACGGAAACTTTTCTAAAGTTAATTTAAAAAACAAAACGTGTTTTTTTTTCCAGGTCGAAGAACTAAATCCTCCCAGAGCGAGTGTTCACCCTGCTGGTCAGATGAACAGCTCTACGCCGCTCAGCCCCGCCTCCGCTCGCCGCCCGACGCCTCGCTGTCGCTTAGCAACGGCCTCCGTCACGGCCTCCTGCTCGCCGCCGACAACGGCGCCGCCGTCCGCAGCCGCCGCCGGAGAGGAGTCCGGGCCAAAGTGGAGGGAAAGAAAACACCACGACGGATGTACGGGTAGTTCTTAATTTTACGTTTTTTTTCACCACAGAAGAAGAAAGTTCACATCTGTGATAACGTTGTTTTTTTTTTCACACTAAAGTTCAGCTGCGAAAAATTCCCAGAACAGAAAAGTGACGGATTATTTCCCGATACGACGAAGCTCCAGGAAAAGTAACACGGAGTTAAAGGTGAGAGACAAAAACTTTACGAGAATAAAGTTATAAAATTTTAAGAATAAAAGTCGGAAATTTCTGAAAACAAAAGTTGTAAATGTACAAGAGAAAAAAGTCGTAAAGTTGCGAGATTAATAGTTATAAATTTAAGAGTAATAGTCGCAAATTTACGAAAATAAAAGTCGTAAAATTACGTGAAAAAAATTCATTAATAAAATCTGTCAATTTACGTGAAAGAAGTCGTAAAAGTTAAGACAATAAAAGTCGTAAATTAACAAGAATAAAAGTCGTAAATTTACGAGTTTTATTTAGTTTAAAGAATAAAGTCGTAGTTTTACGACCGTAAGTTGTAAAATTACAATGAAAAATGTAAATTTACGTAAAACAGTTGCAATTTTTCGAGAATAAAAGTTGTTAATTTACAATAGAAAAAGATGTTTTTGTTTGTGCCTCATGTTTGTTTGTTTCCGTCAGTGTGAACAGAAGAAGCTGATCGACGATCTGATCACGAACGGAATAGAAGAAGGAATGGAGGTAACGTTTACGTTAACGTTAAAGTATCCGACGTCGTTGAAGCTAAACCGTCGTGGACCGTTGAAACGTTAAACTCGTCTTCTTCTTCTGGTGTTTTTAAAGGTGCAGCACATCGAGGGAAAAGGTCGCGCCGTCTTCGCCACCCGTTGTTTCCAGAAAGGCGAGTACGTGGTCGAGTACCACGGAGACCTGCTGCAGATCCACGACGCCAAGAAGAGAGAGGCGGAGTACGCTCAGAACCCCAACACCGGCTGCTACATGTACTACTTCCAGTACCTCTGCAAAACCTACTGGTACGACTACGTTTCTACTAGCGACAGACTCCACACTCGATGTTTTAGCTGTTTTGTTGTAGCGCAGCCAAGTCAATGATGCTATTTTTTCCCCTTTTAAAGAGAAAAACAGCAAAGTTTTAGATACGTTAAACCTCAGCGATGCTAAATGGTAGCGATGCTAAGTGTTAACGACACCAGGCAATTGTTGGTGACGCTAAACGTTAGCTAAGCTCAACGTCATCGTCAGCGTCATGCTAAATATTAGTGATGCTAAACGTCAGCAGTGTCAGTGATACTAAATATGAGCGATGCTAAACTTTAGCAACACTGTTAGTGCTGCTAAATGTTACAATGCTAAGTGATAGTGACACTAAACATTAGCAATATTAAGTGTTAGTGATGCTACGTTAGCTATGCTATATGTTAATGATGCTAAATATTAGCATACTATATGTTAGCAACACTAAGCGATAATTATGCTAAACGTTAGCGATACTAAACCTTAGAAACACTGAACTTTAACAATGTGAAGTGTTAGTGATGTTAAATCAGTGACACTAAACATTAGCAACGCTAAGTGTGAGTGATGCTATATGTCAGTGATGCTAAACATTAGCGATACTGAACGTTAACAATGTTAAGTGTTAGTGATGCTAAATCAGTGGCACTAAACATTAGCGATACTAAACGTTAGCTATGCTACATGTCAATGATGCTAAACATTAGCGACACTGAACTTTAACAATGTGAAGTGTTAGTGATGTTAAATCAGTGACGCTAAGCGTTAGCGACGCTAAGCGTTAGCGACGCTAATTGTTCTTGTCTTCGTTTGGTCTCTTCAGCGTCGACGCCACCAAGGAAACGGGTCGAATGGGTCGTTTGATAAATCACAGCAAGAACGGAAACTGTCAAACCAAACTCCACGACATCAGCGGCGTCCCGCACCTGATCCTGGTGGCGTCCAGAGACATCGACGAGGGCGAGGAGCTGCTGTACGACTACGGAGACCGAAGTAAAGCTTCCATCGCTGCTCACCCCTGGCTCAAATACTGACACAACAAACAAACAAACAAACAAAAGGGAAACGTGGTTTCTCTTCACCTCAGAGACAAAATGGCGGACGCACCGAGGAGTTTTATTTCTCTGAACATGAAACATTCTGGTTGTTTTGCAGCTCGTTTATTTTCTACTTGTTTTGTATGAACCTAAAGACTCTGCAGCTCTTTTATACACAGCTTCTTTTTTTTTTTTTTTCTTAATTAGTTGTTTAGATTAAAAAAAAAAAAAAAAAAAATTAGCAATACTCGTATTTATGCCCCGTTTTGTTTTTGTTTCTGATCATGAAATGAAAAAAAAAAGAAAATTAAACGTCAAACTTTGTGTTTGTGCAGCAGGAGTTTAACTTTAAACACAAGTTTTAATATTTATAAACCACATTTTCATTAAATATTCTGTGTAAATATGTTTTATTATACTTTACTAGGGATCAATAATCTATAATCACCTATAAATTTCATGTTTTTATCACTGGTGTCAAAACTACAACGTTTATATTTAATTTATCACCGAAAACTAAAGATGTTTCGTCTAATTTAACGGTAAAGTTAATGGGTTGGTGTCATTTAAAACTATATGTATATATATTAAGTAGTTGCAGCCTTTATGCTAAGCTAACAGCTAAGCTAAGCTAAACTGTCGTGTTTTTTTCCCTCAAAATGACCAAAAAAAATCGCCTTTAAAGTCAAACGTACACGTCACTTAAACTTCCAGTTTATGCTCTAGTCTTGATGCTAAGCTAACAGCTAAATTAACTGTGAGGCTAACTGCTAAGCTAAAAGCTAGGCTAAGCTAATCTGTTTCCCTCAAAAAAATGTCAAATGATCATCTTTCAAATTAACGTAAACATCACACAAACTTCCAGTTTACCTTCCAATCTTCGTGCTAAGCTAACAGTTAAGATAACAACTATGCTAAGCTAAGCTAAACCATTGCGTCATTTTCCCAAAGTGTCAAAAAATCATCTTTACAATAAAATGTAGATGTCACACAAACTTCCTGTTTATGCTACAGTCTTTATGCTAAGCTAAGCTAACGGCTAAGTTAAACTAAGCAAAGTTAACACTGAGGATAAGTAAAGCTAAACTGTTGCGCTTTTCCTCTCAAACAAAGTCAAATAATCGTCTTTAGAATAAAACATAGACATCACACAAACTTCCTGTTTACACTGAAGCCTGTATGCTAAGCTAAGCTAAAGGCTAAGATAACAGTTGAAATATGAGCTATGCTAAGCTAACAGCGAAGGTAATTTGTTAAAGGCAAATAATTGTCTTTCAAACTGACGTAAATCTCACACAAACTTCCTGTTTACAAGCCAAGCTAATAGCTAACAGCTAACAGCTAAGCTACTCTGTAGCATTTTTTATCAAAAAAAGTCAATCATTTCCAAAATAAATGGAAACGATCCAAAAACTTCCTGTTTATGCTCCCGTCTTTATGCTAAGCTAACCGCTAAGCTCAGCTATCGTGCATTTTCCCTAACTTCCTGTTCACGCGCTAGGCTAACGGCTACGCTACGTTAAACTGTGGCTCCTGCTCACAAACACAAACTTCCTGTTACACTCCACATCTGTTCGTTTCTACCAGATGTTTGAAAACTGTTCATCAGCTCGACTGCCAAAAAAAACATTTTGTTTTTGTTTTAACTTTTAAAACTTTTATTAACTTTTTTTTTTTTTTTTTTCTTCTTCACGGTCCAAAAGTTCAACTGAATCACAAACTGTTGATGATTTTTATTTATTTATTTGTTTAATTTCTTTTTTTTTTTTTTCGGTACGAAACACGTCACGTGACTCACATTTTACGTTTATATAAAACTTTTTTGTTTTGTTAAAATAAACTTATTAAGTCTTAATTAATTAGTTTCACTATTCAAACATTAAAACTTTTAATTCATTAATCAATCAAGTGTTGACGAGTTGAGGGACTATTTTCAGCGGCGGATGAATCCACATTTACTGTATTATTTTTATTATTATTTTAATATGAAACTTCACCACATTTAATTATTATTTAATAATAATTATTATTAATTTGCTGGGGCTTCATCTTAAAGGAACAGGTTCACATTTCTGGGAATTTAATTATTTTTTTCTAATTTATTCTTAACAGCTTCATGAACCCGGGACCTAAATAATGTTACATAAAAAAATATTATTATTATTTTTAATTTAATTCAGTTTAATTCAAGTTCAAGTTTCAGGAAATAAACGGCGTCAAAAGTATTTAAAAAATGTATTAAAATAAAAATAAATCGTCCCCGTCGCCTCCAAAGTAGCAAAACTGTAGAACTGATGCAATAAACGACCTGAAGGGGGCGACACTGAGCTGCTGGCTGGTTTTGTTTTTTTTTTTTTTTTTTTAATAGTTAATATCTTTGCTGTTGTAGCGTTAAACAAATCTTCATGCTGGTTCAGACATCGACGAATAAAGATGTAACAATATGCAAAGAAACAAGACAAAGTTTGATTTGTTCACTTTGTTCACTTTTAATTAGCCAAGTTAGCTAAAGAAGCTAAGTTAGCTG
Source organism: Polydactylus sextarius (assembly GCA_016801845.1). Lineage (NCBI taxonomy): Eukaryota > Metazoa > Chordata > Actinopteri > Polynemidae > Polydactylus > Polydactylus sextarius. The sequence continues at coordinate 16,941,473 of CM028931.1, forward strand.
AGGTGGCTGTTAGCTAAAGTAGCTAAGTTAGCTAAAGAACCTGACTGTTAGCTAAAGTAGCCAAGTTAGCTAAAGAAGCTAAATTAGCTAAAGAAGCTAAGTAAGCTAAGCTGACTGTTAGCTAAAGTAGCTAAGTTAGCTAAGTGAGCTAAGCTGACTGTTAGCTAAAGAAGCTAAATTAGCTAAAGAAGCTAAATTAGCTAAAGAAGCTAAGTAAGCTAAGCTGACTGTTAGCTAAAGTAGCTAAGTTAGCTAACGTAGCTAGGGTGACTGTTAGCTAAAGTAGCTAAGTTAGCTAAGGTGACAGTTAAAGAAGCTAAGTTAGCTAAAGTAGCTTTTAGCTGGTCATTATCGCAATGTTTTGCAACAGCTTAGATATATAGTTAGCTAAGATATCAAATTAGCTTGGTTAGCAAAAATAGCTTAATTGTATGTGATAAATAAGGTAGCTAAGGTATCCAAACCAACACTGACTGTTGCAGTTTAGTTAGCTAAAGTAGCCAAGTTAGCTAAGGTAACTAAGTTAGCTAAAGTAGCTAAGTTAGCTGATGTAACTGCGTTAGCAAGAATAGCTAAGTTATATTAAGTATCCAAGTTAGCTGAGACAACTAAATTAGCTTATGTAGCTGAGTTAGCTAGAATAGCCAAATCAGCTGAGGTGACTTAGCTAAAGTAGCTAGGTTTACTGATGTAACTGAGTTAGCTAATCTAGCCAAGTTAGCTTTGGTAACTAATTTAGCTAAAGTAGCTAAAGCTGCTAGATAAGTTAGCAAAGAAAGAATAAGCCCAAACTTTACGGTTTCAGGCAACGTTTTTAAACTTTCTACGTTAATAAACATGAGACGTGAAGAGACGAGTTTGGATAAAAGCCAGTTTATTTAATAACAAAGCACAGATCGTTACATCGTTCAGAGACGAGTCGATGATGATGACGATGATGATGAAGGTTTTTGTTTTATTTTCCCTTTCGCCCGGATCCCTTTGAATCTGCTGCAGTTACGACGTCTTCGTTAAGACGATAGAAACTAAAATAAAGTGTCACTGTTGTTAAAATAAAAATAAAACAAACTCAGTCTCTGTCAGAAGCTTCAACCTCGGATTAAAAATATAAAAATCGCGCGCCGACGTTTCGTTTAACCGTTAAAAACTTCTTCCTTCACGTCACGATTTGAAATTATTTTCTTCCTTTTTGTTTTTATTTGTTTTATTTTATCAGACCTTCGACAAATGATGCATAAAAGCACAAATCGATTAAAAAAATAAAACGTTTAATACTGATATTTTTTATTTTGTGCTGGAGTGTTTTAATACCAAACAGATTCATTATATTTAATTTGTTTTAATTAATTGATTTAAACCTGTTTTGGTTCAGCTGGTGACAGTGAAACTGCTGTTAATGATGTTAATATTAATATTAATATTTTTATTACAATTAAATCTATTGCATTTTTATTTTATTGCTGTTACATGAAGTGGATTTTTATTTTTATTTATTTTTTTAAATTTAAAAATAACAACTAGGAGTTAGAGTCTTTATCTACGGAAGCTCAATGATGACAAAAAAATTAGAAATAAATAAATTAAAATCAATACGTTAAAACGATTAAGTGTCTTTAGGTATTTAAATTAGTCAACGTAACTAAGTTAGCTAATGTGGCTAAGTTAGCTGGCTAAGTTGGCTAAATTAGCTGAGTTAGCGAAATTAACTTCGGTATCAAAGTTAGCTAAAGTGTTTAAATTAGCAAATGTAGCTAAGTCAGCTGAGGTAACTAAGTTAATTAGCAAAGCTAAGTTAGCTACTTTCGCCAAGTTAGCTAAATTACCTAAGGTATCAAAGTTAGCTAAGGTATTTGAACTTAGTTAGCTAACGTAGCCAAGTTAGTTAATGTGGCTAACTTAGCTAATATGTGTTTAAATTATGTTTAAACACGTTTAACTTAGTTTTAAGTGTTTAAATTGGCAAATGTAGCTAGGTTAGCTTATGTAGCTAAATTAGCTATTAGTTAGCTTAAGTGTTTCAATTAGCAAATGTAGCTAAATTAACTTAGTTAGTTAACTTAGTTAATGTGGTTTAGTTAGCTAGTATAGCCACAGTTAGCTATAGTGTTTATGTAAAAGTTAGCTAACATAGCCAAGTTAGCTAAATTAGGTTGTTTAATTGATTAATAAACGAAATAATTAAAATGTATAAAAAGCTAAGTCATTAGCCTTTTAATTCGTGATTAAAATCTTTCAAAATGAGGTTAAAACGTTCATTATTTTGACTTTTTAAAGAAGTTTTGGCATCAATGAGCTTCCGTAGTTGCTGCATATTGCATGAAACACACTATGTTAGTTTTCTTTTATAAATAAAAGCGTCTGGAAGTGTTTATATGTTTTTCTTCAGTTCACAGCTTCTACGTTGTGATTCTATGCAACATTTTAAAAAGAGGCCGTCGTTGAGTTTTAAACGTAGCGGAGCTGCACAGTCCCAGTCGACCGACGTCCGAGCGGAGAAGGTTTTAAAAATAAATTATCGGAAAACAATCGGAACAACAAACCCTTCAAAACGGAAGCTACTCTCTCAACAACTTTCCTCGTTTCCATCCGACGACTTGAGTCGACTTTCTGCTGAAACCTCCAGGAACCGAAACGTCTTGAAACGTTCAACAGTTCGTTTGTACGTCGGGAAAAGAAACATTCTTACATCTCAAGAAAAAAGTCGTAGTTTTACGAGAATAGGGTCGTAGTTACAAGAAAAAGAGTTGTATATCTACAAGATTTATTTACGACTTTTATTCTTGTAAATCTATAACTTTTTTCTCATAACTCTACGACATTTATTTGAGGATAGTTCCGACATTTATTCTTGTAACTTTACGACTTTTACTCTCGTAACTTTATGACTTTTATTCTTGTAAATCTATGACTTTTATTATGACTCTATGACATTTGAGTACATTTCTGACTTATATTCCCGTAATTTTAAAACTTTAATTCCTGTAACTTTACGACTTATTCTCGTAACTTTACAACGTTTATTCCTGTAAATCTATGACTTTTTTCTCATAACTCTACGATATTTATTTGAGTACATTTCCAACTTTTCTTCTCGTAAATTTGCAACTACTATTCAGGTAAATTTACGACTTATTCTCGTAACCTTACGACTTTTATTCCTGAAATGTAAGAACTTTTTTCCCAACGTGACTCTAACACTCCGGCGTAGTTTGCGCAACAATCCACTGAGATTTTAATCTTCGGGTGTTTAAAAAAAACTTCTTTTAATCAATTCTTCTTCTTCTTCTTCTTCTGTATTTCTTCATCTTTCGCTGTATTTCAGGTCGATGTGCAGTCGATGGGTCACGAAGCTCGAACACGAAGCGTTAAAACAGTTTGTTTTTTCTTTCGGGTGGAGTCCCGCCTCAGTCCGGTGACTTACATGTGCTGTAGCGCCTCCTGGGCTTGTTCCGTGTAAACGTCGTCTTTTCCCGCCCACGAGCCGCTGCCGTCGAAGCCGCCGTCGAAGTGCGCGCTCCGCTGCGACGGCCGCTGTTTGTCGCGCGAGAAGAAACTAAACCTGAGAAAAGAGAAACGACAGTGAACATTATCAGTAACGGGAGAAGTTAGCGTTAGCGTTAGCGCTACAGTTAATGAATACGGAGCAAAATCTCAGCTTTAGTTTAGTTTAACTAATACAGCCAAGTTAGCTAAGGTATCAAATTAGCTAAGTTAGCTAAATAATTAAATTACAACGGTAGTAAAGTTAGCTAAAAACTAAGTTAGCTGACGTGGCTAAATAAGCTGAACTGAAGTTAGCTGAAGCTAAGTTAGCTAAAATAAATAAATTACCCAAGGTAACAAAGTTAGCTAATGTATCACAAAGCAAACTAAGTTAGCCGAGGTAGCTTAAATTAGCTACTTCATCTTATTTGGCTATGTTAGCTAAGGTAGCCAAGTTAGCTGAAGCTAAGTAAGCTAACTCACATTAGCTAAATTAGCTACAGTAAATAAATTACTAAGGTAACAAATTTTGCTAATGTAGCTAAATAAGCTAAAGTAACTATGTTAGCTTAAATAGCTGAATTACCTTAAGTACAAAACTAGCTTAAATTCTACTTAAATTCTACTACAGCTTACTTGCCTATGTTGACTAAAGTAGCCAAGTTAGCTGAAGCAGTTAAATTACCAAGGTAACAAAATTAGCTAGGCTATCACAAAATAAGCTAAGATATGTGAGGTGGCTGAATTAGTTATGTTAGCTAACATAGCTAAGTTAGCCTGACCTAAGTTTGCTAAAATAGCTCAATTGTCACGGTGACAGAGTTAGCTAAGGTATCAGATTAGCTAAGTTAGCTAAGGTGGCTAAAACTACAGGTTCTTATTCTGACTGGCTGATTTTTTTTGATCCGATAAAGACGACCCCACAATCAGCCAATCAGAACACTACGGGAGGAGGATGAGGAGGAAGGGGGTGGGGCTTAGGGCGGCGGCGGCGGCAGCAGCGAGCGGAGGAAGCTGAACAAGGAGAGAGTCGTACAAGCGATATGAGACGTCTGATTGGCTGTAAAGTGGGGTCGTCGGGGATCAAACCAGCCGTCACCATCGGCATGATGGCGGTGAAGATCCTGTCTCACACACACACACACACACACACACACACACACACACACACACACACACACACACACACACACACACACAGGTAGAGATACACAGAGGAGGAACCACGTCAACCTTTGACTTCTGGTTCAAACACAAACCTCAAAGGTTCATAAAACGTAAACCTGAGTTCACCTCGTTGAAAAAAATCAGTTCCTCCAGGATTGTTGCTACAAAACACCTAAAAACGCTGCAACTTTGTTGCGACAAAACACCTAAAAACATTGCAACTTTGTTGCTACAAAACACCTAAAAACACTGCAAATTTGTTGCGATAAAACACCTAAAAACACTGCAACTTTTTTGTGACAAAACACTTTAAAACACTGCAACTTAGTTGCGATAAAAAAAACCCCTAAAAACACCGCAACTTTTTTGCAACAAAACACCTAAAAACGCTGCAACTTTGTTGCAACAAAACACCTAAAAACGCTGCAACTTTGTTGCGATAAAACACCTTAAAATGTTGCAAATTTGTTGCGATAAAACACCTAAAAACGCTGCAACTTTGTTGCAACAAAACACTTTAAAACACTGCAACTTTATTGCGACAAAACACCTAAAAACACTGCAACTTCATTGCAAAACACCTAACCTAAAACATCACAAACAAAACGTATAACAAAGCACAACTTTTTAAAAATAAAAGCTAACGTTAAATCAGGTAAATTCGGCTTCAGCGATGTGAAAAAGTCCTGGTGGAACTGATCAGTTGTTAAAGTAGAATTATAAAGGAAAAGACTTACCGCAACTTACCGACCAATCAGATTACGTACGATATTTAGAGACGTCTACGAACAGTTTACGATATTTTAAAAACACGTTGTATGAACCCGTTAAAGTGCAGACGTGTTAAAACAGCGTAAACACACGTGTTGATAGCGTGAAGTTTAACCACATTTATCTGATGTTACACGAGGTTTAACCTCCACACACACACACACACACACACACACTCACACACACACACACACACACACACACACACACAGAACATGTTTCACAGCAGCAACATGCAAAGCAGCTGATGTTTGATGACAGATGTTATCAAGTGTGTGTGTGTGTGTGTGTGTGTGTGTGTGTGTGTGTGTGTGTGTGTGTGTGTGTGTGTGTGTGTGTGTGTGTGTGTGTGTGTGTGTGTGTGTGTGTGTGTGTGTGTGTGTGTGTGTGTGTGTGTGTGTGTGTGTGTGTGTGTGTGTGTGTGTGTGTGTGTGTGTGTCATACAGGCGTTTGATTCCTGACTCCGGCTGAGCTGAGGATCTGGATCGAGTTCTTAGTTCAGGAGACGGAGACGGAGTCACGGTGTCGTCTTCTGTCTCTTCACTGGAAAGACACAGATGACATCATCAGAGATGACGATGACATCATCATCTTCATCATCGTCACAAACAAGAGGCGACGTTTCTCTGATGTTTCATCTAAAAACTGTTTGTCTCTTTTAGTTTTTTATTTCTTAAAAAAAATTGTTTTTGTTTAAAAAAAAAAAAAAAAAAATTTAAACAAAAAGTTAAAACTATTTAACCTGGTTTGAGATTAAATTAAAATTTATTTAAATTAAATTTAAATTGTAAAATATTTATTTTGTATTTTTTTGGATTTTATTTATTGGATTTTGTTTAATAAAATACATAAAATGTATCTAATTCATTTCATTATTATCATTTTAATTTACTTTTATTATTTAGTTACTTTATAATTTATATTATATTTATCATTAAATAAATATTCGAATAATAATAGATTAAAAATTTTAATTAATTAGTAATTTTTTAAATTAGTAATTAATTAATGATTCAATTAGATTAAAATATTAAAATACATAAATAATAATATATTTTTATTTAATATATTTTACTTTATAAATATAGTATAAATACTAATATTTAATTAATAGTATTAAATAAAATATATTAAACGATATATATGAATAATGTTCATCATGATATAAATGATAAAACAATAAAACGATGAAATAACTAAAACGTAAATAATAAACTACATGTTATTTTATTGGTGTGTGATGTTAATCCACCTCTTGTAATAAGCCAGCTCCTCCTGCAGCAGGAAGACTTTGGCCTTGAGCTCGTTCCTCTCGTGCAGGACGTCTCTGAGCTCCTGCAGCGTGAACCGGGGTCTGTTGGGGTCTTTGGGGTCGAGCCCGGCGGCCTCGTCCTCGCACGTCGCCTCCTGACACACGGACAACCGGGTGAGACGGAGGAGGAAGGAAAGGAGAGGAGGAAAGGAAGGAAGGAGGCGAGGATACCTTGGTGAAATATTGGAACACGGCGGGCATGTCCTCGTCAACCATCGCCTCCTGGTGGTGAACGTCGGACTCGACACGTTTAGTTTCCACAAATAAAACTCAAACTGGTTCTAACACATGCAGACGACTCAAGTCCTCATGCTCATAAACAAACAAACAAACAAATAAATAAACAAACCACCGCACACGTCTTCAACACGACGACAAACTGGAAAACGACATCGCTGACACTTAGCATCGCTAACATTTAGCATCTCTAACACTTAGCTTCGCTAATATTTACCATCGCTAACACTTAGCAACGCCAACATTTAGCATCGCTAATACTTAGCATTGCTAATATTTACCATCGCTAACACTTAGCTTCGCTAATATTTAACATCGCTAACACTTAGCATCGCTAATATTTACCATCGCTAACACTTAGCATCGCTAATATTTACCATCGCTAACACTTAGCAACGCCAACATTTAGCATCGCTAATACTTAGCATCGCTAATATTTACCATCGCTAAAACTTAGCATCGCTAATATTTACCATCGCTAACACTTAGCATCGCTAACACTTAGCATCGCTAATATTTAGCATCGCTAATATTTAGCATCTCTAACACTTAGCATCGCTAATACTTAGCATCTCTAACACTTAGCATCTCTAAAACTTAGAATCGCTAATATTTAGAATCTCTAACGCTAGGCTTCGCTAATATTTAGCATCGCTAACACTTAGCATTGCTAATATTTACCATCACTAATTCTTAGCATCTCTAACACTTAGGATCCCTAATGTTTAGCATCATGAACAATTAGCATCTCTAACGCTAAGCACTGCTAATGTTTAGCGTCACTAACGTTTAGCCCTAACATTTAGTATCTCTAACATTTAGCATCTCCAATGTTTAGCATCTCTAACGTTTAGCATCGCTAATGTGTAGCATCGCTAATATTTACCATCGCTAAAACTTAGCATCGCTAATATTTACCATCGCTAACACTTAGCATCGCTAATATTTAGCATTGCTAATATTTAGCATCTCTAACACTTAGCATCGCTAATACTTAGCATCTCTAACACTTAGCATCTCTAAAACTTAGAATCGCTAATATTTAGCATCTCTAACGCTAGGCTTCGCTAATATTTAGCATCGCTAACACTTAGCATTGCTAATATTTACCATCACTAATTCTTAGCATCTCTAACACTTAGGATCCCTAATGTTTAGCATCATGAACAATTAGCATCTCTAATGTTTAGCATCACGAACAATTAGCATCTCTAACGCTAAGCACTGCTAATGTTTAGCGTCACTGACGTTTAGCCCTAACATTTAGTATCTCTAACATTTAGCATCTCCAATGTTTAGCATCTCTAACGTTTAGCATCGCTAATGCGTAGCATTTCTAACGTTTAGCATCTCTAGCATTTAGCATTACTAGCGTTTAGCATCGCTAACATCTAACTAACGCCTGAAACGTGACTCCAACTTGTTAAAATGGCCAAAGTGTTTTCAGTGTGAGGTTTTAGAATTAAAACCAAAACATCAACTCGTAGAGCAGCCAGAGTCGGTGGCGTCGAGCTCGTCAGAGAACCTGACGCCGTCGGACGAAACGACGCGTGAGCGGTTAGTTCAAACACTCGGTGCAGATTCACAAACGTTAGTGAATGAGCCTCGTGTCGCTCTGCTTCGCTTTGTCTCAATTACCCAAAGAAACACGGCCTCGTCCTCAGCCTCCTCATCCTCGCGTCTCTGCGAGGCGGCGACGGGGGCGGAGTCAAAGCTGAGCGACATCGTCTCAGAGAGGTCACGTGACCAGCCCTCGACTCCGCCCGCCGCCGCCGCCGCTACGGCAGCTTCACCTCGCTGGTGGAGCAGAAGACAGTTTATCTGTTTATGTTTTGACCTTTAGAACTAAAATGTTACAATGTTTTGATTCTGGAATAACGAACGATTCTTTCATTGACAATAAAAGTCGTAACTGTACGAGAATAGAAGTCAGAAATTTACGAGAAAAGTTTTAAATTCACAAGAATGAAAGTCGGAATATTTCAACAATAAAAGTTACAATATTTTCAGAATAAAAGTCGTAAATTTACGGGAATAACTTTGAAATATGAGGAAAACATTAAGAAAAGTTGTAAATTTACAAGAATAAGTCAAACATTTATGAGAATAAAAGTCGTATTTTTTCAAGAATAAAAGTCGTAATATTTCCAGAATAAAAGTCATAATATTCCCAGAATAAAAGTCATAGTATTTTCAGAATAAAAGTCATAACTAACAGTTTTAATAAACGCTCTCTGTCCTTCGTTACCTCGGCAGGCGACGGCGGTTGCGGCGGCGGCTCCTCCGGGTTCTGATTGGTCAGATCTCCTTGAAGTCGTTCCCTCAGTCGAGTCACTTCCTGTCTCAGGGCGGTGACCTCTTGACCTCTGGCCTGAGCGCTGGCCTCCAGCTCCACCTTCTGTTCGATCAGCGCCTTCCCCTGAGCCTCCACCACCGAGATCTTGTGACGCAGGTCGTGGTTGATCTTCATGAGGCGAGACTGTTGCTGCTGGAGCTGAGACGACGAGCGACATGATTTAAAATTATAATTATCTACAAAAATAACAACAATGCGTCACTGAAACTGTCCCCCCCGCTGCTAACACTTAGCATTGCTAACGGTTAACAATGCTAAAACTTAAAATCGTCAAAACTTAGCATCGCTAACATTTAACATTACTAACTTTTATAATCATTAATGCTTAGCATCGCTAACGATAAACACAGCTAACACTTTAGTCAATAACACTTTATGTCACGAACACCGCTAACATCTGTTGTCACTAATGTTTCACACGCTAACATTTTGTGGCGCTTAGCATTGCTAACATTTAGTATCACTAAAGTTTAGCATTGCTAACTCTTAGCATCACTAACACTGAACATCACTAACCTTCAGCATTGCTAACATTTCGCATTGCTAACACTCAGTATTGCTAAAATTTAGCATCGCTAATGTTTAGCATTATTAACGTCATACATAAGTAATGCTAACGTTTAACATCTTAGCATTTTAGCATCTTAACATCAACTCTTAACATAACCAAATTTTGTACTAAACAGTTTCATTAATGTCACATCTCTGACTGAAGTTGTTTCTCTCCTCTGTCGAACCTCTGGGTTCGATTTCATCCTCACTCTTTATCGATCAACGTGATCGTTATTTATAGACGATCAATCAAAGTATCGTCTTACTGCTTCTATGTCCTCGTTCTTCAACGTCAGCTCACGATCCTTCGCTCGAATCTCGTCTCTCTGCTTGTCTACAACTTCTTTTAGCTTCTTCATCACCTGCCGCTCTCTCTCCGTCATACCTGGAGGAGGAGGAGGAGGAGGAAGAGGAGGAGGGAGGAAGAAGAGGAGGAGGAGGAAGAGGAGGAGGAGGAAGAAGAGGAGGAGGAGGAAGAGAGGAAGAAGAGGGGCGTAGAGACAGAAATGTTTTCATCAGAAACAGTTTTGATTCTTTATAATTTACTTTTATTGTCAGAGAAAAGTCAGGTTGTGTTTGTGCACAACATCGCTAACATTTAGCATAGCTAAACCTTAGCTAACACTTAACATCTCTAACCTTTAGCATTGCTAACGTTTAGCAACACCAACACTTAGCATCTCTAACACTCAGGACTGTTAACATTTAGCAAGGCTAACGCTAAGCTAACACTTAGCATGTTAGTGTGTGTGCACACTGAGGCCAGTCTGTCCTCACACACACTAACTGTGGTCTCACACAGAGAAAGATTCCTTTGTTTGTGTGTGTTTGTTGTTGATTAGTTCTGTTTGTGTGTTTGTTTGTTTTGTTTGTTTTGTGGGCGTGGCCTCACCCTCGTGCCGCTGCAGGTCCTCCTCGCTCATGGGGTCTTTGGCGGACATGTTGGTCAGCAGCGTCTTGTTCTCCTCCTGCAGCTGAGCGATCTGAGACAGGAGATCCTGAGCTTCTCCTCTCCACACGTCCTCCACCAGCTCCAGCTCCTGAACACACAAACAAACAAACAAACAAACGGTTACAACAACATCTAAAGCTTCATTTCCCCAGAGGATGAACAAAAAAACAAAGTCATTGAAACAAAACAACTATTAGTGTTTTATTATACTAAGTGCTAGTGATGCTACCTGCTAGTTATGCTAGTGATGCTAAGTGCTACTGATGCTAAGTGCTACTGATGCTAAGTGCTACTGATGCTAAGTGCTAGTGATGCTACGTGCTAGTGATGCTACGTGCTAGTGATGCTATGTGCTAGTGATGCTATGTGCTAGTGATGCTATGTGCTAGTGATGATACGTGCTAGTGATGCTATGTGTTAGTGATGATAAGTGCTAGTGATGCTAAGTGTTAGTGATGCTACGTGCTAGTGATGCTAAGTGTTAGTGATGTTAACTGCTAATGATGCTAAATGTTAGCAACGTTAAGTGTTAGTGATGCTAAGTGTTAGTGATGTTAAGCGCTAGTGATGCTAATGCTAGTGATGCTACGTGCTAGTGATGCTACATGCTAGTGATTCTAAGTGTCAGTGATGTTAAGTGCCAGTGGTGCTAAATGGTAGTGATGCTAAGTGTTAGCGATGCTAAGTTTTAGTGATGCTAAACGTTATAATGCTGAATGTTAGCTGTGTTAAGTGTTAGTGATGTTAAGTGTTAGCGACGTTAAGTGTTAGCGATATTGCGTTAGTCTAATAAATCATCAGTAAATATAAAGTGTCAGTTCTCATAATCTGTGGGATGTAAACAGGAAGTAGACGACCTGTTGCCGAGGGATACGTCTGTGAAACTTGAACAGAAACTGGTGACATTACGTTTGTGACGTTAGTTACAAAACAAATTAAACTTTCTGGATGTTGTTGTTTCATCCTCGGGAGACGGAGGAAATAAAAATAAAACATCTGATTCGGTTTTATGTTATGCTAAGTGTTAGAGATGCTAAGTGTTAGAGATGCTAAGTGTCAGAGATGCTAAGTGTCAGAGATGCTAAGTGTCAGAGATGCTAAGTGTTAGCAATGTTAAATTTTAATGATGCTAACTGTTAGCAATGCTAACTGTTAGAGAAAGATTCAAAGTATTAGAGATTTCTGGACGTTTCTGTTTCCTCCTCAGGAAACAGACGAGATAAAAACATGTTTTGATGTTTTTAACCGTGAAGTTTCACACGGAAGCGAGACGAAGACCAGAAACTGATTTGTTACGTTTCTTCTTTGACTCGGTCTGACGTCGTATTTACACGTCGACCGGTGAAGAACATGACAAGATCATTAGTGTCACGATGTTTATTCAATATTTAACATAAACTATTTGTCTTCATCTTGTTAAATAATGAAACATTGTGTCTTGTGACGATGAAGTGAACACGTTTCAGTTTCTGCTGAGTCAGTTTGTCTCAGTCATGAGACTCAGTTAATCAGTGTTGTTGTCACGGGAACAAACTGACATAAACTTTTATTTTATTTTCATTTCATTGCACAGAGACGATGATGTCATCATGACTGAAGACGTTTAAAGATTTAAACTTTTTCAATAAAACTCATGTGATCAATCAAAACAATACAATGTAACAAGTTCTGTGTAGTTTAGTAGTAGTTGTGTAGTTTAGTAGTAGTTGTAGTAGTTTAGTAGTAGTTGTAGTAGTTTAGCAGTAGTTGTGTAGTTTAGTAGTAGTTGTGTAGTTTAGTAGTAGTTGTAGTAGTTTAGTAGTAGTTGTAGTAGTTGTGTAGTTTAGTAGTAGTTGTAGTAGTTTAGTAGTAGTTGTGTAGTTTAGTAGTAGTTGTAGTAGTTTAGTAGTAGCTGTAGTAGTTGTGTAGTTTAGTAGTAGTTGTAGTAGTTTAGTAGTAGTTGTAGTAGTTTAGCAGTAGTTGTGTAGTTTAGCAGTAGTTGTAGTAGTTTAGTAGTAGTTGTAGTAGTTTAGCAGTAGTTGTGTAGTTTAGTAGTAGTTTAGTAGTAGTTGAGTAGTTTAGCAGTAGTTGTGTAGTTTAGCAGTAGTTGTAGTAGTTTAGTAGTAGTTGTGTAGTTTAGTAGTAGTTGTAGTAGTTTAGCAGTAGTTGTGTAGTTTAGCAGTAGTTGTAGTAGTTTAGTAGTAGTAGTAGTTGTGTAGTTTAGTAGTAGTTGTGTAGTTTAGTAGTAGTTGTAGTAGTTTAGTAGTAGTTGTGTAGTTTAGTAGTAGCTGTAGTAGTTGTGTAGTTTAGTAGTAGTTGTAGTAGTTTAGTAGTAGTTGTGTAGTTTAGTAGTAGTTGTGTAGTTTAGTAGTAGTTTGGTAGTAGCTGTGTAGAAGTTGTAGTAGTAGTTGTGTAGTGGTAGTTGTGTAGTTGTATTTGTTGTGTTTGTTGTGTAGTGGTAGTTGTTGTGTAGTTGTGTAGTCTTGGATCGTTGTCATCGTCGTGGTCGTATCATGGTGATCATGTGATGTGATCATGTTGCCGTGGAAACCAGTCGCTGTGACAGATTTAACTTCGGTGTGAAAATGAAGCAAAGTTTCCATCGACTGAAGCAGAGAAGAACCAGGAAGTGACTCTGACTCACTGAAGTGAATAGTCCTACTCAACTACACCGAAAACACACTGAAGTACTAAAGTACTAAAGTACCATAGTACTGTACTGTAGTACTGTAGTACTACAGTACTATAGTACTATGGTACTTTTATTTGAGGATATTTCTACTACATTTATCTGAAACAAACACCTGTTGCAGTTTAATCAGAGGTAGAGATACTACTACTACTACTACTACTAGTTTTACTTTTACTACTACTACTATCATCACTACAGTACAGCTATGTGTACTTAGTATGACTTTAAGTATTTTTATAGTGGAACTGGTACTTTTTCTTTTAACAGAGTATTTCTACTAATATTAGTCCCTTCACTGGAGTATTTCTACAGTAATGTTGTACTTTTACTTCAGTAACATCTTTAGTTCACAGTATTTTGACAGTGACTGAAGTATTTTTACTAGTAACATTATTATATAGTGAAGTGTTTGTAACAGTACTTTACATCTGAGTTAATCTGACAGTATCGATACTTAACATTAGTTAATCTGGTTTAATCTGACTGGTTAATTAATCTGGATTAAGGTGACATCACTAACCTAAACTAACCTGACATGACTGACCTGTTAATCTGGATTAATCCAGTTTAATCTGAAATCATTCATCTAAATTAACATGACTCCATTAACTTGAGTTAACCTAGTTTAATGTGACGTCAGTAATCTGGTTTAATCTGTCGTAATTAACGAAAATTAACACGACAGTTAATCTGAGTTAATCTAGTTCATTAATCTAAATTAACCTGATTTCATTCACCTGAAATAATCTGATATCACTAACTCAAGTTAACCCGACTTCGTTAACGTGAGATAATCTGGTTTAATCTGACGTAATTAACGAAAATTAACGACAGTTATTCTGAGTTAATCTGGTTTAATCTGACGTAATTAACGAAAATTAACCTGACTTCATTTAACCTAGTTTAATGTGACGTCAATAATCTGAGTTAACCTAGTTTAATCTGACGTAATTAACGAAAATTAACATGACAGTTGATCTGAGTTAATCTGGTTTAATCTGACATCAATAATCTGAGTTAATCTAGTTCATTAATCTAAATTAACCTGACTTCATTCACCTGAAATAATCTGATATCACTAACTCAAGTTAACCCGACTTCGTTAACGTGAGTTAATCTGGTTTAATCTGACTTCATTAACTTCAATTAACCTAGTTTAATGTGACGTCAGTCATCTGGTTTAATCTGGTGTAATTAACCTAAATTAACACGACAGTTAATCTGCGTTAATCTCGTTTAATGTGACACCAATAATCCGTCATAATAATTACGTCAGATTATTGATCAATAATCAATAACCGTGATCGAACCACCGACCTTCCGGTGCCTCTTCTCCTTCTCCAGCCGGTCGATCCGCTCCAGCCGCAGCTTGTCCAGCTCCAGCCGCAGCTCCTCGGTCTCGGGGCTGATGCTGGTCCGGCTCACCATCACCTCCAGGATCTCCAGGACCCGGACCACTTTGGGCATGAGTCTGGACAGCGCCTCGCAGCCGTACTGGTCTATGATCCGCTCGAACTCCTGACCCACCACGGCCGCGATGTCGTAGACGTCCATGACCGTGAGGTCGGCCACGTTCTTCTCCAGGGCCGACCCGGACTCCTCCATGTCGGGATCGGGCCCTTCCCCGGTTTCCGATCCTGTTTCCTCGGCCGCCGCAAAACTTCCTCCCGCTGGAAAACAAACGATCCGGTGGAAGTTTCACCGCCGCGGTTTGCGCCACAAACTGCGTCAAAACACACGAGACAACAACCGAACACACACTCTGACACACACACGACACACACACACACTGACCTGCTGCCGCTGAGTGTGTGTTGATGTGTGTGTGTGTGTGTGTGTCACCAGCGGCTCTTTGATTTATTTCTGATAAATATCATCGGTCCCATCCTGTCCTCCCGGAGCCGCTCCTACAAAATAAAACCACACACTTCCGGTCAAGCCTTTCACAATAAAACCGCCGGAAATGCTTTTTTTTTTTATTGTTTTAATTGTTTTATTATATTTAGTAACGGATAACAAACAATAAATAAACCTGTTGTGACATGATTAAAGTTTATAGACTGTTTTTTATTTTTTTATTGGTGGATAAAAATATAATAATTAAATTATAAAATTATTACTATGATTAAATAATAAATAACAAAGTAAATAATTATCATTATATTTAATTACACTAAATAAATAAAATATATAAACATTAGAACGTCATAAATATCTATATAATGTTTTTATTTATTTATCGATGGATAATATTCCTACATAAAAATTAATTATAATTACATTTTCATGATGATTAATTTATTAAAAAACAATTATTTTAAGAGATTAATTAAACAATATAAAATAAAATGTTTCAATTAATAAATTTTTAGTTTAAATGATTTGTGTAACTTTTATTTTAATAATAATTTATATTATTATTTATAAATGTAATTTATTTTGGAAACTTACAGATTTTAATTAATTAATTTTTATACATTTTCCAAAAAAAAAAACATCCAAAATGTATATTTTCAAATATTTGTTTATTAATGTGTTAATATTGATTATTATTATATTAATTATATTTCAGTTAAATGACAAAATAATCTTGTTTATTTATTTTAATAATAATAATAATTTCTTGTCAATTAATAAAAAAGGCAGAGAATCATGTGAATCTTTATATAAAATATAAAGTTGTAGCTGTTTTTTTTCTGATTTTGTTTGTAAAAATATTAATTGTGCTTTTATTTTGAAGGGATCCCGGTGTTTCCTGTGTCCTGTTCGGTTTCTGGTCAGTTTGACGGTGAGGCTGCAGTTTCTACTGCGCATGCGCAGGAAAAACAGACGGAAACGCTTTAATAATAATAATAATAATAATAATAATAATAATAAATCAGAATCTGAGATTAAAGAAAAAATATATTCTAAATATTCTGAAAAAAAAAAACTTATTTTGTTGTAAATTCACAAAAAAAAAATAAACAAATAAAAACTAGTCTAGTAAATAAACATAAAATATTCTCAAAATGTTTACAAATTATAAATGAATCAAATAAAACTAATAAAATATTATAATTATAAAAAACCTAAAATTAAATTCAGAGAAAACTTAAATATTTTCTGATTAAAATTAATTAAATTTAGATTTGTGAGAATAAATATCAAATATTCTGAAATAAATAAATAAATAAATGCCACAAATACACAATAAAAATTAAAATAAAAAATCTAAAAATAAATTTAGTAATATCAGAAAAAAAATTAATTTATACAAAGAATTAAGAGGAAAAATATCAAATATTTTAAAAATATTAAATAAAAAAATATGAGAAAAAAACTCATAAATTAACAATGAACCTTGTTAAAATATTTTCTAAAATTAAACATATATTTATTCTTAAATATATTTTTAACCTCATGAGACGAAGACAAACATCAGATGATTCTTGTTTAATTTTAATAAATTTATTCTTTGTACAAAAATGTTTTTATCACATAAACATTATATTTATTGTGTCAGTAATTAGTGGAATATGAACGTCTGATCAACACATGATGAACTGGTTAAAATGTAACTTTATTTTAATCATTAACGTCGTTTCCTTCTTCTTCAGGATTCTCCAGCGTCGCTTCGTTTGAACTGTTGGTTAAAAAATAAAAAGATCAATAAATAAACGAATCAACATGTTTACGTTGATGATGATAAACAGGAAGTGAATAAATTAAGTGAAAGAAAAGCGACACTCACTGCGTTTTTCAGCAGGTTTCCAGATTTGGTGAAGATGTTCGGTTTCTTTAAGGTCGGTCTGCTCGACTCGGTGGCGCTGGGAGGGGGGGCGGAGCCTGGCGGAGGTTTGACCGCGGTCTGGGTCGGGATGGGCGTGTACGGCTGCGACGGGACGTACGGCTGAGGAGGTGTGTATGGGCTCATTGACGGCGTGTACGCACTTGTTGATGGAGTGTACGGGCTCAACGACGGCGTGTACGCGCTCGTCGATGGCGTGAATGAGCTCGTCGGCGGCGTGAATGAGCTCGTCGACGGCGTGTACGCGCTCGTCGACGGCGTGAACGAGCTCGTCGGCGGCGTGAATGAGCTCGTCGGCGGCGTGTACGCGCTCGTCGGCGGCGTGAACGAGCTCATCGGCGGGCGTGTCTGGCGCTTCGTCGGCGGCGTGAAACGAAGCTTCGTCGGGCGGCGTGTCTGGCGCTTCGTCGGCGAGCGTGAAACGCCGTAGCGAAGGGGTTGGTGTTGACGTACGGTTGCGTCGAAGAGAACGACGGCGGTACGTTGGTGGAGTCGAGCAGCGTGGGCGGCGGCGGCGGGGGGAAGGCGGCGCCGTCGTCCTTGTTGTCGTCTGCAGCGGCGCCGAGGTCGTAGTGACGTTTCCTCAACTCGCCCAGACGGACTCGCTCCTGCTCCAGCTGCGTCTCCAGCTGCAGCACTTTGACCTGAAGGAGGCGACAGAGCAGAGATGACGTCAGAGTCACGGAGACGAACGATGAAAAACGAGACGATGAAAAACGAGACGATGAAAAACGAGACGATGAACGACGAGACTCACCTGAGCTTCCATTTCCTCTTTTTTCAGTTTGATCAGAGACATGCCGGAGAAATCCATCACACCTGTTAACGACAAGAAGAGTCAGAGTTAAAGATGCTGCAGGTGTTAGCCATGCTAACTGTTAGCATGTTAAATGTTGGCGATGCTAAGCGTTAGCAATGCTACACGTGAGCGACACTACGCATTAACAATACTACACATTACTAAACGTGTTAGCGATACTAACATGTTAGATAGATACGTGTTAGTGATGCTAAGTGTTAGCAATGTTAGACGTTATCAATATGAAGCATTAGTAATGCTAAGTGTTAAGCGTTAGCGATGCTAAGTGTTAGTGATGCTAAATGTTAGCAGTGTTAAGTGTTAGTGATGCTAAGTGTTAGCAGTGTTAAGTGTTAGTGATGCTAAGTGTTAGCAGTGTTAAGTGTTAGTGATGCTAAGTGTTAGCAGTGTTAAGTGTTAGTGATGCTAAGTGTTAGCAGTGTTAAGGTTAGCATTAGCGACATAGCTCTGCTCCTCACCGTGGTCGGAGATCTGCTGCTGTCCGTGTTTGGTGGAGGTGACGACGACGGCGGCCATGTCGTTGACGTGTCTGGACGCCTGCTGCAGCGTGTTGAGCTTCTTGTTGTTGCGGTCGGCCTTCACCTGAAACGCAGACGCGTCGTTTAGAGACGTTTACGATAAAAACCTTCACGTCAGAACCAACGCGCGGCGTCTTCGTACCTTGGAGGCGGCGACCAGCTGAGCCGTGCTGGCGGCGATCTCGTGAGAACACGCGATGAGCTCCTCGTACGTCCCGTTGTCCCCGACGACGCGATCGGCCGAGTCCCTGACGACGACAGTTTGATGACGTTAGTTTGATGACGTAATAAACTAAAGAATAAACCGTGTGGGTGCAGCGACTCTTACAGCAGCTGGGTGGCGCCCCAACCCACCGCCTTCGACGCCGAGATGAGTCCTTCAGTCCAACGAGAGTTTTTAGCGTAAAAGTCAGTGACAGAAGCTGCTCCCTGGAAATAAATCATTTTAAAATCAATTAAAAACATTTCTAACGATCAATGATGATTATTTTGTTATTACAACAATTATTTACAGTTATATAATAAATAATCACTAGAATATTTCATTTAATTTAATGTATCAAAGCTATACATATATTTATTATATTATATTTGATTAAACTGTTCTTATTTAATTTAATTAATAAATTCAATTTAAAAAGATTTATCTAATTAGCTAATTTTATTTTGTATTATTTAATTCACTTTTTAAATGTTATTTATATTAAATTAAAATTAATATTAAGTAAAATTTTATTTTGTTTATATTGAATTAAAATGTATTATTACAATATATTTTATTTAGTAAAATATATGTATTTATAATTATTCTAAATTATATATATATATATATCAAATATACATATACATTTTATTATTATAATAAATTAAATGTAATAATTTAACAATAATACTAACTCTTCTTATTTTACTTAAATTGATAAATAAGTAAAATTTCAAATTACTTCTTTAATAATTTAATTTAATCTAATTTAATTTTATTCTAAATTATTTAATTTAATTATTCAAATATTCATACGTTTATTCTTTTACTAAAGCTAAGCTAGTTAGCATGCTAGCATCAGTGGAGGAAAATTCCCATGCTAATGCTAATGCTAACGTTGCGACTCACTCTGCCTCCTTCCACGATGTCTTTCTGTAGATCAGTAGCAGCTGTGACCAGCATGTGAACGGCCTGAGGAGAAAGAAAACATCACCATGACGACGATAAACAAATAAACAAACAAATAAATAAATTCAGAGGCAACGATTCAACGCTGAGATTCGTCACCTTCATCAGGTCTGAGCAGGATCCCAGGATGCTACGATGAAACAAAACCTCAGATTAAAACCAGACGAAGAAGAAGAAAAGACAAAGAAAACAAACAAACAAACAAACAAACAAACAAACAGATGTTTTTGTTTGTTTCTCACCTCTGGTTCACCTCCAGTTTCACTCCGGTCGTTTCTCTCTTCGCCTGATTCATGATTTCCTAAAACACAAACGCAAACGTGAAGCAGACGCCGTCGTCGTTTATTTGGTGACGTTCACGTTCTCGGTCACTTACGTCCATCCTCAGCACCGCCTCCTCGATGGCCGTCGACGTGGCGACCATCTCTTTGTCCACCAGGTTTCCAAGCTCCTCCTTCAACACGTCCTGTCCCTTCGGACGCAAATCCTGAACCACAAGGACTAAATGTCAGGTTGACCTCGGGATGTTAGCTTCTTTTATAACTAGCTGGCGTTAGCTTGTTTTATAACTAGCTGACATTAGCTTGTTTTATAACTAGCTGGCATTAGCTTGTTTTAAAGCTAGCTGACGTTAGCTTGTTTTATAACTAGCTGACGTTAGCTTGGTTTATAACTAGCTGACGTTAGCTTGGTTTATAACTAGCTGACGTTAGCTTGTTTTAAAGCTAGCTGACGTTAGTTTGGTTTATAACTAGCTGAGGTTAGCTTGGTTAATAGCTAGCTGACATTAGCTTGTTTTAAAGCTAGCTGACGTTCACTTAGTTGATAACCTGCTGACGTTAGCTTGGTTTACAACTAGCTGACGTTAGCTTGGTTTGTAACTAGCTGACGTTCTCAGTTAATAGTTAGCTGACGTTAGCCTTGTTTATGTGAATGTTTTGATAAATCAAGGACTCGTCGTACGAAGTGTTTCCCACCTGAGCCATAGCGAGGATGCGTTGAACCGTGTAGCGAATGGCCGCCGGGTCGGCTCTTTGTAAACTGGCCTGAAGTTTCAGATCCTTCAGGAACTGAAGGCAGTGGTTGGCACAGTCCCGACAGCCGTCAGACAAACCTGGAAACAAACAAACAAACAAACAGGATGTTGTGTTTCCTGCAGCAGAGGAACGTGTGTGTCCAGTGTGTGTGTGTCGTACGGTCGGCGTGGTCGGTGGGGGCGGAGTGAGACGTCGCCGCTCCGTTGACGATGGTGTCGGCGGCGAGGTGAGAAAACTGAGTGACGGCTCTCAACAAACCGCTGGCGTCTAAAAGAAACAAACAAACAATGACGACAGAGGGAAATTAAGACGAGATGTTTGTTTTTTTTAAACTAAACAAATAAAAACAAAGAGTTGTTTTTACCGCTCCTGTTTCCCAGATAAACCATGTGACTCTGCTGCATCTTGTCGATGGAGCTCAGAGTGATTTCAGCTCGATTCACCAAATAATCTGAAGAAAACAACAAATAAACAGATGTTTACAGACACGAGAACAAACAAAAACATCTGTTTATTCACTGAAAACAACAACAAAACTGAATTTAACGTTTCACCGTTGATTTGAACTTCAAATGACGACCGGACGATGAGCTGTAGTTTAGTCGTAGTTTGATTGTAGTTTCATAGTAATTTAGTTCGTCATGGTCGATGTTTTGTAGTTTAGTAGTTATTTATTTGTGTGGTAGTTTCCAACCTGATGCTAACATTAGCATTTTGGCAATTTTACTAGTAGTTTCGTAGTAGTTTTGTAGCAGTAGTTTTATTGTAGTTTTGCCACCATTATGTCGTATTTTTGTATAGTTTCTTACTAGTTTAATAATAGTTTAGTAGTTTCATAGTAGTTTTGTTTTAGTTGTGTAAAAGTCGTGTTGGGAGTTTAGTCGTATATTCATAGTATTTTTAAATACTGTGTAGTAGTTTAGTAGTAATTTTATTGTAGTTTACTAGTAGTTGTGTGTTGGGAGTTTAGTTGTAGTTTTATTGTAGTTCAGTAGTAGTGTTGTAGTCGTTTAATAGTAGCTGTGTGTTGGGAGTTTAGTTGTAGTTTTGTCATATTTGTGTAGTACTTTAGCTGTAAGTGTGTAGTAGTTTTATTGTAGTTTAGTAGTTGTTGTGTGGTAGAAGTCTAGTAATTTAGTTTCATAGTAGTTTGTAGTAGTTTTGTTGTAGTTTGGCAGCAGCTGTTCATTATGTTGTTTGTAGTTAAATAACAAACATGTCTATAAACAGAGGGACGTCGCTCCGACTGTCACTAATGAGATTTTATAAACTACGCTGCTCGACAACAACGCGTTGTTAAACGACGTGTAGTTTGTTTTGAGCGATCAGAGGACGGTGTTACCAGGGGAACTGATGCAGCGGACGTGGACGGGGTCGTCCAGTTTGGCGACGGCGTCCAGGATGATCCCTTCAGCCTCGACTACGGCGCACTGCAGCAGACTGAACTGTTCGTCCTGCAGCTTCTGGGCCAGTTCACCTTCTCGACACGCCTGTTCACACACACACACACACACACACACAGGAAGTGGTCAGTGGTTGATAACAAACAGCTGATAAACTCCCGTCAGCTTCAGTCAACAACACGTGGTCACCTGCTGCTGTAACTGAGCGTGGAGGCTGCCCAGCTCAATGCTGCTGCGCTGCCTCTCCTGCTGCATGGAGCTGTGCTGCAGCCGAGCCTTCTGATGAAGGGAGCTGAGCTCGACCTCCTGCTCCCTCACCGACCGCTGCAGCGCCTCCTTCTCCGCCTGCAGACCTGCCAGGGTGCTGCTCAGCTGGGTGCCGCTCTGACCACAAAAAATACAAACAAATATAAACAAAACACGTTACGTTAGCTTGATTATGCCTAGCTAGCACTAGCTGTTTTAAGAACTTGCTAACATTAACTTGTATTATAACTAGCTGACATTAGCTTGATTTATAACTAGCTAATGTTAGCTTGTTTTGTAACTTATGTTAGCTTGATTATGACTAGCTAGCACTAGCTTGTTTAAAGAACTAGGTAAGGTTAGCTCATTTTATGACTAACTAGCATTAGCTTGTTTTAAGAACTTGCTAACATTAGCTTATTTTATAACTTGCTAACATTAACTTGTATTATAACTAGCTGACGTTAGCTTGTTTTGTAACTAGCCAATGTAAGCTTCTTTAAGTACTAGCTAACATTAGCTTATTTTATGACTCGCTCACATTAGCTTGTTTCATACTTGCTAATATTAACTTGGTTTATAACTAGCTAACATTAGCTTGTTTTAAAACTTACGTTCACTTGATTACGATTAGCTAGCACTAGCTTGTTTTAAGAACTAGCTTATGTTAGCTTATTTTATGACTAACTAGCATTAGCTTGTTTCATAACTTATAACATTAGTTTGTTTTATAACTAGCTAATGTTAGCCTGTTTTACATTTAGCTGACGTTAGCTTTTGGCTAAAAAGCAGGACTTTACCTTCATGCTAACATTAGATTTTTTTATGTACAGTTAATTCTAGGATGTTAGCATTTAGCAGGTTCCAACCTGACGCTAACATTAGCATTTTTGCTAAACAGCAGGTTTTGGTCACCATTTCTTTGCTGTGCAGGAGTTCGCTGACGCGGTTCAGCTCCGCTCGGGTCGAGTCCAGGTCTCGTCTCAGACGCTCGATCTCTAACTTCTGCTCAGCGTTGATGTTGATCTTTAGAGAAATAAAAGTTATTTTTTTGTTAGTTGTGATGCTAAACGTTGAGGTTACCGTCCGTTAGTCGCTTCCGTGTGAACCTGCTGCTGCAGCTGAGCTCTCAGAGACTCCAGCTCCCGGTTGAGTCGGTCTCGGTCCAGGTCGTAGCCGCTCTGCTGCTGCTGCGTCTGCTGCCTCAGCGTCGACACCTCGGCCTCTTTCTCTCGAGCCGAGCGAAGCAGGACGTCGCGTTCGGCCTGAAGAGCAGCGAGGCTGCTGCTCATCTGAGACCCCTCCTGAACCGAGAAGATCAACTGTCGTCACGTTAAATTATCAAGACGGAGCCGGTTTCAACTGAACCGACGTCACGTCAAAGACGAACAGATTAGTGCAAATAAAAACAGCTCAAAGACGATTTTATCAATGTAAAAAATACGAAACTTGTCTTAAATGTTCAAAAATATAACGACCAGCATGTATCAAATTAAATTAAGTTAAAATTAAAATGACTAAACTAAATTAATAAAAAAAATTTAAATAAATTAAATGAAATTAATGAATTAAATCATATAAAATAATAAATAGAACAATAAAATAAAAACAAATGTTGCAGCATTTTTTCTAATCTGTTAAACAAAGTAGATTAAATCACATTTAAAACATTAAATCGTATAAAAATAATAAATAATAAAATAAAAAACAAATTACCAAGATAAAAATCTATATCGCTTCAATATATTTTTTGGTTTTATTTGTTTATTGTTTTATATGAAGTTGATTATTTCTTATTTTAGATGACTTTTTAAACTTTATTCATAAGAAATGACCAAATTAAACGTCTGTGGTGTTTTAAATGCTGGTTTTATAGAGTGTGATAGGTCAGTGCAGCCTGGCGGTGGCGCTGTCAGACGTTAACAGTGATGAGACGTCGTCACACCTGGTCTTTGTTCTCCAACGAGCTGCGCAGCAGAGCCAGTTCGGCTCGTTGCTCCAGCAGCTCTTTGTTCAGACGATCCGACTCCTGCCGCTGCTGGTTCACCTGTCGACGACGACGACGAGACGAAAATCATCACGACAAACAACGAGCGACCGACACAGAAAGTGAAACGTTTGTTCTCTTCGGCCTCGTTCTCACCGCGTTTCTGTTTTCCTGCCTCAGTTTCTCCAGCTCGTCCTCCAGCTGCCGCCGAAGTCGCAGCGCGTCGTCTTTTTCTTGTGTGGTGTTCGACAGAAACTTCACCGTTTCAGCGTTCTGCAAATAAACAACAACAACAACAACAACAACCGTAAACACAACCTGTTGCTAGCGACGATATTTAGCATAGATAATGTTAGCATAGCTAACACTTAGCATCACTAATCCTTAACACTGCCAACATTTAGGATCACTACTGTTTAGTGTCGCTAACACTTAGCATCTCTAACACTTAGCATTGCTAATGTTAGCATCTTTAACACTTAGCATTGCTAACATTTAGCATCTCTAACGCTTAGCATCACTTACACTTAGCATCTCTAACATTTAGCATCTCCAACACTTACTGCTAACGTTTAGCATCTCTAACACTTAGCATTGCTAATACTTACCATCTAAAACACTTAGCATCTTTTACATTTAGCATCTCCAACACTTATTGCCAACGTTAAGCATCTCTGACACTTTTACCATTTTTTTTTTTTTTTACCATTTTACCATTTTTTTACCATTTACCATAGCTAACTGTTAGAATCTCTAAAGATTAGCATCTCTAACTGTTATCATGACTCTTGTCCAAAGTTTGAACTAAACACATAAATGAAGTGAATTCAACTTGTCACAATAGTTAAAGTTTTTCATGTCGTTGGAGCAAAAACACAAAATAAGAGAAAAAGGATAAAACACTAATCGTCGTTTAGTTTTGATTATTTTGTACCTTCTTCATCAGGTCAGCGTGGCTGGTGACGAGCTCCGCGTGTTTCTCTTTGAGCTGAGTGAATCGTTGCTCCGCTGCTTGAGCTCGAGCTGCGAAGACAAAACAACGTTCGTTAACGTTCACGAGGCTCGTCGACCTCGAACACCACACGCGCGACGAGACGTTCACTCACTGTCGGCCTCCTTGAATCCGATCTGAGCTCCGACGTTAGCGACGTTAGCGCAGCGCAGAGCCTCCACCTCCATCCGCAGGTGTTCGTTCTCCACCATCGCCACCTGTTTGTGGGTTCGCTGCTCCTCCACCTCGGCCTCCAGACGGTTGACCTGAGCCTTCAACTCCGTCACGCAGCGCTGGGCCTGACGGAGACCACGACAACGACATCGTTAGACATCATCAACGTCAGGATGGAAAATGTGTAGCTAAGCAGCAGGAAATTAGGGTCATTGCTCAGAAAGTTGCAACAAAAGTTGTTGTTTTTAGACATTTTGTTACATAAAGTTACGATGTTTTTAGCTGTTTTGTTGTAGTAAAGTTGTGTTGTTTTCAGCTGTTTTGTTACAATAAAGTTGCGATCCGTTACGACCGTTTTGTTGTGGTAAAGTTGCGATGTTTTTAGCCTTTTTGTTGCAACGTTTTCAGCTGTTTTGTTGCAGTAAAGTTGCAATGTTTTTAGCCATTTTGTTGCAACGTTTTCAGTTGTTTTATTGCAACGTTGTTAACCATTTTGTCAGTTGTTTTGTTGCGACGTTTTCAGCCGTTTTGTGGCTCTTCTCACCTCTGTCTTGATGAGCTGCAGCTCTGGTTTGAGAACCTCCAGTTCTCTCCTCATACTCTCCGTGTCCGTCTCTCTCTGCTCCACCGACGTGTCCGGCGTTCCCATCTGGCTGAGCAGATAGTACTGAAACACATGTTGACACGTTAGCTTCGATGCTAAATAAAGACGTAGAGATCATCAACACATCGTCCATCTCTGACTAACCTGTGTCTGTGGAGCTTCTCTGAACACCGGCTGCGTCTCCACCTCGTCCTCTTCACCTCGATCCTCGTCAGGCATCACAACCACCGGCTTCTTGTACTCTTGTAAGGCGGCGGCGCGGAGGAAGTTCGGAGGACTCTACGGAAACATAAGAGTGATCAATGAAAACAGAAACTACCTCTGATTTATTTATTGACACGTAACAGAGCTGCTCCGTTATGGAAGAAAAAATAGTCAGGATTATTTGGTTCAAAACCACAGACATTTAGCATCGCTTAGACTTAGCATCACTAAGGTTTAATGTTGCTAACACTTAGCATCGTTAACACTAAGCATTTCTAACACTTAGCATCACAAGTGTATAGCATCGCTAACACTTAGCACTGCTAACATCTAAAATTGCTAACACTTAGCATCTCTAAAGCTTAAAATCGCTAACGTTTAGCATCGCTTGTGTTTAGCGCTGCCAACGTTTAGGGTCGCTAACACTTAGCATCACTAAAGTTTAACAATGCTAACACTTAGCAATGCTAACACTTAGCACTGCTAACACTTAGCATCACTAACATTTAGCATCTGTCCAACTGTTCGTGTCGAACACAACACAAAAGGCTCTAACAGCTCTAACATAATAAACAAAGACTCACGTCTGGGAGATCTGGGATCCTGATGATACTTTTAAAGAACTCCATCTCTCGAGCTCGGTCGAAAAACTGTGTGAGGCTGCAGGAGACAAAAACAAACACTAATGTTTCTCTGTTCTTTGTATAAGACGTTAAATTAAACTTATACTAATTAATTAAATCAGAAACGACGAACCTCGTGAACAAATCTCTGAACCGCTCTCGGTGTCCGAGCAGAACGTCTGGAGCGATTCCTGAAGAAACGACAGATTTAATGTTTGATCACACACACTGATGACACAATAAATGTGTGTGTGTGTCTGTAGACTCACGGCTGTGCAGCTTGAACATCAACAGGACAGAGAAGTGGTAGAGGAAGCTACAGTCTTGAATCAGAGGGATCAGAGGAGTCAGACGACACTGACCAGCTGCAGTAGAGGATTTACACCCGTTGGCGTCCAACTGACGTAGAACTACACAACAACAACAATAAACAAGAGATAAACAACAAGACCACAACAACACGGAGGCAACGTTAGAGGATAAACCTCCAGACTGACCCGTCTCTTCCATCTTCAGTCCTGCTTCTAAATAATCCAACAGTCCCTGTGTCATATCCAACCTGTAACAAATGACAACAAACTTTATAAACTTTTTACACTTTTACATTAATTATTATAACTGTGACAATAACACAACTTACACTTTGGTCATATCGGTTCCTGCTTCTCTGTCCAGAGTCTCGTCGCTGGCTTCAAGGTTTCCTGGGATCACTTTGTGCTGTCAAGTTAGATCAAATTTAAAAGTTAATGTTAAATGCTACATTATTCCACGTTACTGGTTTTAGTTAACGTACAGTGAATCGTAACACGAGAAGAAGAGAAACCAGACAGGTGAAGGACACCAGATCTAAAAGAAACACAACTAAACAAAACACAGAGCCAGTGGCTTTGACCCACAATGGCCGACTCAGACAAACCCCGGACGCTATGACTTGTTATGTCCGATAGAAACATTTTATTTGTGGTTTGTGGAGCAGCCGTCCACAAGCTCCGGGCTGGATAACCTGAAACACCATGAGATGAGCGACACCTTTCAAATTACCTTCGCATGAAACTCCATTTTAAGACACAGGTATTTGGCCGACAAGGCGACGATGTGTCCGTATCGATCGTGTAAGTTTCCCTGGAAAAGAAAGAGAAAGAAAAGATATTAGATTACTGACGAACACGGACGATAACTGTAACAACGAGTGGCGACTCACCCAGAGGATGCCCATCTCTTTGACCGTGTGACTGTGTCGGTAAGAGTCTCCAACAGCCTGCGGACGAGAAGACAGATGACGACGGGAGACATGTTGTAGTGAAGAAGACAACGGAGGAGATGGAGCGAAGCCCAACTCACGTTTCTGTGTCCGTCCCGCAGCATCTTGTGCAGCAGGTAGCAGAACTTCCAGGCGATGATGGAGTTACTGGACAGAGGCAGGTTGAGGGTGTAGGACCAGAAGGTGGTGGCTCCTCCTTCCTTGTGACTCCCCATGATGATGTCTCCACAGCCGTCAAGGAAACTTCAAAACTAGAGGCTATACAGGCTAATACATGCTAAGGCTAGCTGGTTAGCATGCTAACTTCAGCAGAAAGCAAAAGGAATTAAGTTTGATGCCGAATTTGTACAGTTTCATATTAATGCTATTTGCTAATGCTACCTACATATTTCTACTAGTAATATTCCCATTAGCTTTAGCTGTACAAAATAAACACAGTAATGGCTAATGCGCTTATTAACAGTGCTGCCATTTTGTTTTAATAAATTAAAATACAATAACATTTAACATTTTTATATTTTACAAGACAAGAAGTATTCATAAACCCTCTAAACGGCAAAACTAGAAACGATACAGGCTAATACATGCTAAGGCTACCTGGTTAGCATGCTAACTTCAGCAGAAAGCAAAATGAATTAAGTTTGATGCTGAATTTGTACGGTTTCATATTAATGCTAGCTGCTAACGCTAACGTTAACTATGGAGTACAACATGAAACATTTTCATATTTACCAAGACAAGAAGCTTTAATAAACCCTCTAAACAGCAAACCTTGAACCTATAAAGGCTAATACATGCTAAGGCCAGCTGGTTAGCATGCTAACTTCCTGCTAATGCTAGCGTTAGCTACGTATCGACCGCAAAAACTTATATAAAACACCTTTGAAATAATATAAAACAATGATTTTTTTTCTTCCATTTGTCAACTTGTAACCATTATGTAGAATAATACTTACGTAAAAGTACTCAAATATCACAAATGTGTACATAAATATAGTAATTTCTTTTTCAAAATCTACTTTTTAATTTTTACTTAACTAACTTTCCCAAAATCCTTTGCTGTACGAAATAAACCGACATGACTGGAACGTTCACGAACGTCGCCGCCATATTGTGTCACAACACAAATATGATTTTTCTGTATTAAAAAACATTAAACCATTTATATTTTTGTCGACTCCTATCAAATAATTATGTTTTAAACATTACCGTGCAGTTTAATCTCGACAATACGAGGAACAGCCATTGTTTTTCGCGGTTGTTGACGAGCCGGGGCTAGGGGGGCTGGATCCAATATGGCGGCGACGCTGACGTACGGCGCAGCAAATTAGCATGTCAGCTCTTTAGCATGCTAACTAGCCAAACAATTAGCAAGTTAGCTTCACAGAGCCGCTAGCATGGTTCTAAACTAGCTTAAAGTTAAAGTTAAATATTTTTTTAAAAGGATACTGCGTAGATATTTAGTTTTAGGTGGTGTTTCAGCCGAGGTGAGAGTTTTGCTGATGTTGTGGAGCTGAAATAAGACAAAAAAGATTAAAAACAATCATCAAAAGACATAAAATAACATAAAAATAAACAAAATTAACAACGTGATTTCAACACAAGTCAACAAAACAAAAGGCTGCTGGTGGCGGAAATAGATGAGACTTCAAGATAAACACGCACATTTTTGTTTCACTCACAACAAACTTTAAAATCTTTAAAAATATAAAATAAAATAAATAAAAACAACTCACCTGTTGTTTATTAAACTGCTCCTTCTCCGCAGCCAAAGCCTTTTCCGTCTTATTGTCGGTTTTATTCTTTGTTTTACTCATTTTTGTGACGTTTTCGTCTTTTTTTTCCCCAATTCAAACCTGCGCGAGACTGAGCACGCGCTTAAAAAAAATGTTAAAAAAAATGTAATTTCCTCTTCAAATTCAACACACCTGTCGTTACCTTCACGTTCACGATGTTTTTCCCCGTGCGTAAAAGTGATCCAAACGTGTGCCAAATGCGTAAAAGCGCACAATGGAAGGAAAGAAGCAACAAAAATTCGCCTTTTTTTGTTATAATGTATCAATAAAGTAGTGACGCCATAATCAGTGTGTTGTCTCCACGAGCCGACGAGTCACTGAGCTAAAAAAAAATCTGGAGTCGAAGGCGAAACTGGAAAGACAATAAACAGGAGAAGACGTCAGTACTGAGCCTGTAGGACTGGTTTCACACGCGCACACACACGCGCACCCACACACTTAAAGAGAGAAAGAGGATTTAAATATACATATGTAAATCAAAGCACCACAAACTTAAAGATGATGGATTTTTTTTAATGTTTTATATAAAAATCAATCAATCCAACATGTTGTTAATACTGATATTTGACATTTATTCAACAGATAAATAGTGAAATATTATTGTTCGTAAAAGTCGTAGCCAAGTCGTCCGCACGTCGAGCGTTGGAGACACTTGTTGGGTCTGGGTGGAGTCTCATCGACCTGACGGGAGGAAAAAGAAGAAACAAACAAAACAAGACGATAAATGTGACGTGTGAACGTGCCCAGACTGAGCCAGTGACACCCAGAGCCCCGCCCTGCTGACGCCAACGGGTGGAGGCGGTCGTAACCTTGTGAGGAGGGTCGGTCGGGTGGTGCTGGTGGAGTCGGGGGGACGAGGTCTGGGTCTGGGTCTTCAGGGAGAACAGGGGCTCGGCGGCGGTTTCACCGAGCAGCTGCTGGATAAAACAGCTGGACACAAGTTCATCACCCTGGAGACAGAAACGTCGTTATTCTGACGTTACGATAAATCAACCGACTAAATCAGCTAAAACTTTACGGTTCAAGACGTTAACACAACTTTACTCCTCCAGGATTTCTTGTCAGATGTTCTATTTTTAAAAAAAATAAAAACATTTATTTTAAAAAGTTGCAATGTTTTTAGGTGTTTTGTCGCAACAAAATTGCAATTTTGTTTCCAAATAAAAGGGAATCTTTTCTTTTAAGAGGAAAATAAAATCACTGCAACTTTTTTCTCTTTCAAAGATGAAAAAATTGCAACTTTTATGGCAACATTTTTAGAAAATCTACTGCGAAATCAGACAAATGAAGTAAAAAAAAAAAAACTACTATACAATGAAAGCTGTTGCAATAAAGTTGCACGACCAAGTTAAAGTTGCAATTTTTTTAAAAAAGTGAATTAAATAAAAGCTTGTTTTGTCGTTTTTGTTTTGCAAAGTTGAAAACACAGAACTGCAACTTTATTGCAAGAAAACACCTAAAAACACCACAACTTTTTTGCGTAGTGGAAGTTGTGTAGTAGCTGTGGACTTTTTTTAAGTTGCAATGAAAGTTGTTTTTAGGCGTTTTGTTGCAAAAAGTTGCAGGACCAAGTCAAAGTTGCAAAATTGTGATTCAGTGAAAAGTGATTCATTTTTTCCCTTTTTGAAAGAACAGAAAAGGAAAAAATCGCAACTTTATTGCAACACAACACTGCAACTTTTATCACAACTTCAAAATAAAAGTTTTTGAGGTCGTTGATTTATCAACAATTTGTCTGACTTTGCGACAGACAAAATTGCGATAAAAGTTGCAGTGTTTTTAGACGTTTTCTTGCAATAAAGTTGCAGGAGCAAGTCAAAGTTGCGATTTTTTTTACATTATTGCAACAAACAAGATTTTAAACGTGTCATAAACAGATGACTGATGGTTGTAACGTGTTCGTCTCACGTCGGTCACGTGATGCGTTGAAGTTCTCAGGTCGTCGATCGTCGCCGCCGCGTCGTCTCGTAAACGTCGACGCGATGAAGACGACGGAGCGTCCGAACAGTTACACGGCGACTCGTCCTGACTGGGACGCAACAAACACGTTAATGTTTCCCAACACGTCCAGTTTCTTTAACGTGAAGAGTCAGAGTTCGTAAACTTCACCTCCCGTCGAGTCTCCGGTTTTTCTCCCTCAGAGATTCTCGAGCTCGTTCCAGGTTCAGCTGCAGCAGCTGCAGATCGTTTCTCTGATTCTCACAAACCTGGAACAAACGACGTTTTACTGATTTAAATAAGGAGACGAGTCGGGTTGAGGCTAGCCGCTTAGCAGGAATCTGAAGTAAACAGTCGACGCTAACGTTAGCGACACATTATGTAACAGGATCATTTCAAATCATGACTTGAATTATTCAACTGGAAACAAATGGAATTAATTGCACACTTAGCTTTCGCTAATGCTTAGCATTTCTAATGCTTAACGTTGCAAATGTTTAGTTATGTTTGGCATCTCAAACACTTAGCATCACTAACATTTAGCATCTCTAATGCTTAGTATTACTAACGCCTAGCATCGCTAAAACTTTGCATAGTTAACACTTAGCATCTCCAGCACTTAGCATCTCTAATGCTTAGTATCACTAACATTTAGCATCTCTAACACTTAGCATCTCTAACACTTAGCATCTCTAACACTTAGCATCTCTAACACTTAGCATCTCCAACGCTTAGTATCGTTCATGCTTAGCATCGCTAACTCTTAGCATCTCTAACACTTAGCATCACTAACATTTAGCATCTCTAACACTTAGCATCACTAACATTTAGCATCTCTAACACTTAGCACTGCTAACACTTCTAAACACCTAACGTCAGTTCAACTTGTCAAAACAGTCAAAGTTTTCGTGTCGTTGGGACAAAAACACAAAATAAGAAAAAACTGACAAAGAGGAAAACGACAAACACGCTAATAATCGCTTAGCTTTTATTAACGTCGTTTTTATCATCGTAGAGTTTTACTGAGTTTGTGTCGATTGTCTGAAGGATTAGAAGTCAACGGCAAACTGAGTCACAGGTCATGACAGTGACCAGGAGCCACACCTCAGGTATGTGGTTAAACCAGACACACACACACACACACACACCGGGGTGTGTGTGTGTGTGTGTGTGAGGAATGAGGAAAGCAACGAGGAGGCGTTCACAGTCGTTACCTGACGGAGGCAGAGCAGCTCAGACGTGGTTCGTTCCTGTTTGGACCGACACATTTCCAACAGCTCGTCTCTCCAGACGTCGCCCTCTGCTGGTCACATGCAGCAAAGACCGGTTTACTTCAGGGAATAAAACTCGTACATTTACTGAAATAAAAGTCTGAAAAATTACTAAAATAAGTCGCAAATTCACGAGAATAAAAGTCGGAAACTTACCAGAATAAAAGTCGTCCATTTAAGAGAATTTAAAGTCATTAATTTCCCAGAATAAAAGCCTCATGTTTATGATGAGAAGTTTTCTAAACAGATGAAAAACAAACCTGTGAGAGAAAGATCAGAGCGAAGCAGCTGCAGCTCCTGTTTGAGACGAATGATCTCTTCCCTCTGAGAGCTGCTCTGACCGACCTGCTGCTGCAGCAGCTCTGACACGGAAAACATCGACCCGTTAAACGCTTCTTCATTCTGCCGGCGTCATATCAAAGATGGCCGCCTCGTACCTCTGAGGTTGGCGGCCTCGCGTCTCGTCTCTCTGTGCCGTCGTTTGTTTTCCTCTAGATCTTTCTGCAGCTTCGTCTCCCTGGATCGACTCCGGTCCAGCGACGTCTCCAGGTCTCGTAGTCGTCGACCGAGGTCGAGGAGTCGACCCGACGCCTCCGACGCGTCTTTGTCCTCAACGGAAAATAAAAACACGTTAACGGACCGAAATATAATCAAACGTAAAACGTTAGAAACAAACAAACCTTGAGTCTGAGTGTGGAGCTGAGCTGCTCCTCTCTGACCTGCAGAGACCCGACCTGAGTCGACAACGTCACCACAGTCGAGTTCAGACTCTGGTTCTTCTCCTGAAAAACAACAAAGCAACTTTTCTACTTCAAAGTGAAAAAAAGACTGAACTTTGACCCGATCGTGCAACTTTACTGCAACAAAATGCAGTGTTTAGTGCAATAAAGTTGCAGGAGCAAGAAAAAGTTGCGTTTTTTCCCTTTAAAAGTGAAAAAAAAAAAAAATGCTGCTTGAAATAAGACAAACTAAGTCTCAGCTACTACACAACTTGCGTGGAAGTTGTGGTGTTTTCGGAATTTTGTAGCTATAAAGTTGCGGGAGCAAGAAAATAAGTTGCAATTTTTCACAACAAATTTATCGTTTTAAAGGGGAAAAAATATTGCAGGTTTGACTTGCTCCTGCAACTTTATTGCAACAAAACAACAAACTAACATCAGAGGAACTTTCATCGCAACTTGTGACGAAAGTTGTTTTTAGGCGCTTTGTTGCAATAAAGTTGCAGGAGCAAGAAAAAGTTGCGAATTGTTTTACCCTTTAAAGAGAAACATTTTTAAAAGATTTAAAAAAAAACTTGCTCCTGCAACTTTTGTTATTGCAACAAAACACCTAAAAGCAACGCAACTTTTTTTTTTTCTGAAGTTTGTCTGATTTCGCAGCAGCTCTAAGAAAGTTGCGGCATTTTTATTTGAGGCATTTTGTTGCAATTAAAGCTGCAGGAATAAGAAAAAGTTGCGATATTTTCCCCCTTTTTAAAAAAACTTATTGAAATTTGACTTTCTCCTGCAACTTTATTGCAACAAAATGCTGCAACTTTCATTGTGACTTTTTTTTTTTGTGAGATCAGGTAAGTTCGAGCTCAACGGTCGTTACCTCGACGTCCTGACATTTCTGACTGATCTGACGCCGTTTCTCCTCCAGCTCCTGAAGCTGCCGCCGGGCGACGCCCAGCTCCTCGTGCGCCTCCTTCTCGCTGGTTTCCAGGGACCAGATCCGCTTCGTCAGGACTCCGATCACCTCGTTACGTTTCTGCAGCTCGTCTGAGACGATAAACGATCGTTATGAGATCAGACGAGATCGGACGGAGAGAGACGGACGGTCGGCGTTTCCTCACCGTCCAGACGCGAACACCTCTGCTCCACGCTCAGCAGCCGCCGCCGGTCTCGTTCCCAGGCCTGCAGCTGCTGGTGGTGAGCGGCGGCCATGTTGTTCAGCTCCTTGTCTCGGTCCCTCAGCTCCGTCATCAGCAGCTGCAGCTCCTTCCTCTGCCTCTGGACGGTGGAGCTGCTCAGGTCGCTGACGGAAAACTACCGAGTAAACGACACGACGGTGTCACCACAGCTACGACGCTAGTGCTAAAAAAACTACCACATAACTACATGACTGCTATACTGCTACTAAACAAACTACGATGTAAATGACACAACAGCATCAGCAAAACTACATAACTACTGAAAAAACTACTGACACGACTATACGATATATACAATACGACACGATGGTGTCAGTACAACTACTACAAAAAAAACTACCACACAACTACTATACTACTACTAAAAAACTACGACGTAAACGACATGACGGTGTCGGTACAACTACACAACTAGAAGTAAAAAACTACCACACAACTACTATACTTCTACTAAACAAACTACGACGTAAATGACACGGCATCAGCAAAACTACATAACTACTGAAAAAACTACTGAGTATACGACATGACCACACAACTACTATACTTCTACTAAACAAAACGGCGTAAATCGTCAGCAAAACTACATAAATAGAAAAAACTACTACGACGCTAGTGCTAAAAAACTACCACATAACTACATGACTGCTATACTGCTACTAAACAAACTATGATGTAAATGACACAACAGCATCAGCAAAACTACATAACTACTAAAAAATAACTACTGACACGACTATACGATATATACAATACGACACGATGGTGTCAGTACAACTACTAAAAAAAAAACTACCACACAACTACTATACTACTACTAAAAAACTATGACGTAAATGACACAACGGCATCAGCAAAACTACATAACTACTGAAAAAAACTACTATATATATATATATATATATATATATATATATATATATATATATATATATATATATATATATATATATATATATATATATATGCTATATATATAAAAAATATACTACAACACTATTTAAACAACTACAATTTACGAACTACTAAATAAACTACTACATTTCGATGGAGTAAACGACACAACTGCGTCAGTGCAACTACAAATCAAACTACTTCACAACTACAGAAATACTAAACTACTACTAAACCACCAACACAACTACACAAACTACGAAACAAACTACTACATGACAGCGTCAGCACAGCTACACCACTACTAAAAAACTACAGAGAAAAACACACAAGTTCAACTGGTAAAATACTAAACTAAATTACTACTAAAAAACTACACAACTACACAAACTACCAGCCTAAACAAACTACTACACAAACAATGACAGCACAACTACACAGCTTCTGAAATGACACAACTACGGAAATAAACAAACAAACTACGACACACATATTAAATACTAAACAAACTACTCAAACTACGACAACCACTACTACATAACTACCAAACAACTACTAAAAAAACTACTAAACTATTTTACAACTACACACTGTGTTGGCAGAGTCCAGATGTGGAATTACCTCAGAGTCCAGAGACCTTCGGGGTCCAGGCTGGTCCACTGAGACCGGAAGGGTCCGGTTCCGGCTCGTCCACTGTTTTAACGCGTCGTCCATCTTGAAACCTTCTGAGTCCAGACCCAGGTCCAGACCCAGGTCCAGACCAGAAGAGACTCCTTTATTCTGAAAAGACACAATGAAGTTAGGTTTGTTTTTCAAAATAAAAGCAAAGACGTTGAAATAAAATAAAAATAAAATGAATAATAATGAAAAACTTTAATTATATTGATATAAACTGACCTGTTTGACCGGAGAGCTGCAAAACTGAAGCGTCCGAAACATTCACAATTAATAAAAATAAACTTTAAACAGTTAAAACTAAAACTGTTGTTTGTTTGTTTGTTTGTTTCTCTTCTCTCCGTCCGTCACATTGTCGCTTTAACATTAAAGCACCGTCATTGTTGTTGTGTTAAAACGTTCGTCGACGCGTTTTAATTGTGTTTTTAAACGTCGTTGACGCGAAGTGAAGCTAACGGGCGCTAGCTAACGTTAGCATTAGCGTTAGCATTAGCGTTAGCTTCACGGAGCTGCCACCAACTTTTTGAACTTCCGCGGCTGAAACGGAAAAAACAAGGATTGGTCGATGACGTCACCGAAATTCGATTTAACGTTTATTGAAAAAAAAAATGATCAACGGTTATGACGATAGTAACTAAATATTTTTATAAAAACAAGAAAACGACGTTTTAAAAGAACTATAAGTTAGTTCGCTTGATTTTTCACTTCCGCTTCGTTTATCAGTAGGATTCGTCTCATCCTTAAAAATTTAACCCAGGACACAGGAAGAAGACCGGGATTTTCAACATAAAAGCTGGATATAGCGCACAGATTTTATAAAAACAAAATAAATAAAAACCAGATGTTTAATTGTAAACGATTTAAAGCGCACGTACGTATTATTATTATTATTATTATTATTATTATTATTTCTGGCTATTTTTTTCCTCGTTTTTGTTATTGTCATTACACATTGTTTTTAACACTGAATAATTATCATTTTTTAGATTTAGTTATCTATTTAAAAATTAACCCATGACACTTGATGAAGATCGGGATTTTCAACATAAAAGCTGAATTTAGCAAAAAGATTTTTATTTATTTTTTATTAATTTTAGTTTGTTTTAATTAAACTTTTCCCTTTATATATTCGTATTATTATTATTGTTGTTGTTGTTGTTGTATTTCAGGTTTTAAAAACACTGTTTTTATCTGTTTATTTATTTATTTATTCTTTATTCTGTAAGTTTTTTTCTCTAATTTATTTTTATTATTTGTCTTTATTAATTTAATTTTAATTTTAAAAATTCTCAGTCTATTATTATTATTATTATAGGTTTTAATTTTTTCATTTTATATTCTTTATCATACTGAATAGTTATATATGTATTTATTTTATTTTATTTTATTTTATTTTATTTTATTTTATTTTATTTTATTTTATTTTATTTTATTTTATTTTATTTTATTTTATTTTATTTTATTTTATTTTATTTTATTTTTTAAATGTGTTGTAGTTACTCTCCGCTCCGCCGGGGGCCGCTGTCACACGTCACCGCCGCGTCATCCAGCGCCTCAGCCAGTAGAAGGAGAGCAGCGGTACTAGGCGTGCTCTAAGTACGCCAACTGAACCTCCAATCAATAAGAATGATTATCTAAAACCAACTCACTTGTTGTAACGTTAATAATGCGAACGGCTTCTCTGGACAGACAACAGTTTTAGAGTATCATTTTTCGCGGGGTACGTAACGTTACGTTTCTTTTTTTCCTCTGTGTGTGTCAAGTTAGCGGTTAGCTTAGCTAGCACGCTAAGCTAAGCTAACGGTGACAGCTGGGTGACTCAACGTTACCTGATGAATGAAAAACACTCAAACTTCGTTATTTACTCATTTTTCCCGACGAGATACAGTTAAATGAATCAAAATGGCGCCGGGTTTGACGATATCAGACGTATTTAAAGAAGGTAAATGAAGGTAAAAGAAGCTAAACGTGACTTTAAACAGCCGCATGTGTGTAGCAGGTGAAGCTAGCTGCTGTTGAACCGGATTATTTCTCGGTTTGACGCGTTTTTTTGTTGAATTAACGACGTTTTAACGGACTTTTTGACGGGTTGTGATGAGTTGGTTGGTGTTGGTGGTGTGTCTGACAGCTGGAGGTGGTGGAGCTGTTAGCATGAAGCTAACATGATGAAACACTGGTAGTGTCCGTGTCTGCAGCAGAAAAAACAACTAAAATATTTATTTAAAGACGTTTGTTGTGTTTTAATAAGAAGTTAAAGCTTTGATGACTTTATTCTGATTTTATAAATATTTTTATTTTAAATATTTCAACTGTCATGAATCTGACAAAGAAACAATCATTGATTTTTATTATTTGATTATTATTTAGATTTTTATTTTTATTATTATATGTTTTATATATATTCTAATATTTTGGTTTTATTACTATAATTTTTGGTTAAACGTATTTATTTTATCATATTTTAATGTATTATTTTATTTTATATTTTATTTGATTTTGTGTTATTTTAATTTTACTAAATCTTTTGTTATTTTTATTATTTTTCTTTCCTTTTATTTCTTTTATTCTAATTTTTATTTTCTATCACCCATTTTATTTTTCATCATATTTAATTGAATATTTTTTTATTATTTATTATATTAACTTCTTTATTTTCATTATTTTAATTTTGTTAAATCTTTTGTCATTTTAATTATTTTTCTTTTATATGAGAATTTTTCTTTTTTATAATTTTATTTCTTTGTTTTATTTTTCCATTATTTTTATTTTATTATTTTTATTTTTTTTTTTTTTTTTAAATTATATAATCAATTTTTTTAGTTTTTTTTTTTTTTTTAATGATTTTTTGGTATCTATTTTTTATTATTATTATTATTTTCTGCCTTGATACCAAATAATCAGAAGTTTAATTAATAAAATTTAAACTGGTCAGTTTGACTCTGTAAACTCTGGTTTTATTGAGTTTTCTTTTTCTTTTTCGTGTGAACGAAACAAAGTCTTTGTTCATCATCAGTCTGTTTAATGTCTCGTAGATAATTAACGATGGCGACGACCGAGATGGAGTCTGGTTCTTCAGAGAGTAAATCGGAGCAGCTGGACTCTGATTCAAAATATCCGCTCAAAGTCCTTTATTGTGGAGGTACGAGACCGATTCGCTTTCAATGTTTCCGATTAATAAATCGTCTTCACGTCTCTTGATTCATCATATTTCCTCTGTTTCTCCAGTTTGCTCTCTGCCCACAGAGGTGAGTTCATCATCACGTTGGTTTTAACGTTTTTCAACACGTCGCGATGTCGCAACGTTGTCGTAACGATGTGGTAACGTTGTCGTTGTTCCTCAGTACTGCGAGTACATGCCCGAACCGGCCAAGTGTCGCCAGTGGCTGGAGAAGAACTTTCCAGATGTTTTTGCCAGGATGACCATCGGTGAGTTGACGGCGTCCAAACATCAATGTTTTCTTTACGTTAAAAGACGTAGCGTTAGCGTTAGCGTCGTTAAAAACGCGATTGTTGCGTCTTCAAAAACACGATAGAAATGTTAGAAAGCGACAGGACGTCTTCAGAAACGAGATAAACGCGTTAAAAACGCGATAACAACGTCATGTTGCCAGTTAAAGTTGCATCAATTAGCATTGCTAACACTTAGCATCTCCAAAGTTGATGTTTAACACTCAGCATTGCTAACGTGTAGCGTCTGTAACACTTAGCATCGCTAATGTTTAACGTCGGTAACACTCAACATTGCTAACATGTAGCGTCCGTAACACTTAGCATCGCTAACGCTTAACGTCAGTAACACTTAACATTGCTAACTCTTGGTATTGCTAACATGTAACGTTGCTAGCGCCTAGCATTGCTATCATTCATCATCACTAACATTTAGCACTTCTAACGCTAAGCGTTGGCATCGGTAACACTTAGAATCGCTAACGCTTAATGTTGGTAACACTTAACATTGCTAGTGCTTAGCATTACTAACATTTATCATCATTAACATTTAGCATTGCTAATGTTTAATGTCAGTAACACGTGACATTTGACATTGCTAACTCTTGGCATTGCTAACATGTAAAATCGCTAGCTTACACACTGGTGTTGGTAACGCTTAGCATTGCTAGCACTTAACATCGCTAACAGTTAGCATCTCTGATGTTTAATGTCAGTAACACTCAATATTGCTAACATGTAGCATCTGTAACACTTAGCATCGCAAACATTTAATGTCAGTAACACTTAACATTGTTAACTCTTGGTATCGCGCACATGTAACATTGCCAGCGCCTAGCATTGTTAACATTTATCATCACTTATCATTTAGCATTAGCAACACTCAACATTGCTAACATGTAGTGTTGAAAACACTTAGCATCGCTAATGCTTAATGTCTGTACCACTTAATATTGCTAGTGCCTAGCATTACTAACATTTATCATAGCTAACATTTAGCATTGCTAATGTTTAACGTTGGTAACACTTAACATTGCTAACTCTTGACATCACTAACATGTAACATTGCTAGCTTATGCGCTGGCATTGGTAACACTTAGCATCTCTAATGTGTAGCGTCAGTAACACTGAACATTGCTAAAATGTAGTGTTGATAACACTTAGCGTCGCTAATGTTTAATGTCTGTAACACTGAACATTGCTAACTCTTGGTATAGTTAACATGTAACATCGCTAGCGCCTAGCATTGCTAACATTTAGCATCTCTAACATTTAGCATTGCCAACGTTAAATGTCGCTAATGCTTAACATCCCAAGCACTTAGTACTGCTAACATTTAATGTCGGTAACACTTTCGCATTGCTAAATTTTAGTACTGCTAACATGTAGCATCTGTAACACTTAGCATCACTAACGTTCAATGTCTGTAACACTTAACATTGCTAACGGTATCGCTAACGTAACGCTAACATCGCTAGCGCCTAGCATTGCTAACACTTAGCGTCAGTAGTTTGTAGCGTAACAATCCCGGAGTCGTGGGTTTTAATCTCCTCTCGTGTTTTTTTTCCGACCCACTGGTCCGACAGCGAACGCTCCCAAACAGGAACCCGGCACTGGAGAGGTGCCTCCTGCTGGCGAGGAGGAGGAGAAGAAGAAACAGAAGAGAGGTAACGTTAACGCTTGAACGTCTGGAAGAACCACGACGTTCTAGAACCGCGACGTTCTAGAACCACGACGTTCTAGAACCGCTGACGTTCTAGAACCGCG
The DNA here is from genome assembly GCA_016801845.1 of Polydactylus sextarius. Classification (NCBI taxonomy): domain Eukaryota; kingdom Metazoa; phylum Chordata; class Actinopteri; family Polynemidae; genus Polydactylus; species Polydactylus sextarius. The sequence goes on from CM028931.1 coordinate 16,983,503, forward strand.
ACGTTTTATCTTGTGGTGTTTGTTTTTAAGGTGGAAGAGGTCAAATCAAACAGAAAAAGAAGACGGTGCCTCAGAAAGTCACGATAGCAAAGATCCCCCGAGCCAAGAAGAAATACGTGACGCGGGTGTGTGGCCTGGCCACGTTCGGTGAGACTCTTACTTATTCATTCCTTCTTTAATTTAACGTTCACTTTAGTTTAGTTTTAACGTTTTGTTCGTGATGATCTCAGACATCGACCTTAAAGAGGCTCAGAGATTCTTCGCTCAGAAGTTTTCCTGCGGCGCTTCGGTCACGGCCGAGGATGAAATCATCATTCAGGGAGATTTTACAGACGACATCATCGACGTCATTCAGGAGAAGTGGCCTGAGGTGACGACACACACACACACACACACTTATCCAACGTACACGTCCGACCATCACAGATTGAAACGCTGCCATCTGCTGGTCGACGTTGAATCACACTGACGTTTAGTCTCCATCTTTGTAGTTTTCAGTCAGGTTGTGATCTGGTCCTTCACCACCAGGTGTCAATAAACCATAATAACCCGTTTACGTTTTTGTGCTGCAGGTGGACGACGACAGCATCGATGATCTGGGTGAAGTGAAGAAGTGAAGACCAAATATGCACTTTTACCGAAAAACAACAACAACAACAACAACAACAACAACACGGATGTGACCTGTTGACAAACCCGGCCAAATGTACACATTCAGTCATTTTATACTTATTTTATTTACTGTACATAAACAAGCTGCGGACTTGGCCACTCACTTGGCATTTTCTTTCTTTCTGTTCTTTTTTTAGTTAAAAGCTACTTTTTCTCTCGTTTGCCAAAGGTGTGGTTGACGTGATCCCTCCCACATGTTCTTCACTCAAAACAAAACGAAACTAAACTGTAGGCTAATAAATTTCAGTCTCCTTCGCCCTCGTTTCTGCGTCTTTAATTCTCTAGTCTCATCTGAGGTGCTCAACGTGTAGAGTGTACGACATGTAGAGTACTCAACGTGTAGAGTGTACGACACAGAGTACTCAACGTGTAGAGTGTACGACAGAGTACTCAACGTGTAGAGTGTACGACTTGTAGAGTACTCAACACGTAGAGTACTCAACACGTAGAGTACTCAACATGTAGAGTACTCAACGTGTAGAGTGTACGACACGTAGAGTACTCAACGTGTAGAATGTACGACTTGTAGAGTACTCAACACGTAGAGTACTCTACATGTAGAGTACTCAACGTGTAGAGTGTACGACACGTAAAGTACTCAACGTGTAGAGTGTACGACAGAGTACTCAACGTGTAGAGTGTACGACAGAGTACTCAACGTGTAGAGTGTACGACAGAGTACTCAACGTGTAGAGTGTACGACTTGTAGAGTACTCAACACGTAGAGTACTCAACACGTAGAGTACTCAACATGTAGAGTACTCAACGTGTAGAGTGTACGACACGTAGAGCACTCAACGTGTAGAATGTACGACATGTAGAGTACTCAACGTGTAGAGTGTACGACACGTAAAGTACTCAACGTGTAGAGTGTACGACACGTAGAGTACTCAACATATAGTGTGCTCAACATGTTCTCAACATGTGCTCAACATGCAGAGTGTTCGTACTCATCTTCGACCTGTGTTTAATTCTTTAATCTCTGTTGTTTTTCTAACGTCCCACTGGCCTCGATGCTCTCGGGTCCTACTAGTTGTTTAATTGCGGTAGATTTCCCTTGACGTGAAACATTTACATTTGTTGCCGTTCTCCTCTGAGCCGCCGCCACTTCCCCAGAGTTACCGGGCGGCGCTCGGAGGATCATTTGCATGAGAGCAGATAAGAGAATCGGCTGACGCTTCGCTCTGTTATCAGACGGACGATGAATCGAACCGACTCGGTCACTTGTTGCGCCTTCGAGGCCCCGATCCTGGATCAGGTTCTGCCTCCGATCCTGATCCTGGAGTTCATGTTCGGGTTGATGGGGAACATCGTGGCGCTCTGGATGTTCATCTTCCACATGGACACTTGGAAACCCAACTCGGTCTACCTGACCCACTTGGCCGTGGCCGACTCCATCGTTTTGTTCTGTCTTCCGTTCCGAGCCGACTACTACCGCCGGGGGAAGGACTGGCTCTACGGCGACGTCCTCTGTCGCATACTCCTCTTCCTCCTCGCCGCCAACCGCGCCGCCGGGATCTTCTTCCTCACCGCCGTGGCCGTGGACCGCTACTTGAAGATCGTCCACCCGCTGAACCGGATCAACCGCATGGGTCTGGGCTACGCCCTGTGGGTCTGTCTGGGCCTCTGGGGTCTGATCTTCCTGGCCACCGGGTACCTCCTGGCCGACCCGCACTTCTTCTACAGCAACAACCGGACGCAGTGCGAGAGCTTCAACATCTGCATGGGCTTCGGCTCGCCGCTGTCCACCTGGCACAACGCCTTCTACGTCATCCAGTTCTTCCTGCCCACCTCCATTGTGGCCTTCTGCACCATCCGCATCACCTGGCAGCTGAGGAGCAGAACCGTGGACAAGAAGGGCAAAATCAAACGGGCCGTCCAGTTCGTCCTCGCCGTCGCCCTCATCTTCATCACCTGCTTCTTCCCCAGCACCGTGTCCCGCATCGCCGTCTGGATCCTCAAGGTCTGGTACGACGAGTGCCGCTTCTTCGAAGAGGCCAACCTGGCGTTCTACACGTCCGTGTGCTTCACGTACTTCAACAGCGTTCTCAACCCTCTGGTCTACTACTTCTCCTCGCCGGCGTTCAGCGGCACCTTCAAGAACCTCTTCAACAAGCTGCTGGGGAGGAGCCCGGATCCGGATCAGACCGAGACCAGCGAGAACCGCAGGTCCAACACCACCGACTAGTCGCACATTTAAAAGAATAAAACTCGGAAATTTAGAGGCTAAAAACCGTAAGTTTACAAGAATAAAAGTCGTAATATTTTCGGGATAAAAATTCGTATATTTGCGATTTTTATTTTTATTCATTTTACGAGAAGAAAAATCGTAAATGATTAAAAATAAAGTTTTAAAAAGACAATAAAAGTCGTAAATTTAGAAAATAAAAGTCGTAATATTTCCAGAATAAAATGTGTAAATTTGCAATTAAAAATAAAAATAATAAGAATAAATTAATAGAAAATAAAGTTTGTAGAATATAGATAAACAAAATAATAACATTTGTAGAATGAAAATAGTAAAGTTATGAGAATAAAAGTCGTCAAATTTCAAAAATGAAAGTCGTAATTTTACCAAAATAAAAGGCGTAAAATTTCCAGAATAAAAGCGGTAACGTTTTGTATTTAGGTAGAGATTGTGTAGAAAACTTTACTGAAATTACAACTTTATTCTGTTAAAATTAAGATGTAAAACTGACTCCTTATAATAACATAATAAGCAGCTGAACATGTGTGTGTGTGTGTGTGTGTGTGTGTGTGTGTCAAACCCTGGAGAGTGAGTCTTCAGTGTTTAATTAAACTAATTAATTAAAGAAAGATTTTCTTCATATCAAGTGAAATAAGTTGTTGTTTCTTTGTGTTTATCTTCTCGTCGTCACTGATTCTCAGTCGTTGAATAAAAAATATTTAAAATTATTAATAAATTCAATGATTCATTTTTCTTCTTTCCTCTCATTGTATCCACAGTTTCAGTTTCAAAATAAACTTTAGGAAAATAAACTTGTGTTGCTTCATTTTTTACATTTTTATTCTGTATTTACATTTTTCTTTAGAAATCAAAGAGACGTTCACAACAGATCAGAGACTCTAAACTGTTGCAAAAAGTTGTGAAAACGTTAGAGATGCAAAGAGTTAGCAATGCTACGTGTTAGAGATGCTAAGTGTTAGCAATGATAAACTTTAGAAATGCTAAACATTAGCGATGCTAAGTGTTAGTGATTCTAAGCTCTAGTGATGTTAATCGCCATAGATGCTAAACTTTAGCAATTTTAATTGTTAGAGATGCTAAGTTTTAGCCGCTCTAAACGTTGGTGATGCTAAGTGTTAGCAATGTTAGTAATTAGAGATGCTAAACGTTAGCAATGCTAATCATTAGCGATATTAACATGCTAAACTTTAACGATTTTATTTGTTAGAGATGCTAACTGTTAGTGATTCTGAGCCTCGGTCATTTTAATCATTAGAGATGCTAAATGTTATAGATGTTAATCATTGGAGATGCTAAACGATAGCGATGCTAAATGTTAGCAATGCCAAGTGCAAGCGATACTAAGTGTTAGCTTTTAGTGTTTTTTTGTTCCATAATTTTATGTTTATGCTTGTATTTTATTTTAAAATCGTCGATTTACTTGATTTATAGAGACTAAAAGTGATTTAATTTATTTCTATTTATTATTTTATACAATAAATTCACCGGTTTTCTTTTTTTCGTACAATAAATCCCACTTGTTTCATGAAGCTCAGATTTACGAGCTGATGTTTGCGTCCGCGAACGCACCGTCGCTCCGTTCCCACGGTGACGTCATGGCGTCGGGCTGGGGCCGGGAACAAACATGTAACGGAGAAATGATCGGTGTCGCACCGAGCCACGACATCCCGGACTGAGACCCGGTTCACCGACAAAACACCAGGTAAGAAAACAAACAAACAAACAAAAAAACACCGAAACTTTTCCCGCTTTTGTTGCGTTTTAATTCCACCTGAACGAGGGCGTTAACGGCCGGAGCGCGAGCGTTTTTTTTTGTTTTTTTTTTTGTCGCTAATCTTTGTAGCTAGCTAGCTAACATTAAAACAACATTAAAATAACGTTAAAATATGAGCGGGAATTAAGTTGAACAAGCTCGTGAAACACCGGAAATAGTCGGTATTTAACGGGTTTAATCTCGGTTGGGGAGAAAAGAAAAAAAAAAAGAGGTGACGTTGAATTTAAACGTGTTGAACGTTTGAAGAAGTTGGAGACTCACGGTTACATACGTGTTGGTGTCGACGTGTGTGTGTGTTAACGTGTGTGTTAACGTGTGTTTTAACGTGTGTGTGCAGGGTGGACGTGCTACAGGAGGGTTGACAGCTGCAGGTGTGTCCGTTGTTTAGGTCCCGATGTCTGGTGGGTGGGTGTAGGGGGGCGTTCAGGTAAACAAGGTTCAGGTTTAAAACGGTTGCAAAACGTGTCGAAAGTGCTGCGAAATTAACTTTAAATGATTCAAAACAACTAAAAAATGATTCTGACAGTCCTAAAACTGCTTTAAAGAGACTTTTAAGACTCAAAAAGATGATAAAATGTTAATTAACAGATAGAAAATGTTTCAAAACGGTTAAAAAAGGACGTTAAAGTGCTTCAGATTGATACAAAACAGATTTACAAGATTCAAAACTATTAGAAAGATGTAAAAAAGACAATAAATAGATGGAAAATGACCACTAAATGATGCAAAACTATAGCAAACAGACTTAAGATGACTACAAAGATGCTAAACAGTGTTAGAAACAATGATAAATATGAGCAGAAATAAGTGTAAAAGTGTTAGAAAGATGGTAAAATGTCAACAAACTGGTGAAAATTGAATTAAAAGAGACAAAAAAAATGTTCAGAAATTCAACCAATAATCCATAAAACCACGTTACAGTTAGAATATCCGTGCTAATGCTAACTAGCTCCAAAGAAGAAGGTTGAATCTTCACATTTGATGCTGAATGGCGTCTGTGTTCACCACCTACACACCTGCAGGAAACTATCTGAGAAATGTCAAGAGGAAGAAAAACAAACGAGAAAAACGTTGAGTTGTTACTTTGTTTCGACTTCAAAGACGAATCGTCAAAACAGCTGTTTGTTTTATTTTTCCAGGTTTATTTTTTCCATCATATCTGGATCGTATCGAGGGTGGTGGGGAAGGACACGTCCCCCCCTCCGTCCTTTAACCCCCGACCATGGACAAACCCGTCGCCATGACGACGCCAGGGAAGGTCAGCGGACTCAAACCGCCCAGTAAAATCGTCCGACCGACCGGTGTCCCGCCCAGAACGTCTCCGTCTTCTGGTGAGAAACAAACGTTTGTTAATATGAAATAATAAATAAAAGTAAATCAAATCACTTCCTGTTTTGAGAAAACAAAAGAAATACAAACATAAACAAAATGATTATAGCTAACCCTTAGCATCTCTAACCCTTAGCATCTCTAACCCTTAGCATCTCTAACGCTTAGCATCTCTAACCCTTAGCATCTCTAACCCTTAGCATCTCTAACCCTTAGCATCTCTAACGCTTAGCATCTCTAACGCTTAGCATCTCTAACCCTTAGCATCTCTAACGCTTAGCATCTCTAACGCTTAGCATCTCTAACCCTTAGCATCTCTAACGTTTAGCATCTTTAACCCTTAGCATCTCTAACGCTTAGCATCTCTAACCCTTAGCATCTCTAACGCTTAGCATCTCTAACGTTTAGCATCTCTAATGTTTAGCATCTCTAAAGTTTAGCATCTCTAACATTTAGCATCTCTAACGCTTAGCATCTCTAACGCTTAACATCTCTAACGTTTAGCATCTCTAATGTTTAGCATCTCTAACGTTTAGCATCACTAATGTTTAGCATCTCTAAAGTTTAGCATCTCTAACGTTTAGCATCACTAATGTTTAGCATCTCTAAAGTTTAGCATCTCTAACATTTAGCATCTCTAACCCTTAGCATCTCTAACGCTTAACATCTCTAACGTTTAGCATCTCTAATGTTTAGCATCTCTAAAGTTTAGCATCTCTAACATTTAGCATCTCTAACGTTTAGCATCACTAATGCTTAAAATTGTTAACATATAGCATGGCTAACATTTAGTATTGCTAAGGCTTAGCATCAATCATGTTTAGCATCGCTGACACTTAAAGCTAACACTTAGTACTGCTAACTTTTAGCATTGCTAACGCTAAAAATTGTTAACACTTAGCATGGCTAACACTTTGCTGTTGCTAAAATATTGCATCACTAACACTTAGTATTGCTAATGCTTAGCATGGCTAACACTTAGTATTGTTAAAGTTAAGCATCTCTAATGCTTAACATGGCTAGCCTTTAGAATAGCTAACATTTAGTATTGCTAATGTTTAGCATCTGTAACATTGGACATAACCTTTAGCATTGATAACACTTAGCATCACTAATGTTTAGCATTGCTAACATTTAGCAGTTTTTGTTGTTTTTCTGTGATAATAAAAGATAAATCTTTTGGTTTATTTGACTGTTGGTGACATAAAACATTTTTTTTTAACTTCCAACAGGAAGTGCGAAGCCGGTTCCTCCTGAGAAGTCGCCCGGTGGCGTCACGTCCCCGACGCCTGATGGAGGCGTGGACTTCCAGATCGGGGAAAGGGTCTGGGTCAACGGGAACAAACCGGGATATGTGCAGTTCATCGGGGGCACGCAGTTCGCTCCGGGCCAGTGGGCGGGAATCGTGTTGGACGAGGCGATCGGGAAGAACGACGGCTCGGTGGCGGGCGTCCGCTACTTCCAGTGTGAAGACGGGAGGGGGATTTTCACACGACCCTCGAAACTGTCCAGAACCGCCGTGTCGGAGAAGGAGGCCAACGGGGGCCAGGCCAGTCCGGCACCGGGGGGTGCCGCAGAAAGTGAACCTGCACCTCCAGCTACACCTGCACCTCCAGCTACACCTGCACCTCCAGCTACACCTGCACCTCCAGCTGCAGCTACAGCTACACCAGCTTCAGGCACTACCTCAATCGGTAAACGTCACTTAAAGAGGAACTCTGGCATGTTAGCTTGTTTCATAACTACTTGATGCTAGCTTGGTTTATAACTAGTTAACATTAGCTTGTTTTATAACTAGCTGTCGTTAGCTTGTTTTATCACTAGCTGGCGTTAGCTTGGTTTATAACTAGCTGTCGTTAGCTTGTTTTATTACTAGTTGGTGTTAGCTTGGTTGACAACTAGCTGACATTAGCTTGGTTTATAACTAGTTGTTGTTAGCTTGTTTTATAACTAGCTGACATTAGCTTGGTTTATAAAAACCCTGTTTTCCTCCGTTCAGCTCCGATTAGCGGCATAAAGACGAGCAGCGTCCTCAACCGAATGTCCAGCGAGTCGGTGTCAAACCTCTCGGACACTGAATCCAAGAAGAACAAGAGGGAGCTGAGGCTGGGAGACCGCGTGCTGGTAAATAAATTACAATCTGAACGTCAACACAGAGCGAACATTCAGGAGAAGTCACTGTCACTCTGTGACTGTAGGTTGGTGGAACAAAGGCCGGCGTGGTTCGGTTCCTGGGGGAGACGGACTTTGCGAAGGGGGAGTGGTGCGGAGTGGAGCTGGACGAACCTCTGGGGAAGAACGACGGCGCCGTAGCAGGAACCAGGTGACAACAAAACAACACGTTTGACGTCTGTTTTAACACGTTATGTTAACTACGTTACATCACTAATCATTAGAAATTAATCTGCAAACGGGTCAATACTAAAAGTGGCATCTCGCCATGCTAATTCTCAAAATGCTAGCTCACATGTAGCTAACTCTTGCATTGCTAACTCATGCTATCCTAACTCTTGTGATTTTAATTCTCAAAATACTAACTCGCAAGATGCTAGCGCTCACCATGTTAACTATTGTGATGCTAACACATGCGACGCTAACCCGCAGTGCTAATTCTGGGGTTGCTAACTCTCGTCATGCTAATTTATGCAATGCTAACTCAGACTGTTAACTCTTGTGATGGTGACACATGTGATGCAACTCAAACGTTGCCAACACACACATTGCTAACTCTCACTATGCTAACCTTCAAGGCTAACTCACATGATACTGACTCTCATGATGCTAATTTATGCGACGCTAACTCTCGTGATGCTAAATCTCACGATACTAAGTCTTGCAATGCTATGTCTCGCAATGGATGCTAAGTCATGTGTAGCGAACTATAACGCTAACTGACACGATGCTAATTCATCCTAGCCAAGCCAACATCCTTCAGATACTGGCTAGCAGCCAAGGCTAATAGGAAACAATAATGCTAACTTACGAGCTAGTCAGCTAACGTCATCAGCCTGGTCTGTCTGTAACCAGATATGGTTGTTATTAGTGTTTTAAACAAACAGTTGCAGCAATTTACTACTTTTTACTGTAACACAGTAACATTAGACTTGACCAACACATGTACAATGTAACTTGTCCATGTTTCCACCCTCAGATATTTCCAGTGCATGCCCAGGTTCGGCCTGTTCGCTCCGGTCCACAAGGTGACGCGTATCGGTTTCCCCTGCACGACGCCCACCAAGGCTAAGAGCTCGCGGCGGAGGTCGGGTCTCAAGAGGAGCCCCAGCGCCTCGTCCATCAGCACGCTCAGCTCCGCCACCTCCTCCATCGGCGCCAAACCGAGCCGAGCAGGACTGGTAAGTCTCAGCTGAGGCTGCGTTAGCTTGGTTTACAATTAGCTAAAGTTAGCTTAGTTTATAACTAACAAAAGTTAGCTTGGTTTAGAGCTAGCTGGCGTTAGCTTGTTTTAAAGATTGCTGACGTTAGCTTGGTTTATAACTAACTAAAGTTAGCTTGGTTTTCAACTAGCTAGCATTAGCTTGTTCTTTTAATTAGATGTCGTTAGCTTGTCTTAGAACCAGCTGACTAGCTGGGTTTATAACCAGTGTGTCATGATGATTGTTTTAAATTAATTTTTTATGTTTTCCAGCTGACGGAGACGTCTGCTCGCTACGCTCGTAAGATCTCGGGCACCACGGCGCTGCAGGAGGCTCTGAAGGAGAAGCAGCAGCACATCGAGCAGCTGCTGGCCGAGAGAGACCTGGAGAGATGTGAGGTCGCCAGGGCGACGAGCCACGCCGGGGAGGTGCAGCAGGAGCTGGCTCTGCTGAGGAAAGGACGAGATCAGGTGACGAAAGTCAACTAATCGCAGCTACTTTTCCAGCTATCTTAGCAGTATAAGCTAACCCATCTACATTTGCTAATTTAAATACTTAGCTAACTTTAACTAAAGTGACTACTTTAGCTAAGTTAGCTAAATTACCTCAGGTATTAATTTGGCTATGTTAACTAACCTAGTAACCTAAGCTAATTTAGCTACATTTGCTAATTTAAATCTGTTAGCTAACATCGATATCTTAGGTCGTTTAGCTATGTTAGCTAACTGAGTTACCTAAGCTAGTTTGGCTTCATTGCTAATACAAACGCCCTACTAACTCTGATACCTTAGGTCGTTTAGCTAACTTAGCAAAATTAGCCAGTTTAGAAACTGTAGCTATGCTGGCTGTCTTAGCTAACCTCAGCTAACATAGCTACATTTGCTAACTGAGTACCTTAGATACCTCTGGTAATTTAGCTAACTGTTAGCTGTTAGCTAACCCAGTAACCTAAACTAACTTAGCTACATTTGCTAGTTTAAATCAGTTAGCTAACTTTGAAACCTCAGCTAACTCAGCTAAGCTAACCTCTAATCTGTGTGCCTCAGTACGCCGTGGAGATGGAGGCGAAGCTCGATCAGCTGCGTTCGCTGGTGGAAGCGGCCGATCGAGACAAAGTGGAGCTGCTCAACCAGCTGGAGGAGGAGAAGAGGTCGGTGGTTCCACGACGACCTGCCTCCGTTTATTAAACCCAACGAACGACGTCACGTCTTCGTCACAAACATCCAGCTGTGATAAACGTCCGTCGTGTTTGTGTTTGACAGGAAAGTGGAGGATCTGCAGTTTCGCGTCGAAGAGGTTTGCATCACTAAAGGAGACCTGGAGGTAACGTCTGATTAGTTTAACACGGATCAGTTGTTACGACGACCACAGCGGAGAATTAGAGCCACGTTGAGAAAGAAATGTTCCTTCATTTATCAGAATAAAAGTCGGAATTTCAGGAGAATAAAAGTCTCAGATTCTCATAAAGTCATGAATTTTATTCTGGAAATATTGCAACTTTTATTCAATTAAATTCATGACGTTTATTGTCTTAAATTTACGACTTATTCTGGAAATACTCAAACCTTTGTTTTCAAAATTTTATTACTTATATTCTCTCAAATTTATTACTTTTATTCTCATAAAATTATGACTTTTATCCTCAAAATATTATGACTTTTATTCTCTTAATTTTACGACTTTTCTTCTCGCTAATTGACGACTTTTCTTCTTGTTAATTGACGACTTTTCTTCTTATTAATTTACTACTTTTCTTCTTGTTAATTTCCGACTTTTCTTCTCGTTAATTGAGAACTTTTCTTCTGATTAATTGACGACTTTTCTTCTTGTTAATTTACTGACTTTTCTTCTCGTCAATTGATGACTTTTATTCTGATTAATTTACTACTTTTCTTCTTGTTAATTTACGACTTTTTCTTCTCATTAATCTGCGACTTTTCTTCTCATTAATTGACGACTTTTATTCTGATTAATTGACGACTTTTCTTCTTGTTAATTTCCGACTTTTCTTCTTGTTGATTGACAACTTTTATTCTGATTAATTGACGACTTTTATTCTTGTTAATTTACTACTTTTCTTCTCGTTAATTGACGACTTTTATTGTGATTAATTTACTACTTTTCTTCTTGTTAATTTACGACTTTTTCTTCTTGTTAATTTGCGACTTTTCTTCTCATTAATTGATGACTTTTCTTCTTATTAATATACTACTTTTCTTCTCGTTAATTGACGACTTTTCTTCTCGTTAATTACCGACTTTTCTTCTCGTTAATTGACGACTTTTCTTCTGATTAATTGACGACTTTTCTTCTCGTTAACTGATGACTTTTCATCTCGTTAATTTACTACTTTTCTTCTCGTTAATTGACGACTTTTATTCTGATTAATTTACTACTTTTCTTCTCGTTAATTGACGACTTTTATTCTGATTAATTGACGACTTTTCTTCTTGTTAATTTACGACTTTTTCTTCTCATTAATCTGCGACTTTTCTTCTCATTAATTGACGACTTTTATTCTGATTAATTGACGACTTTTCTTCTTGTTAATTTCCGACTTTTCTTCTCGTTAATTGACGACTTTTCTTCTCGTTAATTGACGACTTTTCTTCTGATTAATTGACGACTTTTCTTCTCGTTAATTGACGACTTTTCTTCTCGTTAATTTCCGACTCTTCTCCTCGTTAATTTAACATTTCGTCCCAACGTGTCTCATTCTCCAGTTTTGTCGAACTCGTTAGTTAAACCGCTGCTTCGCTTCTACTTCGCTGTCGAAGGTTGTTTTATTTTCATTTCCTGTCTCGTCACGACACATTCTTCCTTCCTGCTCCTTTTCATTCATTTATCTCCTCATTTATTTATTTGTGTCTCCTTCATCATCGTCATCGCTTTGTTCTTGAAGCCGTTTCTTCTTCATCATCATCCTCGTTTCTCTTGAGAAGAATTCACGTCCGATTTATTTGAACTTCACGGCGGAACCAGACAAAGTGTCGCTGCTCGTCCTCTGTCTTACTGACTCGGTGCTGCATGTCAGTGTTGCATTGGTGTTTGTTCTCTTCCTCCTCCTCTTCCTCCTCCTCTTCTTCTTCTTCTTCCTACTAACAGACGCAGACCAGGCTGGAGCATGCCCACATAAAGGAGCTAGAGCAGAGCCTGCTCTTTGAAAAGACCAAAGCTGAAAAACTCCAGAGGGATTTAGAGGACACTAGGGTAAATGTCGGCGCTCCCGGTCCCACGTCGGGACGCGGCCATGTCTTTTCACTCTGATGCTCAGAAACAACAACAGCAGCAGCTGACGACATGTTGACTATAGATGTTTGTCCAACTCAACCGTCAGACGCCATCTTGTAACCCTGAGTCTGACAACTTTAACTCTGGGATGTCAAGACTTTTATTCTGGAAATATTACAACTTTTATTATAGAAATATTACGACTTTTATTCTGGAAATATTACGACTTTTATTCTGGAAATATTACGACTTTTATTCTGGAAATATTACGACTTTTATTATAGAAATATTACGACTTTTATTCTGGAAATATTACGACTTTTATTCTGGAAATATTACGACTTTTATTATAGAAATATTACGACTTTTATTCTGGAAATATTACGACTTTTATTCTGGAAATATTACGACTTTTATTGTAGAAATATTACGACTTTTATTATAGAAATATTTCGACTTTTATTCTGGAAATATTATTATTTTATATATATAATATTTATTATTTTATATTCTGAAAATATATCTACTTTTATTCTGGAAATATTACGACTTTTATTCTCTTATAGTTTAGACTTTTATTCTGGAAATATGACTTTTATCATAGAAATATTGCAACTTTTATTCTCTTATAATTTAGAGTTTTATTTTGGAAATATTACGACTTTTATTCTGGTAATATTACAAGTTTATTTAGAAATATTCTGACTTTTATTCTATTAATACTGAGACTTTTTTTAAGGAACATATAAAACCAGACGCTCATCTTCAGTAGTTGGGCTACAACATGGCGTCCACGAGTCACATGATAACACGAACCAATCAGATGTTCTCGTTGGACAAACTGTAACGTTAACGTCTGTGGATCAAAGTCAAAATCTTTCAACTTTCCAACTTTTCTCCTTCAGCGACTCAACAACCAAAGATAAAACTTTTAAAAACCGAAGTTTTATAGACAAAAACAAAACTTCAGGTTTCACATCAACTTTTTTTCATTGATTCAAGCTTTAATCATAAAATAACTCGAAAGCTCTGAGTTATTTTGCAGTAGCAGTTGCCTCCCACCAACACCACAGACCATAATACCCCAGGTCTACCCGGGTCTGGTCTTTCCTCCTCTGTAAAACCTCTTCCTCGTCTCCGTCGCCGTAGGTCGCCACCGTGTCCGAACGCTCCCGCATCATGGAGCTGGAGAGGGAAGTGTCCGACCTCCAGCTGAGGCTCAGAGCATCTCAGCAGAAAGAGGACGCCGTGTCGTTGTCACAGCAACAGATCAGCAGCCTCAAGGCCCAGGCGCAGTCTCAGGAGAAAAAGGTAAATATCTAACAATGAAAGTAAATGGGGCAGTCAGCCAAACGTATCTAAATTGTCATTTTTTAACCACTAATAAAGCTCAAAATATCACTTCACTTCAGCAGTAGCATGAATAGGGTCAATACACATAAACTGAAGTACTGAAGAGTGTTTCACATCAGCAGATTCATCATTTTCCTGAGCAACTAACCAATGAGCCTGTGAAGATCGAGAAAAATGATGAATCTGCTGATCTGAAACACCCTTCATCTTTATTAGCTCTATTAGTGGTTTGTAAATGACAGTTTAGATACGTTTGGCTGGCTGCTCCATTTACTTTCATTGTTAACTATTTGGTTGTGAAAACAAAAGACGGTGAAACTGGTGACGAAGGATGTTTCAGATCAGCAGATTCATCATTTTTCTGAACAGTATTAATAAACTCTCGGTTCACAAAAGGCCACGTTTTATGGTTCCTCAGTCATGGTGGCAAAATGTAATTATTGACCACGTATGTAAATTAGCGTAAGCCCCAGAGTTAGGTGTGATTTGTTTACGTTGCCATGACGACGCGTCGTTTATGACCTCGTCACGCCTCCGACTCGTCTTTACGCCGTTTGTTCTCCGTCGACAGATCAGCGAACTGAGCGTGGACCTGGAGAGTAAACACAAAGAGCTTCAGTCTCTGCGGGAAGATAAGAGCTGTTTGGACCAACAGCTGCTTAGTCTGGTGAGATAACATCATCATCATCTCATCATCATCATCATCATAATTATCATCGTCATCATCACATATTTAAAAACACAACATCAACATTGTCCACGAAGGTTTACGCTCGTTTTATCTCCAGTCATATCTTTAAAAAACATTTGCATTAAAGGCGAGATATGTAGCTTTTATGCTTATCGCCAATGTTAGCATTAGCAGCTAGCTGAAAATCTGTCTCCGTCAGTTGAAGGCAACACACAACAGTCAATTCTTGTTTCTGTTTTACCGCAACTATGTACTAAGTTAGTATGCTAATCTGCTAGCCCTACTTGAACCTAATTTAAAGGTACGAAATTCAGGTTTTTGCTAATTGCTACATAGCTAACATTAGCATTAGCAGCTAGCTACAAATCTGTCTCCATCAGTTGAAAGGAACAGTACTTAATAATCACTTAATAATTAGCATGCTAACCTGCTAGTCCTACTTGAGGATAACTTTAAGCTACTATATGTAGGTTTTTGCGAATCGCTACGTAGCCAACGTTAGCATTAGAGCTAGAAAAAGTTCAGCATCAAAAACTGTCTCTCCGTCAGTTGAAAGCAACACGTAACACAGTCAATTCTTGTTTCGACTGACATCGATTTCAAGGTGCTACATGCTAATCGCTATGTAGCCAATGTTAGCATTAGCAGCTAGCTAAAAAACTGTCTCCATCAGTTGAAAACAACACAGTTAACACGTTTAACTCTTGTTCTTTGCTTCTGTTTTATCGCAACTACTAATTGCCACATAGCCAACGGTAGCATTATGCTAACGTTACCAACAACTTATGCTAACGTTTGCTACATAGCTAATGTTAGCATTAGCAGAAGTTTGATAACAACCGCTGAGCTAAGACTCCACTTAGATTTAAAATAAAAATTATCCTGTAAAAGAAAAATGAAAAATAAAAATAAAAACAAAAAGTCTTCACATCATCGTTACGTATTTTTTACTTCTCACCTTGTTGTGTTTAATGTTTATAGACCAGAGCAGACTCCTGGGTTGTGAAACGAGACTTGGACTCGTTTCCCTGCGATGAGATGATTTTATTTCCTCGTTGCTCGTGGGCATCGTGAAACAGTGACCTCATTACTTAACGTCTGAATATCACCCAGACGCCGTTGTTGTTGTTGTTGTTGACGTGTTTTGTGGAGCCCGTCATTCTTCTTCTTCTCAGACAACAAGAATGTTGATTCTGTCGTTTCAGAGACGAACGCTGGAGGAAGCTGAGGAGGAGAAGAAGAGGACGACCAGGACCATGACCGGTGAACTGCCACACGTGTCTGCCTCGCTTTTATTTGTTTGTTTGTTTGTTTGTTTCTGTATCAAGACGCTTTGTTTGTTTGTTTGTGTGTTTGTTGTTGTCGTCAGAGCTGGAGCAGAACGTGGAGCAGTCCAAGAAAGACTGTCAGACGTTGAAAGACGAGAGTTTGAGTCGAGAGGACGAGCTGAGGGCGCAGATCACACAGGTATGTACACACACACACACACACACACACACACACACACACAGGTATGTACACACACACACACACAGGTACACACACACACACACACACACACACACACACAGGTATACACACACACACACACACACACACACACACACACACACACACACACAGGTATGTACACACACACACACACACACAGGTATGTACACACACACACACACACGTATGTACACACACACACACACACACACATGTAAACACACACACATACACAAACACACGCATGTAAACACACGTATGTACACACACACACACACACACACACATGTAAACACACACACGCATGTAAACACACGCATGTAAACACACACACTCCGTTTACCTCCGTTGTTTACCTCCAAACACGTGTTGTTGTTTATTTATGTGTTTATATTTACACGTGTAAACAACAACATGAGGAGACAAACAAACAACAGAGAAGCAAGTCAGAACTATGAGGAGAGAAACAAGTTAACAGAGATTCTGAGTTAGCTAGAGCTAGTTAATCGGTTAGTTAGCTAGTTGTTAGTTAGTTAGCTAGCTAGAGTTAGTTTAGTTAGTTAGCTAGAACTAGTTAGTTTTAGTTAGTTAGATTTAGAGAGTTAGTTAGTTAGCTAGCTAGAGCTAGTTAGTTAGAATTAGTAAGCTAGTAATTAGTTAGCTAGCTAGAGCTAGTTAGTTAGAATTAGTTAGCTAGTTATTAGTTAGCTAGCTAGAGCTAGTTAGGGTTAGTTAGTTAGCTAGAGCTAGTTAGTCAGTTAGTTAGCTAGTTGTTAGTTAGGTAGCTATAGAACTGGTTAGCTAGTTGTTAGTTAGCTAGTTAGAGCTAGTTAGTTAGAATTAGTTACTTAATTATAGCTAGTTTGATTTAGCTAGAGCCAGAGTTAGAGCTAGTTAGTGTTAGTTAGTTAGAGACAGGTAGACTGAGTTAGTTAATTAGAGCTAGTTAGTGTTAGTTAAACTTAGTTTATATTGAGAGTTGACCTAAACACAAGGTCGTATCTTGATTGTTGATTAAAAATCATATTTGATGAATAAAATGAATGAAAGTTCATTAGTGTGGCTCATCAGATGGAGGATGATCCACGTTTTAAAACCAAAGAAGAAGAGAAAGAGAAAATATGTGAAAAGAGTCGAAACAAACGTCGACGTTCGTATCTGGTGAAACTTTGTTTTGTTTATTTAAAGAAGAAGGGAGGAAGAGGAGGCGTCCATCTTGATTTATTTCTTTTAATTTCAACTCTTCCTGCTGTTTCAGATGCGTTGGCTAAAAGTGAAACAGCTGAATCATCATCACGAGACGCTTTTTTCCTTTTTTAGCCGCGTTTCACTCGACCTCTGCTCCTCTTCCTCCTCTATAAATGGACTGACGTCGTCTTGTTTCACTTGGATCACGACTAGAGACATTTTTAATGGTCGTTTCATTTTCTCTCACGTGTTAAAGTTAAATCGTGATGTTTTCCAGGCGACTGAAGAGTCGGAGAGAGCGACGGCGTCACTGCAGCAGCTGACCAATGAGAAGAAGACGCTGGAGATGCAGGTGGAGCTGAATGATGTTTATATGTTTACATCTTTATGTGTTTGAAACGATAGAAAACGTCACGTTCATGTTCTGACACTAATACGTTAGCTACCTTGGCCCCATTAGCTAACTTGGCTATGTTAGCTACCTTGGCCCCATTAGCTAACTTGGCTATGTTAGCTACCTTGGATACGTTAGCTAACCTGGCTACGTTAGCTACCTTGGATACGTTAGCTAACTTGGCTTTGTTAGCTAACCTGACTACATTAGCTAACTTGGATATGTTAGCTAACTTGGCTTTTTAGCTAGGTTTGCTATATAAGCTAAATTGGCTACATTAGCTAACCTGGCTATATTAACTATCTTGGCTACATTAGCTAGCTTTGCCACATAAGCTAACTTGGCTACATTAGCTATCCTTACCACATAAGCTACCTTGGCCAAATTAGCTACCTTGGCTACATTAGCTAACTTTACCACATTAGCTAACGTGGATATGTTAGCTACCTTGGCTACATTAGCTAACTTGTCTACGTTAGCTACCTTGGATTCGTTAGCTAGCCTGGCTACGTTAGCTACCTTGGCTACATTAGCTAACCTGGCTACGTTAGCTACCTTGGCTACATTAGCTAACTTGGCTACATTAGCTACCTTAGCTACATTATCTATCTTTACCACATTAGCTACCTTGGCTACATTAGCTAACCTGGCTACGTTAGCTACCTTGGCTACATTAGCTAACCTGGCTACATTAGCTAACTTGGCTACATTAGCTACCTTAGCTACATTATCTATCTTTACCACATTAGCTACCTTGGCTACATTAGCTAGCTTTGCTACGCTACATATAAGAGAGAAATCCATTAGAGTCAAACATGTGGACTGAACCGTGCAACGTATCCAAAGAAACTTGTATCTAATTGATAAATAATTGATCGATGTTTCCAATCAGTCTGAAACATCCACTTGGAGTCGAATTGATTTAAAAAAAAAAAAAACAGCTTTTGAAAAAAATGAGCTTTGGCTCATTTCAACACGATGATGAGAGAAACCTACATGTGTAAACTGATCCAGGACACGCGTGTCCACTAACATGGTGATGTTACGTCACCTCCCAACATCACGTTCACGCGTCGCCGCTTCAGTCGTCACGTTTGACCATCGAAGCGTGAAACCTCCACACGTGACCTGATGTTGCCGCCGCCGCTCTGCTGCGTTTACATGATGTTTACTTTTGACTTTCAACGTGTTCCTGCAGCTGGAACGACTCATTATTCACCAACATCTGATGTAATCCTGCACGTCACAGCTGCTGTTTTTTATTTGTTTGTTTGTTTGTGCACATGTGATGATGATGATGAAGATGAAGCTTGTTTGCTTTGTTTTCTTTCAGTTTGATGAGTTAATTAAGACTTAATTATTTCAAACAGTTACTCCTTGATTTGAACTTGAAACATGTAAAGAAACAAAAACAAACAATGAATTTATTGTATAAAATAACAAATTAAATCACTTCCTGCCTCTAGAAAACAAGTCGACTACTAAACATAAACATTAAGTTATACAACAAAATAATAGGTAACACTTAACAGGGCTAACGCTTAGCATCGCTAACACTTAGCAACGCTAAAGCTTAGCATTGCTAATGTGTAGCATCGCTAACACTGACCATTGCTTACGCTTAGCATCATCAGTGCTTAGCATCATCAACACGTAACATGGCTAACACTTAGTATTGCTAACACTTAGCATCACTAATGTGTAGCATTGCTAACACTTAACATAGCTAACGCTAAGCATCGCTAACACTTAGAATTGCTAATGCTTAATATCACTAACACTTAGCATGGCTAACGTTTAGGATCGCTAATGTTTAGCATGTGTAGCATGTAGCATCATTAAATTTTAGCATCATGAAAACTGAACATTGCTTACGCTTAGCATCATCAACATGTAACATGGCTAATGCTTAACATTGCTAACAGTCAGCATCGCTAACACTGAACATTTCTAATGGTTAGCATCACTAGCACTGAGCATTTCCAACACATAACCTCGCTAACACTTAGCATCACTAATGTTTAACATCGCTAACACAACATTACTAATGTTTAGCATTGCTAACACATTGTTAACACTTAGCGTTGCTAACAGTTAACATTGCTAGCATTTAACATCTTAACATATAGCATTGTTAAAACAACATCACTAACACTTAGCATCACTTATGTGTAGCGTCTCTAACATGTATAATTGCTAGTGCTTAGCATCTTTAACGCTTAGCATCGCTAATGTTTAGCATATCTCTGGACCAAAGTTTGTACTAAACACTTGAAACGTCAGTTCAACTTTCGTGTCGTTGGAACAAAAACACAAATTAAGAGAAAAGTCACAAAGAGGGAAAAACGACCAAACGCTAATAATGGTTTAGTTTTTAATCGTTCGGGGTCGTATTTGAAATGGAAACACTCGTTTCCATTAACTCCACAGCTCTAGGGGCAGCGGATGGGGAGGAGGGGGGAGTCAGGGAGGAGCTTCTGTTACATAATGACAGGGAGGAGGAGGGAGGAGGCTGCGACTCTCATTCTCCTCTCGGTGGCTGTGGACGGAGGACGAGAGCTGGTGGTTTATTGATGCTGCAGCTCGGTCGGAGCTCGTCGCAGCTGCGGGTTTGATATCGGGTGAAGCAGGAATGGACGTAGCTGCTCTGCATCACGGTTTCTCCTCTAACGTCTACTCTCCTCGCTACCAGGTACGACTCATCGGTCAGAGCCTCGTGTTGCAGCCTGAGTCCGACTCTTTCGGTTTTAAACTTGTCTCATCTGGCGTCAGTCACAGTGAAAACACTGATTTCACTTTCATGCTACTTAATTAATTATTGACCTGGACGCTGCAGCTCCAGAGTCTGACGAGCACTGGATTATTTTTAGTTTCACGTGGAGTTAGCTCAGCTGTAACTTTAGTTGTGATAACGTGGAGACGCAACAAAAGGCTGTTTACACCCGAAGGAGGAAGATAAAACTCAGTGAAATGTGTTTTAATGAAGCATCGGTTGATTTTCTCACCGTTTTTGTTCCAACGACTCGAACACGTCGACCGTTTCAGAAGGTTTAAGTGATTAATGCAAACTTTGGTCCAGAGGTATGTTAAACATTAAACATTAGCAATGCTAAACGTTATTGATGTTAAATATTAGAAATGCTAAACATTATTGATGCTAAACGTTATTGATGCTAAATATCAGTTATGCTAAGAATTAGCGATGCTAAATGTTAGCGATGTTAAACATTATTGATGTTAAACATCAGAGATACTAAATGTTAGCGATGTTAAACGTTAGAAATGCTAAACATTAGAGATGCTAAATATCAGTTATGCTAAGAATTAGCGATGCTAAACGTTAGCGATGTTAAACATTGATTCAAAACATTGATGCTAAACGTTATTGATGCTAAATATTAGCGATGCTAAATGTTATTGATGCTAAACGTTAGCGATGCTAAGCGTTAGAAATGCAAAGCATTATTGATGCTAAGTGTTATTTATGCTGAGTGTTAGCTATGCTAATCGTTAGCTGTAAGCGTCATCTTGTTTTATAATTTAATGTTAATGTTCGTATTTTAGTTTCACTTTAGTCGTTTATTTGTTTTCTAGAGACAAGAAGTGATTTTATTTATTTGTATTATTTTATATAATAAATTCATTGTTTGTTTTTGTTTGTGTAACAAATTCCATTTGTTTCAAGTTAAGTCGTTTGAACTAATCCTGATCATCATTAGCTCTACGCTAACGGCTCCTCCAGCCAAACAGGCTCATGTGTTGATGTTAATAAAGTCGAAGCACAAACGAGGGAGTTCTCCAACAAACAGCAGGTCATTAGTGTTTGTAATTGTTTCCACTAACGACTCAGACGGGACTGAGATGTGTCGGGCCCGAGCAGGTGATGGAGAAACCACCGGAGACGTGAACGAACCTGACGAGGAAACGTTAACGTCCTGTTTGTGTGTTCGCAGCTCGAGGCTTTGAAGCAGCAAAACTCCAAATACCAGGAGGAGCTGAACGCGTCCAAGGAGCAGAGCAGCTCAGAGACGCAGCGAATCCACGTCCTCCGCAAAGAAATGTGAGTTAGCGACAAAACTCCTCGTGTAAATACGCTGTTAATTGTTGTAGGTGCAGGTAAGTCACTGATGGTGAAGAACAAAGACATTCTTCTGTAAAACACAACAGCTAATCAATGCTACTGATTTACTGGTTAGCATGTTCTATAACTAGCTAACTCTAGCTTGTTCGTAACTAGCTGATGTTAGCTTGGTTTATAACTAGCCAACAACAGCATCATTTATAACTAGCTAACATTAGAGTGTTTGTAACTAGCTAATATTAGCTTGTTTTAGAATTAGCTAACATTAGATTGCTTTCTAACTAGCATTTTTTATATCTAGCCAATATTACTAAAATTGCAACTAGCTAGTGTTAGCACATTTTATAACTAGCTAACATTAGCATGTTTTATAAGTTGCTAATAATAAGCTGTTTTATAATTATATTAGCTTCTTAATAACTAGCTAACATTAGCTTGTTTTACAGTCAGCTAATGCTAGGATGTTAGCCAATAGCAGGATTCGACTTCATGCTAACATCAGCTGTACAACTATCCAACATTAAGGTTCTAACAAAAAGAAAGACGACAAGAGATAAAAGCGATAAAAAGCAACAACATTATAATATTTTTAACGTCGTCGTTCGTTCATAAAAAACAATTATTTAGTTGAAAGTGAAAATGAAAACATGAGAAAGGTTATTACGTCTGTTATCAGCGGTGTGTGTTTCCTTTACTGTGGACGTCCAGGTCTATTTATAGACCGTGTGTGTGTGTGTGTGTGTGTGTGTGTGTGTGTGTGTGTGTGGCCACGCCCCCCGAGTCATCAGAGCCTCACGCTGCGACGTCACGGCTCCAGATGGATCAGTCTCAGTGGAGGACGTGTGTCGTCCTGCAGGGGGCGCCGCTGCCGTCAACTACCGTCTTCACTTTGATCTTCATCTTCATCATCTTCCTCTTCCTCTTCCCGTCTCCGTGTGTTTTCCTCCGTTCTTCCTCGTTATGTAATCGCTCCGTCTCTCGTCCTCGGACCGCCTGGCTCCAACATGGCCCCCGGCTGTGACATCACACTGTGTGTGTGTGTGTGTGTGTGTGTGTGTGTCAGATCAATGTGTCTTTTGTGGCGTCAGACAGAAGCAGCTCATTGTTTTTCTTCAGTTTCTGGTTTAAATTACAAATTATTTATAATTATAACTAATTTATTCTTGCTTCAATCTGCAATTTAATTAATATATTTATTATTTTGTGATATATTATTTTTTTTGTCCCAGAAAATTAACTTTATTAATAAACTTTATTTGATTTTCTTATTTCTGTTTTTTTTATATCAATATTTTTTTAAAATATTAATTCTACGTCATTTATTTCTGTTTTATTTACTTTTATTATCTGGATCCAAAACTTAAACATATTCAGTTTAAACATATTTAAAAAATAAATAAATAAAATAAGAACAATTATTATTTGAATTAGTTTTGAATTAGTATAAAGACCAAAAACTGAGAATACTTTAGTACATTACCTTAGTGTTAGAATTGCAATATAAATCAAAACTAATTTTTATTAATAATAATAATTAATAATTGTTGACATTTAATATGGAAAACAAGTAGCAAGCGGTCCCGTTAGCTCGATGCTAACGCATAATGGAAAACACCATAGACGGGCTAACACCATTAGCGGTCGCGGTGGTTTTAACTCGTTTCACATTAACCAACTTGTAACAAGTCCAACACGTTTGTCTTCCAGCGAGGAGTTAAAACTGGCCTCCCACAAGTCTCAGCTTCCTGATCAGGTGATTGATTTTATTTATCAACCGTCAACGTCTTCCTGCTCTAGATCGATCGACCCTTTAAACTACGTTAAACTACGTTAAACTACGCTAACGTCTCTGTGTTTGTCGCAGATCAACGAGGACCACAGCCGTCACCATGGAGACGTGAAGACAAGGTCGGTTAGTTAGTTAGTTAGAGGTGGTTAAAGTAGTGAGTAGTTGAAGTTAGTTAGAGCTAGTTATCTTACTGAAATTACTTTAGAGTTAGTTAGTGCTACTTAGTTGTCTAGTTAGTTATTGCTCATTAGGTAGTTGGAGTTAGTTAGGTAGAGCTAGTCATGTAGTTAGAGGTGTTATGCTAGTTATGACGTTAGAGTTAGTCATGTAGAGCTAGTTAGTTATTTAGTGAGTTTGTGCTAGCTAGTGCTACTTAGGTAGTTGAAGTTAGTTCTAGTTGGGTAGTTGAGGTTAGTTCTAGTTGGGTAGTTGAGGTTAGTTAGTTCTAGTTGGGTAGTTGAGGTTAGTTCTCGTTGGGTAGTTGAGGTTAGTTCTAGTTGGGTAGTTGAGGTTAGTTAGTTCTAGTTGGGTAGTTGAGGTTAGTTCTAGTTGGGTAGCTGAGGTTAGTTAGTTCTAGTTGGGTAGTTGAGGTTAGTTCTAGTTGGGTAGTTGAGGTTAGTTAGTTCTCATTGGGTAGTTGAGGTTAGTTCTAGTTGGGTAGTTGAGGTTAGTTCTAGTTGGGTAGTTGAGGTTAGTTCTAGTTGGGTAGTTGAGGTTAGTTAGTTCTAGTTGGGTAGTTGAGGTTAGTTAGTTCTAGTTGGGTAGTTGAGGTTAGTTCTAGTTGGGTAGTTGAGGTTAGTTAGTTCTAGTTGGGTAGTTGAGGTTAGTTAGTTCGTTAGAGTTAGTTATGTAGAGCTTGTTAGATATATAAAGTTAGTTAGTTGGTGCTAGTTAGGAAGGTGAAGTTATTTAGTTAGTTAGTTAGTTAGTTCCTTAGTTATCTAGTTATTCAGACATATTTTCCGTCCGGTCTCTGACCTTCTCTCGGTAACTGATGAGACTGATTCATTCATTTACATCCAGAGTTTTGACCTTTTTCTCTGATTTTCCACAGAGACGTCGTCTTTAATCAGGAAACAGAAGAAGCCGCCTTGATCTCCAACAAGGATGTGGAGCTGGAGACTCTGAGGAACGAGGTGATTGGCTGTTTGTGTTAAAACGTCGCCGTTCGGCCGATTGATCGGACGTATTGATCTGTGTCCGCCGTGTCGCCGACAGATCGCCGTCCTTCGAGGAGAAAACGCCGTGGCCAAGACGCTGCAGTCGGCCGTGGAGACGCTGGAGAGAGACAAGGCTCAGCTGAAGAGTCGCGTCCACTGTCTGGAGCAAAGGCTCATGGGAACGCAGCGTGGAGAGGAGACGGAGGCTCCTCCGTCTGGTGAGACGAGACGAGTTGACGAGTTGACGACGATCTGACGCCGACGCGTTTCCTGTTTCTGATCTGTGATGTTCGTTCGCAGGTGACGCGGCTCTGGAGCAGCTGAGAGAAGAGAAGGAGTTCGCTGAAGGACAGGTGACGTCACGTCCACACGGCGCAGGCTAGCTAGAAAAGTCGTAAAGTTACCAGAAGAAAAGTCGTACAATCACAAGAAGAAAAGTCATGAATAAACGAGAAAAAGTTGTACATTTCCTAGAATAAGTGGTAAATTCATGAGGATAAAAATATTGTCGTAATTGTAGAAAATAATAGTTGCGTATTTACAGGAAAAAGTCGCGAATTTATGATAATAGAAGTCGTAAATAAAAGTCGTAAAGTTGTGAGAATCAAAGTTGTAAATAAATGAAAATAAATGTTGGAAATAAAGGAGACTAAAAGTCGTAGTTATGAAAACAAGTCATAGACGTACAAAAATAAGTCGTAAATAAACAAGAGTAAGTCGTAGATAAATAAGAAGAAAAGTCGTGAAGTTACGAATATGAAAGTCGTATAAAAGGAGAAGAAAAATTGTAAATAAACAAGAAGAAAAGTCATAAAGAAATTAGAAGACAAGTTGTTGATGAGAAGAAAAGTCGTACAAGTTGCACTAGTCTAAAAGTCATAATAATAGATAAAATCGTAAATAAATAAATAAAAGCTGTAAATAAATGAAAAGTCGCAAATTTCCAAGAATAGAAGTCGTGACTTTACCAGGTAAAAGTGGTAAATGTAAACGACGTCTTTATTCTTTAAACGGAAGTGATTTTTTCTAACGTACGTTCGTCTCCAGATCAACTTCCTGAACAGCGTGATCGTCGACCTGCAGCGGAAGAACGAGGAGCTGAAGATCAAACTGAAGAAACTCGCTCTGGCCGAGTTCAACGGCAACGACGGGACCGATGGGTAAGAAAACATATCGCTCAATACTCGTACGAACTTTCACAACAACGGCCGACGTGTCCAAAATCTAAACGTCTTCTCTTTCTGTCGTAGCTTCGACGACGGCGGGACCAAGCGGAAAAGAAGGCGACGCCGCGTCTCTTCTGCGACATCTGCGACTGCTTCGACCTCCACGACACCGAGGACTGTCCCACCCAGGCCCAGAGCCCCGACTCCGTCCCTCACAGCTCGTACCGCGGCGACCCGGCCGCCCAGAGGCCGTACTGCGACATCTGCGAGGCGTTCGGACACGCCACCGAGTCCTGTAACGACGACCAGACCTTCTGATCGCAAACAAGACAAACTGCTCTTCACGTTACCTTAGCGACGAGCGACGCCGCGGTAGAACCAGTTACCAAAACAACGACCACGCTACGGTAGCGGAGATGTGGAGGTAGCTTTCTTCTGGTAAATTTACGACTTTTACTCTTGTAAATACGCGACTGTTATTCTCCTACATTTACGATTTTTAGTCTGGTGAATTTAAGACTTTGTTCTCGCACATTTACAACTTTAATTCTTGTAACTTTATGACTTTAAATATCGTACAGTTACGACTTTTATTCTTGCCCATTCATGACTTTTGCCTCGGACAATTCTGACATTTATTGTCGTGAGTTCACGAGTTAAATTTACAACTTTTATTCTGTAATTTTACAATTTAAAAGTCACGACTTTTAACCTCATAAATTTGCGACTAATTCTCATACAGTTACAATTTTTAGTCTCGTAAATTTACGACTTTTATTATTATGAATGTATGGGTTTTATCTCATTAATTGTCGGAATTTT
Organism: Polydactylus sextarius; assembly: GCA_016801845.1. Lineage (NCBI taxonomy): Eukaryota > Metazoa > Chordata > Actinopteri > Polynemidae > Polydactylus > Polydactylus sextarius. Next base: position 17,010,227 of record CM028931.1, read on the forward strand.
CTGACTTTTATTCTCGTAAATTTGCATCTTTAAATCTCGTACATTTACGACTTTTATTAAAGATAAAAGCCCCTCAATTTGTGAGAATAAAAATCGCAAATTTACGAGTATTAAACTTGTAAATATACAACTTTTATTTTTGTAAATTTACGACTTTAAACCTCGTAACTTTGCGACGTTTATTTCGATCTTTTATCTTATCAGCTGTTAGCATCTCCGCTAACGTAGGCTCCGTTTTATGTGGTTGTTTTGGTGACTGACGTCAACGTCGTCAAACGTCGGTTCTAACGTGACGCCGTCGGTCGTTAACTCTTCGTCGTCCGCCTGCAGAGTTTCCATAGTGTATTTTTATACGGTATTTATTCACGCCGCCGCGTCCTCGTCCTCTTCCGTCCAAATACGCTGCTTTGGTGCAATATTGATGTTTCTAACGGGAGGCGTTCGTCTTCAGCACTTTGTGTTTGTTTTCTAAAAAAAAAAAAAAAAAATGAATAAAAAAGTAAAAGTGAAGCACAGTTAAAAACAAACTGAAGGGAAACGGTGAAGCTCCGGAGCGATTTTTAACATTCCTGAGAATCAGAGACTCTTTTAACAACAAACGTCATTTTTAAACAGAAACGAAAAATCATCATTTTCTGTCATAAAGATCAATATAATTTATCATTTTAATATTTATAATAATAACTTATTACCCGACACTGGAACGACTGAAAATTTAAAAAAAATAAGATTTCAAGAAAAAGTTAAAAGTGGCTCTGATTCTCCGACGTAAACATTAACCCAAACTAACGATGAAAACGACGCTTCAGTTCATAATTTTATCGTCTTGACACTTCGCCGATTCTCCTACAGCGACATAAGCTGACGCCGACTGACCACGAGTCCGATATTTACTTTTTTTTTTTTTTGCACTTTCCACTTTAACGATTCCACACAAAACTAGCGGAAGTTTAACGTCGTGATTCTGACGTTCTGTAAAAATAAAAAAACATTAAATAAAGTTATTTCAGTCGCGAAGGTTGCACGTTTTTGTTTTTGTTGTTTTTTTTTAAAGGGGACATGAGGGATGTTCTTATTTGTTTAAATGCGACAGCTTTACCAGGTTAGCTTAGCTTAGCAGGAAACGGTTTGTTTTGGAGATATTATTTACGTTGGTTGAAGTAACATCGAGTTTGACCGTCTTTTGTTTTCACGACCAAATAGTTAACATTCCTAAACCAACGTAAAATATCTCGAGGGGGTGTTAAAATTGTATTTGTGGATTCAAATTACTCCGTATCGTCACTTTAAAACTTTAAATTGTCCAACTTTTGAGTTGGATTGTGGGTAAAGTAGCTGTAAGATTTTATTTTAAAGCGTAGATCGTAAATAAAGACGCCACCACTCCTCCTCCTGTGACTGGCTGGCTGCAGTCGTGAGCCCCACCCCCCGCAAACTAAAACGATGTTACGATATTTGGTTCAAAACGAAGCGTCGGCCATGTTTTATGAGTGTAACTGCCTCTTGTTGTTTAGCACAACTTTGGATCATATTGAATCTTCCAGTGTAACAGTGTATGATAACACACGACGTGACTTTACGAAAGCTTCGTACGCGTACGACGTTTTTATTTTCCTGCCGTGTCGATACGACTGAAGGACGAACAAAGAACAAAGACGTTGTAAAGAACAACATGTTGTTATTATTATTATAGTGTAATGTTTTATAAATGTAACAGTTTCAGGCAGCGTCTTTAAACGGTTTCCAGATGTTCACATCATTTTACAGATGTTGACGTGGTGTTAAAATGTCACTGTTTTCTATGTTCTGTATATTCCTGACGCAACCGTCCGATAGAAACACTAAAAACAAACAAACAAATAAACAAATAAAACATTCTTTCTGTTTGTGTTTGTGAGGTCAGAACAGATGCCTCTACCTCCTTCAGCTTCTCCTCTACCTCCTTCAGCTTTTCTCCTCTACCTCCTTCAGCTTCTCCTCCTCTACCTCCTAAAGCTTCTCCTCTACCTCCCTCATCTTCTCCTCTACCTCCAGCTTCTCCTCTACCTCCTTCAGCTTCTCCTCTACCTCCTTCAGGTTTTCGTCTGCCTCCTTCAGCTTCTCCTCCTCTACCTCCTAAAGCTTCTCCTCTACCTCCTTCATCTTCACCTTTACCTCCTTCAGCTTCTCCTCTACCTCCTTCAGCTTCTCCTCTACCTCCCTCATCTTCTCCTCTACCTCCAGCTTCTCCTCTACCTCCTTCAGCTTCTCCTCTACCTCCTTCATCTTCTCCTCTACCTCCAGCTTCTCCTCTACCTCCTTCAGCTTCTCCTCCATCTCCTCCAACAACTGGCAGTTTGCAAGTAACTTACAAGCCGACTGAGTGACTGAGGGGACAGCCAGGCAGAGCCAATCAGAGAGTGATATTTATGTTGGAGGCGGGACTTCTAGCAGACCGACTGTTAACCCTTTGTGTGTCATAATCATTGACAAAATACTACAGACAGTGGTTGTATTGGTCGTGACGACATTAGTGTCTGGATATTTGTAGAGACGTGTCCCTGGTGTCCCTACCCAACTCTATACCCCCGACCTGCACTCACAGTTGGACTGAAACACAGTTTTTGCCGCATCCTGATGGTGAAGTCAGAGCTCCAAGCTCCGTCTCCTCACATGACTCAACAGGAAACAGGAAAACAGTCGGTTGTGGCTGCAGAGACACACGGACTGAAACACAGACGATCAGATTCAGGAGAGAAAAGTAGAAAACTACAACACTGCTGCTTCAACCTGAAGACACTGAAGGTGAGTCTGACAAAGACACTAAGTTACAGATGCAACATTTACAAACCAGGCCCCACGACTCAAAGTGAAAGTAAACCTCAGTGAAGTCTGTCGATGGGGGAGGGGAGCTACGACTGACTGTACTTTCTGTCTGCTGTGTTTTCAGCTTCACTCAGAGACTAAATGTCTTCCAGACTAGAGGAGGATCTCTGCTGTCCCGTCTGTCATGACGTCTTTAGAGATCCTGTTCTTCTGTCATGTAGCCACAGCTTCTGTAAAGACTGTCTGAAGAACTGGTGGAGAGAGAAACCAACATCAGACTGTCCAGTCTGTAAGAGAAGATCTTCAAGACCAGATCCACCCTGTAACCTGGTGTTAAAGAACCTGTGTGAGACGTTTTTACAGCAGAGAGATCAGAGATGTTCAGAGGATCTCTGCAGTCTGCACTCTGAGAAACTCAAACTCTTCTGTCTGGATCATCAAGAGCTGGTTTGTAACATCTGCAGAGATTCAGAGAAACACATCAACCACAACTTCAGACCCGTTGATGAAGCTGCTGAACAACACAAGAAGAAACTTGAGGAAACTCTGGAGCCTTTAAAGAAGAAGTTAAAGAGTTTAGAAAAGTTAAAGTGAAGTTTGATCAAACAGAAAAACACATTAAGGTCCAGGCCCGACGCACAGAGACGCAGATGAAGGAGCAGTTTAAGAAGCTGCACCAGTTTCTAGAGGAGGAAGAGGAGGCCAGGATGGCTGCACTGAGGGAGGAAGAGGAGCAGAAGAGTCAGAGGATGAAGGAGAAGATGGAGGCTCTGAGCAGAGAGATAGCAGCTCTGTCACACACAGTCAGAGCCACAGAGGACGAGCTGAGAGCTGAAGACGTCTCATTCCTGATCAACTACAAGGCTGCAGTGGACAGAGTCCAGCGGCGCCCCCTGCTGGAGGATCCACAGCTGCTCTCAGGAGCTCTGATAGACGAGGCCAAACATCTGGGAAACCTCACCTTCAACATCTGGAACAAGATGAAGGACCTGGTCTCCTACAGTCCTGTGGTTCTGGACCCAAACACTGCTGGTCCAGATCTCATCCTGTCTGAAGATCTGACCAGTGTGAGAGGAGGAGAGAAACAACAACTTCCTGACAATCCAGAGAGGGTTGATAGTTACTGCTGGTCTGTTCTGGGCTCTGAGGGTTTTAACTCAGGGACTCACAGCTGGAACATTGATGTTGGAGACAATAGAAGCTGGAGACTGGGTTTGTTACCAGAGTCTGTCCAGAGGAAGAGAAACATGTTGTCTGGATCATGGAGAATATTGTTCTATGGAGATAAATACTCAGCTCAGTCTCCATCAACTCCATTCACTGGTCTCTCAGTTCAGAAGAAGATCCAGAGGATCAGAGTGAATCTGGACTGGAACAGAGGAAAGTTGTCGTTCTCTGATGTTGATACTAACACACACATACACACCTTCACACACACTTTCACTGACAAGATGTTTCCATATATTTACAATGTAGATTATAGTCCAGACCCAGTGAAGTTGTTACCAGTGAAGTTGAGTGTGACAGTGGATCAGATCAGTCAGAGATAAACAGGATGATCATGTTTATAACGTTGTTTGTGTCTGAGGTGACGATGTTAAATTTCACCCAGGAAAGTTTCAATGCATGAATAATTGATATTGAAATAAGTTTCTGCACTAATGTGTGTTTGTGCTGTGCATGTTCATGGTGTTGATGCTTTAAGCTGGAGGATCGATATTTTATGCTCGACTGTTTTAGTCTAAACCTGCTGAGAATCTGCTGTTTTCCTGCTTTATGTAGCTCACATATTTGATAAATCAGGCAGGGTCATATTTAGTTAAGACGCTGACGACTTGTAAGTTTTCACCTTGTTTATAATTCTAAACAAACCATGTTGAAACCGCTGCAGTCCCAGCTTTGATGCGTCGACACCATCTTATTGATACAATGCTTTCAGTCAAGAGTTGTGGAATAAATTGATATGTTAGTTTGAAGGATAAAGAGACAGGCCGACACACAGACCGACAACAACCCGACAGTGGTGCTGACGGAGCTTAAAAAGTTACGGAAAGAACACGCTGAGGCTTCTCAAGATACAAAAACTACTTTATCCAGAGTAGAATCCACCCTGAAGGATGTAGAGGAACATACAACTAAACTTGAACAACAAATAGCAGAAGTCGAACAAAGAGTGAGCGATATGGAGGATAAACCACCACGACAAGCCAGAGACATTCGCTACCTACTACACAGAGAAGCAAAGTTATCTGCCAGATGTGAGGATTTAGAATCCAGAGCAAGAAGGAATAACTTGCGCATATATGGTCTTAAAGAAGGAGAAGAAAAGGATAATGATTGACTACATAACCCGCTTGATGCGTGGCCTGCTCGGTCTACCAGAGGATCAGGACTTGTGTCCGTTTCTCAGACTCCAGAGTTAAAGACAAGGTACTCCAACAAGCCTGGAAGTTACGAGAGATAATACACCAAGGCCAGCGGATTTATTTTGACCATGACTACACGGCAGATGTCCAAAAGAAGCGCAGACAGGTACGGGAAGTCATGAAACAACTACGAGAGAGGAAAGTGAAAGCCCAGTCGCCGTTCCCGGCCCAACTGAGACCTCATCTAGAATCTGGCGTTAAGACTTTCACAACCCTCGCGGACGCGGCCCCGGTCCTTAAAGAGATGGGAATCCACGTCAAGCTGCTGCGCAACCAGTGGGACACGGTGCAGACCACAGACGCCTCAGGTGCATCAACAATGACACAGACTTACAGACTCTCATTGAAGGTGAAAAATGTACAACAAGTAATTAGTGGATGTAAGCAACATGTTAACATTTTAAGTTGTTGGCTGGGAGTTGGGCTTAACTTCTAGGCTTGGATGGCCTTGTCTTCATAAGCAGATATTATACTTGGTTGGTTAATGAATGTATTTATGATAGAATAAGAATAAGAGGACTTTTTCCCTTCAGACGGAGAAGATTTTCGTCACAACTCTCTGTTTTCAAAGAGCTAAACTAAATGTTCGTTCAGTTAGTTCTACTTCGAGTTTATTAGTTCTTGAGAGTTCTGTTCCTTACCTCAGATCATATGTGCAGTCATCTGTTGTATTTCATATGTTTAATAATTACACCTCAAAACTAAAACAAAAAAAAGCTTCATGTTAATTTTATAAAAGTCACATGAATGATCTGACAATAGTTACATACAATGTCCATGGACTAAATCACCCAACTAAAAGGAAGAAGATATATGATGCTCAATTGCTTTGCTACAGAAAACCCACCTGCCTGAACCAGAACATAAAAAGTGGCAATTTTAATCCATTAGACATTAGTCTTTTCCTTAGAAAAAACCTTTACAGACCAACCTGGGAGATATGTCATGGTAGTAGGTACCACAGGAGAATCAAACATCTCCATTTTGAACCTTTATGCTCCAAATAAATACGAGCAGAACTTTTATAAGGAAACTGCAAATATAATTGCAGAAAATCTCAAGGACATACTCTTAATTGGGGGGGACTTTAACACAGTACAGGACGGACAGTTGGATAGGATACCAGCAGAGACTGGACCCCAAAGTAAAAAGACTAAAACATTAACGATATGATCTCAGACTCGGCCTGGTTGACCCATGGAGACATAAATATCCTAAAGAAAGAGATTTTAGTTTTTATTCCAATGTGCATAACAGTTATTCTAGGATTGATTTCTTCTGTCTCCCCCATCAACACGTGTATTAAGTAATAGATTGCCGTATTGGATCTATAACGATAAGTGACCATGCTCCAGTTGTGGTAAGAATTAACTTAGGTAAAGAACATTTTTCAAATACTGGAGACTTAATGTTTCTTTACTAAATGACACAACTGTAATACAAGAATTAAAGCAAAACTTAAAAGAATATTTTGCAATAAATGATAATGGAGAGGTCTCATTATCAAACTTGTGGGAGGGTGCCAAGGTAGCCATGAGGGGACAATGATCCAGATTGCATCACATCATAAAAAGATACGTTTAAAAGAACAAATTAGATCACAAAACTACTGGAACACGTAGCACTTTACTGGAACTTAAAGAAAGTGGAGCAGCTTTGGATAAGCTCCTGACATATAAAGCTGAGGGAGCTCTAAGATTCTCTAAACAGAGACACTGTGAGATGGGAAACAGAGCTAGTCGATTGTTATCTTTCCAACTCCGTAAAGCTCAAGCTGATCGTCATGTTCCCGAGGTTAACCACCCAAAATTTAAAGAAATAGTTTCACATCCCAAAAGAAACAGCAGAGGCCTTTGCAATGTTTTATAAAAACCTGTATGAAGGCAAAATATAGGCAAAGTAAAATCATTAAAGGCATAATAGATGAAGGTCAAACAGAACATAAAATATCATTGTACGCAGACGACATATTAACATATATCAGTGACCCAATAATTTCTGTTCCCGCACTAATTAGAAATTTAAAAGAATGTGGAGAACTCTCAGGGTATCAAATTAACCAATCAAAATCTGAGGCAATGATGCTAGTTGGGGAGTGGCCTCAGCAATTAGCAGAACATAATAAATTTCGCTTCCCTAGCCACGGATTTAGATACCAAGGAATTATAATTACCTCAGATACATTTCACTTGTATAAGGCTAATTATGGTAAACTACTGTGCAAAAAAAAAAAAAAAACGATCTTAAAAAATGGGAAATCCTCCCTTTATCTTTACTGGGAAGAGTGGAGACCATTAGAGTGAACGTACTACTCAGGCTTCTACTTGTGTTCCAGTCCTTGCCCATAGGGGTCCCCGTGTCCACATTCAAAATGCTCGATAAATGGTTATCTAGATTTATCTGGCAAAATAAAAGACCCAGGATTAGACTGAAAAAACTGTTAAATTCAAAAGAAAGTGGGGGTCTGGATTTACCTCATCTAAAAAATTATTATTGGGCGGCACAACTCAGATCAGTGGTAGCATGGATAACCCAGGGTTGGGCAGGAATAGAGCAGAGCAGTTGCCCAGATATGCCCCTGGACATGGCACCTTTCTTAAACCAAGATATATGGAGAATACATAAAATGAATAATATCTAGACAGGAAATACTCTTAGAATATGGTCAAAAGTGAGAAAGAAAGTAGGACTCGCTTTGTCAATATCAAGATTGATGAAGATTGCACATAATATTGATTTTCTCCCATCTAAATTAGATACAGGGTTTAGGAAATGGGAAGAAAAAGGTCTGATTGTGCTGGATCAATTGTTTGATGGAGGAGATTTAATGTCCTTTGAACAACTTGAAAACAAATATGATCTTCCAGCCCATGACTTTTTCAGGTACCTACAACTTAGACACTACTTACAAACACATAAAGAGTGGAACAAATTGAGGGCCCAACATCTAATATAGAGAAGTTTTTATATTAACAATTAAGGGATCTATTAAAAAGAAGATCATATCATACATTTACAAAATATTACAAAAGGAGTCAGAAATGAATAGTTTTGACATTAAGGAGAAATGGGAACTAGAAATGAATTATCACAGATGAAGACTGGATCTATTCATGTAAAGAAGCACACAGAACAACAAGTAGTCCTACATGGAAGGAATTTGATGCATATTTTAGGACTCTCTTTCTCACTTCTAAACCCAATAACACATCTAATCAATGTTGGAGGGGCTGTGGCATGATAGGAGACCACACCCACATCTTCTGGGACTGCCCAAAACTATCAGAGTACTGGCAAAATGTAAAAAACAAGATATAAAGAAATGTTTAAACATAGATCTGCCACTTAAGCCAGTTTATTTTATATTGGGAATCACACCACATGACATAAAGGATGAAAATAGGGTTTTATTATTAAGAGTCCTTCTTTCAATTACTAGGAAGATGATGACGGTCTCCTGGCTAAAACCACAGCCCCCCACCATAACACAATGGAAACAAAGAGTGAAAGAGGTGTACGACATGTATTTATAACAAAATTAACATTAAGAACAGAATGTTTTTTGACCAAACGGCTCCCGATTTATGATTTCTTCTTTTGACAGTTGGATGGTTATATATGAATATGCAAACATTCATTTGTATATGCTGGTGACTTATAGACTTTATATTGACCTTATTCTGTATCTCCTGTATACCAACAAGTTTAATTGAAGAACAATGTGATTTATGTGATTTCTACACTGGACGAGGTAACATCCAACTTGATGTTGGAGTGATTTGGACTATATGTATATATGTGTATTACAATATGCCCAAAAAGACATTTTTCATTGACATGTGACTGCAATTGTAAAAACTAAATACCTAAACTGAAATTACCGAGTTAGAAATAGACTAGTTTCTGTTTTTCTCCGAAAATCCCACTCTGGATTAACATTAGTCAACAGAGCGGTTGAGAGATACTTTGTCACTTAAAAGCAGTTTAAAAATGGCTTTGAGCAGCGTGTGAAGAAAACATTTCAGACAGTTTTCTGAAAGTCTCTCCACTCAAGCCTCAACATTCTGCACAATACACACCCATACATACCCAAAGTGATTATGTTGATTGAACAGTGATTGAGCAAAAATTATACAACCTATCAAGACATTGATCACAACATCAACAGACGGGGCTTGTGTCTACATTTTCAAGTTTGAACGACGTCTCTAGGTCAAAGTACTTCAGTGCAGTAGATGTTTGAAAAAGTCCTTCACCTCCCCCCATTCATTTTCTATAGGGAAATTTTCTCATTTTTTTCCTATTCTGCAGAGAAAAGTAATAGCACACTAAGTCTAATCAAACCACATGTTTTCATATATAATTTGTCTGTGTGTGCTCATTTCGTTTCGTTTTCTCCTGCTTTATCTGGAGGGTCCGGGTCCTGAGGGCAACAGCCTCAGGAGGGAGGCTCAGACTCTCCTCTCCCCGGCTGCTTCCACCAACTCCTCTGGCGAGGACCCCGAGGCGTTCCCAGGCCAGCCTCGAGACATAGTCTCTCCAGTGTGTCCTGGGTCTCCCCCGGGCTCTCCTCCCAGACGAGCATGTCCAGAATACCTCCCTCAAGAGACGTCCAGGGGACATCCTAACTAGGTGCTAACTAGATGCCCTAGCCACCTCAGTTGGCCCTTCTCAACATGGAGGAACAGCAGGTCTACTCTACACCCTCTGGCCCTCGGCTCCTCCCAGAAATCCCGTCCATGAAAATTACAAACAGGGCCGGTGACAAAGGGAAGCCCTGGCGAAGTCCAACACCCACTGGGAACGAGTCTGACATACTGCAGTACTGACTCCAGCAGAGGGCCACCCACCCTATACTCCTGGAGCACCTCCCAGAGGTGGTAGCACCCTCGTCAGGGTGTAGAGCTGGCCCTCCGCCAGCTGACCCAACTCACCACCAGGTGGTGATCAGTTGGCAGCTCGGCTCCTCTCTTCACCTGAGTTTCCAAAACATGAGGCTGCAAGTCAGATGATGCAACTATAAAGTCAAACATCGACCTACAGTCTGTGGTGTCCTGGTGCCATGTGCGTTGATGTACACCCCTATACTTGAACATGGTGTCAGTTATGGCCAAGCTTTGACTAACACAGAAGTCAAATAACTTAACAACACTCGAGTTCAGATGAGGCTGTTCCTCCCAGTCACATCCCCCCAGGTCGCACTGTCATTGCCCACGTGAGCATTGAAGTCCCCCAGTAGAACAATGGACTCTCCAGTTGGGGCACTTTCCAGCAAAGAACTCCATAAAGGTTTGATACTCTGAACAGGCAGGGAACTGGGGAGTAATTAATATTCCCACACCTACCCTCCACCTTTCACCTGACACAACTTCAGCATAGCAGAAGGTCCAGCCTCTCTCTGGGTGTTTTGTGTCAGAGCCAGAACTATGCATGGAGGCGAGCCCGACTATATCTAGCCGGTACCTCTCCACCGTCTCCCTTCCCACTGAGGTGACATTCTATATCCCTCAAGTCAGCTTCTGTGACCAAGGATCGGACCACAGTCCACATGACACCGGACCCCTCTGGTTGCCCCGGGGGGCAGTGGGCCCACCAGGATTCAGACCCATGTCCCTGCTTTGGGCTTCGCCTGCTTGGGCCTCATGGGTAAAGGACTGGCCACCAGGCGCTCAGCAACTTTTAAATTTATTATTACAAACGTTCAGTGTTCAGCACTGTGTCTCTAATGGAAGTGAAATGTTTGAGTAGAGAATCACAACAAAGAAAACTATTTTAATGTAGCAACTTTACTGACAAATATTGACATGTTCTGACTCTATGTTAGTTATGTCAGTGAGTAGGAAGGAGGAAGGGTTCTGGAACAATCAAAGACTTTATTAGTGTTTTTAACCTGTTGTAATCTAAATTCAATTCTGTTCAGTTCGACACTCCTGGGATTTTAATGACACAAATCAAGGCAGCTCTGCTCCAGTATTTTCAACCTGCTGACAGGGTTGAACTTTAACAGAGTTGTTGCCACATTTTCATGATCACTGTAAGACGTTCAACCTCTACCACCTCACATGACTCACCTGACTTAATGACACAAATGAGGAAACAGATCAAGATTCAAGGTTCAACATTGAACATTTTACTATCAGACGCGACTGCAGAGAAACACGGACTGAAACATCAGATTCACCTTCACATCAAACTAACAACTTCCTCTGAGTGAGTCCAGCTACAGGAGAGAAAAGTAGAAAACTACAACACTGCTGCTTCAACCTGAAGACACTGAAGGTGAGTCTGACAAAGACACTAAGTTACAGACGCAACGTTTACAAACCAGGTCCCACGACTCAAAGTGAAAGTAAACCTCAGTGAAGTCAGTAGACGGGGGAGGGGAGCTACGACTGACTGTACTTTCTGTCTGCTGTGTTTTCAGCTTCACTCAGAGACTAAATGTCTTCCAGACTAGAGGAGGATCTCTGCTGTCCCATCTGTCATCAGGTCTTTAGAGATCCTGTTGTTCTGTCATGTAGCCACAGCTTCTGTAAAGACTGTCTGAAGAACTGGTGGAGAGAGAAACCAACACCAGACTGTCCAGTCTGTAAGAGAAGATCTTCAATGACAGAACCACCTCTAAACCTGGTGTTAAAGAACCTGTGTGAGACGTTTTTACAGCAGAGAGATCAGAGATCTTCAGAGGATCTCTGCAGTCTGCACTCTGAGAAACTCAGACTCTTCTGTCTGGATCATCAAGAGCTGGTTTGTAACATCTGCAGAGATTCAGAGAAACACGTCAACCACAACTTCAGACCCGTTGATGAAGCTGCTGAACAACACAAGAAGAAACTTGAGGAAACTCTGGGGCCTTTAAAGAAGAAGTTAAAGAGTTTAGAAAAAGTTAAAGTGAAGTTTGATCAAACAGAAAAACACATTAAGGTCCAGGCCCGACGCACAGAGACGCAGATGAAGGAGCAGTTTAAGAAGCTGCACCAGTTTCTAGAGGAGGAAGAGGAGGCCAGGATGGCTGCACTGAGGGAGGAAGAGGAGCAGAAGAGTCAGAGGATGAAGGAGAAGATGGAGGCTCTGAGCAGAGAGATAGCAGCTCTGTCACACACAGTCAGAGCCACAGAGGACGAGCTGAGAGCTGAAGACGTCTCATTCCTGATCAACTACAAGGCTGCAGTGGACAGAGTCCAGCGGCGCCCCCTGCTGGAGGATCCACAGCTGCTCTCAGGAGCTCTGATAGACGAGGCCAAACACCTGGGAAACCTCACCTTCAACATCTGGAACAAGATGAAGGACCTGGTCTCCTACAGTCCTGTGGTTCTGGACCCTAACACTGCTGGTTCAGATCTAATCCTGTCTGAAGATCTGACCAGTGTGATATGGGGATGGAGTCAGCAGCTTCCTGACAATCCAGAGAGGGTTGGTTTGTTTTCCCACTCTGTCCTGGGCTCTGAGGGTTTTAACTCAGGGACTCACAGCTGGAACATTGATGTTGGAGACAATAGAAGCTGGAGACTGGGTTTGTTATCAGAGTCTGTCCAGAGGAAGGGAAACATACGATCTGGATCATGGAGAATATGGTTCTATGGAGATAAATACTCAGCTCAGTCTCCATCAACTCCAGCAACTGTTCTCTCAGTGAAGAAGAAGATCCAGAGGATCAGAGTGAATCTGGACTGGAACAGAGGAAAGTTGTCGTTCTCTGATGTTGATACTAACACACACATACACACCTTCACACACACTTTCACTGACAAGATGTTTCCATATATTTACAATGAAGATTATAGATCAGTCCCAGTGAAGTTGTTACCAGTGAAGTTGAGTGTGACAGTGGATCAGATCAGTCAGAGATAAACAGGATGATCATGTTTATAACGTTGTTTGTCAACATCTGCTTCATCTGATTCTATGTTTGAACTCACAGAATCAAAGTATCAGATTCCTCCATGATAAACCTTGTAAACATTGTATCTTGTTAACAAGAATAATAACTATTAGTGACATTATCATGTTCTTAGTTATTTTGTGTTTTGATATTAAGTTGATTTCAATCCACAAATATTTTATATCAGAAGACGTCTCTGCACTAATGTGTGTTTGAGCTGCTCATTTATGAACAATGTGAAATCAAACACGTTGAAATAAAACAAAGTGAACAGCAGAATAGAAACTACAAACCAGCGACTCGTGGTTTTGAGACGTTTATATCATTTTTCCGAACTCTGTCGACATCTAGTGGCTGTTTTTTGTTACTACACGTCTTGGTCATTGTGTCACTATGTATCAGCTGTGATGTATTTCATCTGTGTTTAATTGCCGATGTCATGTGATTCTTACTTTCTTGTATTTAAACGCCGCCTCTTGCCCGGCTCGTCTCTTAGTCTTTGTACCGTTTACTGAGTTGGACCCTGTCGAGACACAAGTCTTTGTTCCTTCGTTGTCACACCAGGTAAATCTGTGATTAAACAACTGTTTCTATGTAAAACTGTCTCTGCCCTTATCAATAACTGTTTCATGTTACATGGACAGATATTTGTCAATGTCTTCAAACTTATTTCTATTAAACACTTCATGCACAATAATCACACAAGTGTTTCAAACTCATTGTTTTTTTTAATGTATATTTTCTAGAAACTTCTAAAATCACTAAAATGATCAACACCCTAAATTATTAGGCGGCTTCTTTACCTCAGGAAAACTGGACAAAAAAAAAAAGAGATTTAACAAACTCTGAAAAGTCAAATATAGTAAAAGTGTCTTTCAGAGGAATGCAGCATGTTAAAGTAGTGAAGCTACCGAGGCAACTTCGCCAAATAATCAAACGTTTTGTTGCAAATAGTCAACAGGGTCGCAAGAATCGTGTGGAGAAAATAAGGAACCATCATCGTCTTTATCCGGTAGATCCGGGTCGTGGGAACAGCAGCCTCAGGAGGGAGGCTCAGACTCTCCTCTCCCCGGCTGCTTCCACCAACTCCTCTGGAGGGAACCCCGAGGCGTTCCCAGGCCAGCCTCGAGACATAGTCTCTGCAGCGTGTCCTGGGTCTTCCTTGGGGCGTCCTCCCATTTGGGCGTACCCAGAATACCTCTGGGTGGTGAGGGTGGGAACGTAGATGGACGGTTCAGCTTCCCTCTTCACCACCACGGACTGGAGCAGTGTCCGCATCGCTGCAGTCCAACTTCCTGCCGGCGATGTGGACCAGGCTCTGACTTCAACATTACAGAGGCTGGAGGGTCCTCAGTAGAGGGCCACCCACCCCGTACTCCCAGAGCACCCCAGGATCTTCCGGATCCACCAAACACATGTGGAGCAGTTGGGTTAAACTCCCATGCTCCCTCCAGCACCCTCGTCCTGGTCCGGTGTACCACGACCAGGACAAAAACCACATTGTTCTTCCTGGATCCAAGGTTTTTGTCCACACAATGTTGTGGAGGCGTGTCACCCAAGACAGCCCCACAGCCTCCATAGCCTTAAGGTACTCAGGGTGGACCTCATCCACCCTGTGGCACTGCCGCTGCAGAGTTGTTCAACTACCTTAGAGACCTTTACCCCTGTGAAGTGGGAGAACCCACCTCCGAGTCCAGTGTTGCTTCCTCCTCTGAATACGTGTTGGTGGAATTGAGGGGATCCTTGAAGTTTTCTTTCCGCCGCCCGACTACTTTCTCAGTCGTGGTCTGCAGCTCCCCGTCCACACTAAGAACAGTGTGGACGCTGCGGCACTTCCCACTCCTGAGACATAAACAACAACGGTTTGACAACAACAGTCGTCCTCCATGGCCTCCCTGAACTCCTCCCACATACGCGTTTTTGCTTCTTGGTCTTCCGGTACCCACCAGCTGCCTCGAGAGTCCCACAAGCCAACCAAGTCCTTTAGGACTCCTTCTTCAGCCTGATGGCAGCCCTCATGGCCGGTGTCCATCAGCCTGTTCAGGGATTTCTGCCGTGACCAGCACCAGCCGCCTTGTGACCACAGCTCCATGCAGCTGCCTCAGCAAATCTTTTGAAAGTGGGAGTTAAAGACCAGTCTGACGGAGGCCTCCACCTGCTCATTGTTTGTTTGGGTCTGCCAGGTCTGGCCAGCATCCTCCCCCACCACCTGACCCAACTCACCACCAGTTGGTGATCAGTTGACAGCTCAGCTCCTCTCATTACCCGAGCGTCTAAAACATGCCCACAAGTCAGATGATACAACTAAAAAGTCGATCATCAACCTATGACCTAGGGTTGTACCACATACCACTGATGGACGCTCCTATTCATGAACGTGGTGTTAGTTATGGCCAAACCATGACAATCACAGAAGTCCGGTTCCTCCCAATCATCCAGGTCTCGCTGTCATTTCCCACCTGAGCCCTGAAGTCCCCCAGAGAGTTTCCAGTAGGGGAACTTTCCAGTGCCTGTCCCAAGGACTCCAAAGAGGGTGGGTACTCTGGACTTATGTTTGCTGCTTATGCACCAACAACAGTCAGGACCTGATCCCCGACCCAAAGGCACAAGGAAACAACCCGTTCGTTCACTGGGATGAACTGCAACACAGACAGACAACAGGGATCAATTAATATGCCCACACCTGCCCTCCGCCTTTCACCTGGTGCAACTCCAGCATGTCGGGGTCTGTTATTTATCAGTTTCCTGTTTTATTTTGATAGTCGTGTCAGTTTCCTGTTGGTGTTCGGTCCTGGTGTGTCGACTCCTTGTGTGTGTGATTGCCCTGTTGTCTTCACCTGTGTCTCGTTAGCCCCTCCCCTCCAGTGCGTATTTAACCAGTGCTCCCCTGTGTTTCAGTGCCAGATTGTCTTGTCTCGTAGAGCAGCAGTCCAGCGTTTTGTATTGATAGATTACCCCTGTGTCTGACTACCAGAGCCCCCTCCACAGGCCTGACTCCAGGTCTATTATTACTGGTCTGTCCTGGGCTCTGAGGGTTTTAACTCAGGGACTTGAGGTTGGAGACAGTACAAGATGGAGACTGGGTTTGTTAGATCCAGAGGATCAGACTGAATCTGGACCGGAAAAGAGGAAAGTTGTGTTTTTTATGAACCACTGATGATTGTGTTTTGAAATACATTGATTAAACCAGTTACTGCTGCTCACTTTTACTGGTTAATTCCTAATTCATATCTCAACAGCTGTGTTGATGTTCTTCAGATTTTCAGACATATTTCTCTTGTACAGACCAACGTGTACAACTGGAAAGGTGAGAACCTCAATTTTCACGTAGATTCAACCTTTAAGTTTGATTCATCTTGAAGTGACTCATTGATGTTGATGTATTGTTGTTGTTTTTATATGAGGGTCGACGGTTCCAACAGATGACAACCTGCCCAAGAAAACAACAGCATTAACTGGTGACTGTAGGCGTCTACAACCGAGGTGACGACGTTTTACAACAAACAGGTGAACAGATCTAGATCTAGATCTGGATGTGAGTCTCCTTAACCCCTGGATGACAATTAGTAACAGTAGCATTAAATGAACCCTTCATCACACATATGAAACTAAACTAAACTACACAGAGAACATGTAAACTCCACATAAAGAACCAGAACCTTCTGTTAGTGAATAATAAGAACAGATGTGTCAGATTGTTCAGACTGAACGTTAAATATGTTTAATAACAACTTTTAAAATCAGTGACTCTGCTCCACAATGTTCAACCTGCACATTCAGTTGAACATTAATAGAGTTTTTTATGATCAGAACTTGAAACTCTGCCCCTTCATGTAACTCACCTGATTTTATGACACAAATGAGGAAACAGTTCAAGCTTCAAGGTTCAACACTGATCATTTTACCGTCGGTCGCGGCTGCAGAGACACACGGACTGAAACATCAGATTCACCTTCACATCAAACTAACAACTTCCTCTGAGTGAGTCCAGCTACAGGAGAGAAAAGTAGAAAACTACAACACTGCTGCTACAACCTGAAGACACTGAAGGTGAGTCTGACAAAGATCTGGGGCCTCGTTTATAACAATGTTTGTAGGATTCATGTTAAAATGTGGAGTACGGACAAAAGGCAGAAAGTGTTTATACAAAAAAAGTTCATATTTTAATAAAACTGTTTATACATTTGTCTGACGCCAATTTCCCTTTTTTAAATCACAATTTTCTCTAAATTTGGCGACAGCTGATCATAGGTCACAACACACCCACAACTGACTAAAAAAAAGGAAACGCCCACAATGATTATTCATTTACAGAGAAACTTGTCATAAAAGTGTCAGAGAGGAGGCGAATGGACTTTATTTACAATTTAATATAAAACTATACATACACTGTGGTATATAACCTACTTTTATTTGGATTGAACGAGTATTAATTGTTAAATTAAAACACATGGAGGTTGAACAGGAAATGAGCTCTTTCTCTGAGCGTCACTGATCCATTTGTCTTTATTACCACAAATTATATGATGTTTTTATCGAGTCGCTCCAGAAAGTAGCAACAACCAACCACGTTTCATTTATGAACAAAGTTTTTATACATTTTCACAGCCTAGTAGAGAACCACTCATTCTACCTTCAGTTTTATCAACGAGGCCCCACGACTCAAAGAGAAAGTAAACCTCAGTGAAGTCAGTAGACGGGGGAGGGGAGCTACGACTGACTGTACTTTCTGTCTGCTGTGTTTTCAGCTTCACTCAGAGACTAAATGTCTTCCAGACTAGAGGAGGATCTCTGCTGTCCCATCTGTCATGACGTCTTTAGAGATCCTGTTGTTCTGTCATGTAGCCACAGCTTCTGTAAAGACTGTCTGAAGAACTGGTGGAGAGAGAAACCAACATCAGACTGTCCAGTCTGTAAGAGAAGATCTTCAATGACAGATCCACCTCTAAACCTGGTGTTAAAGAACCTGTGTGAGACGTTTTTACAGCAGAGAGATCAGAGATCTTCAGAGGATCTCTGCAGTCTGCACTCTGAGAAACTCAGACTCTTCTGTCTGGATCATCAAGAGCTGGTTTGTCTCGTCTGCAGAGATTCAACAAAACACAAAAACCACAACTTCAGCCCCATTGATGAAGCTGCTGAACAACACAAGAAGACACTTGAGGAAACTCTGGAGCCTTTAAAGAAGAAGTTAGAGAGTATAGAAGAAGTTAAAGTGAAGTTTGATCAAACAGAAAAACACATTAAGGTCCAGGCCCCACACAGAGGCGCAGATGAAGGAGCAGTTTAAGAAGCTGCACCAGTTTCTAGAGGAGGAAGAGGAGGCCAGGATGGCTGCACTGAGGGAGGAAGAGGAGCAGAAGAGTCAGAGGATGAAGGAGAAGATGGAGGCTCTGAGCAGAGAGATAGCAGCTCTGTCACACACAGTCAGAGCCACAGAGGACGAGCTGAGAGCTGAAGACGTCTCATTCCTGATCAACTACAAGGCTGCAGTGGACAGAGTCCAGCGGCGCCCCCTGCTGGAGGATCCACAGCTGCTCTCAGGAGCTCTGATAGACGAGGCCAAACACCTGGGAAACCTCACCTTCAACATCTGGAACAAGATGAAGGACCTGGTCTCCTACAGTCCTGTGGTTCTGGACCCAAACACTGCTGGTTCATGTCTCATCCTGTCTGAAGATCTGACCAGTGTGAGACGAGGAGAGAGACAACAACTTCCTGACAATCCAGAGAGGATTGATTATTATTACTGCTCTGTTCTGGGCTCTGAGGGTTTTAACTCAGGGACTCACAGCTGGAACGTTGATGTTGGAGACAATAGAAGCTGGATGCTGGGTTTGTTACCAGAGTCTGTCCAGAGGAAGAGAAACATGTTGTCTGGATCATGGAGAATATTGTTCTATGAAGATAAATACTACTCTGAGTCTCCATCAACTCCAGTCACTGTTCTCTCAGTGAAGAAGAAGATCCAGAGGATCAGAGTGAATCTGGACTGGAACAGAGGAAAGTTGTCGTTCTCTGATGTTGATACTAACACACACATACACACCTTCACACACACTTTCACTGACAAGATGTTTCCATATATTTTCAATCGAGATTCTAGATCAGTCCCAGTGAAGTTGTTACCAGTGAAGTTGAGTGTGACAGTGGATCAGATCAGTCAGAGATAAACAGGATGATCATGTTTATAACGTTGTTTGTGTCTGAGGTGACGATGTTAAACTAATGCTAATGCTAATGCTAGTTCTTTCCTCCACTTCAGCTTCATGTTGTTTTATCATTGAAACGTTGACTAATGATAATAAAATCATTCACTCAGTGAATCAGTCTTGGTTTTATCTTTGAGATTTGAATCAAACGAATCAAAACGAGACATTTTTGATCTTTTACTTTTCTTTTTAAAGATATTTACCTTTTAAATTATATATATATTTATATATACACAAAATATGTAATAAAAAATCTAAATTAAATTTCTTAAATTTATTTTAATTCAATAAATATTAGATTTTCATCAAACTCCTCCCAAAAAAATTAAAAATAAATAAATTTCAACTTTCAAATTCTATATTTTAGATATTTTTTATTATTTACTGATTCCAATATTTATTAACTATAACTAAATATTTTACTTGTATTATTATTTTTAAAGATTTATTTTGTTTTATTTATCACGTTTTTATTATTAAACTGATCAACAAAGTAGAAAATTCAAATTTGAGTCGATTTAATTTTTTTTTCTTAGTAAATTTACCAAAGTCATGAAAACAAACAACAACAACAAGAAGAAGAAGTTTTTGTGAATTTTATTAAGAAAACAAAAAACCATTGGACATGATAAAAACCAAGCACTACTGATGGAATAAATAAGTCAAACCAACAAACCATAAATCTGTACAAGATCTAAAGTGTGAAAAAAAAAATGGTCCCAAGAAAAAAAAAAGACAAAACATGTTTATCTCACAGCTTCTTCTTCTTCTTCCACAGTTATGAGCAAAACTATAAGCAACCGTCTGGATCAGGTGAAAGCTACAACATAAGTGAGATTATTGTGATGTGTTAAACTGAGTGAACATAATGCTGTTTATAACTGTTAATGTCGATACAATAGCATTTTAAGTTCCAGCGCTGCTGGACTGGGAATGAGGTATATGCTAATCCATCCTCTGAACTCAGACAAGTGTCTTTATTTTGATTTGATTTTTGACTCGATTCAGTTTCTTTTCTCTCCGTCCGTGTGATTGACTGAAGTAACGCGTCTGTAGCCCGTGTGTATCGTCGTCGTCGTCGCGTCCTCCTCGGTTGTTGTGGCCATTCAATTGATCCGATATCGATTTAAATAATATTAATAATAATAATAATAATAATAAATGAGCGTGAGGTTGGAGGTTAGAGGTCATAGGTCTGAATCCGTTTCTGGAAAAATAAAATAAAAAAAGTTCAAGTACGTTGCAACAAAATTAAAACAAAAAAAAAAAAAAAGAGCCGCAGGTATGGATTCAGCCGACAGACAGCACCGTGAAGGAGGTTTACCAACCGCAAAATCAATCCAGTCAAATCAAAATAGAAGGAGCAGGACTCGCGCGTTGAGAGCTACAGAGACGTCTGTCGGTCGTAGATAAGTAGTGAAAAAAAACTCAAATAAATAAAACGAATGTTCTGGGTAGTGTTCAAACACCGGTCTGGTACTGCTTCATTAAAGAAACCGTCTGGGTGTTTGTTCTTTTATTGAGGGGTTAAAAAAAAACAAAAAACAGCTAATCTGAGGTCAGTATAAAGCTGGAGTCTGTTAGCTTAGCTTAGCTTAGCACAGAGATCAAAAAACAAAGAGAAACAGCTAGCGGTTAGCAGTTAGCTGTGAAAAAACGTCACCTCGTCGTATAAAACCATGTCAACTTGTTGTTTTGCCTAAATATGATCAAATATAGCAGTTAGCTTAGCATAGTGATCATAAAAACGGATACAGCTACCGTTAGCAGTTATGAAAAACCATCACAACAGAAAGTCACCGTGTATAAAACATGTTTTTTTTTTTGTACAAATAAAACCTACGCTAGCATTCGCTAATTAGCATTATAATCAGAAAATAGCTGTTAGCAGTTAGCTGTGCAAATTAATCTCATTAGAACCATGTCAGCTAAATATAATCAAATATGCTAGCGTTTGTTAATTAGCATTAGCTTAGCATAGTGATCATAAACAAGATGGATACAGCTAGCTGTTAGCAGTTAGCTGTGCATAAAAATCAACCATTCCAATAAATCGTCACCGTGTAAAAAAACCCAGGTCGAATTACTGTTTTTTGTACAAAAAACCAAACATGCTAGCATTCACTATTTAGCATTAGCTTATTAGCGTAGCATAGAGACCATAAACCGGAGAGCAGCTAGCTGTTAGCAGTGCAAAAAACAAAAACATCACCGGATATAAAACTGTGTTGACTTGTTTTCGCGCAGCTAAAACCAAAAATGCTAGCTTTTGCTAATTAGCATTAGCTTAGAATAGTGACCGGAAACTGGAGGGGTATAGCTAGCCATTAGCAATTAGAAAAAAAGTCACTGTGTATAAAACCATGTCGCTTTGATGTTTTTGTACAAATAGAAGCAAACATGCTAACATTTGCTAATTAGCTTAGCATAGAGGCCAGGAACACAGCTAGCTGTTAGCACCAAATGATTCCGACAGAAGGTCACCGCATACAAAACTGTACTGATTTGTTGTTTTCGCACAGCGTTCGCTAATTAGCGTTAGCTTAGCATAGAGACTTGTAACAGGAGGGAAGCAGCTAGCTGTTAGCAGTTAGCTGTGTAAATAACCTAACGTTCCCAGCAGAAAGTAACCGTGTATAAAACCACGTTGCCTTGTTGTTTTCATACAACTAAAGCCAAACGTGCTAGCGTTCGCTAATTAGCATTAGCTTAGCCGTAGCTTTGACGGTTTCATTTGTACAAAATGCAACTAATTTTGTTTTTAAACGTGTCGATTTGTGAAGTTTAAAGGTACTGGCTAGCAGTTTCCCTTTGTCTTTCTTTAGTCGTTATGCTAAGCTAGGCTAAGCTAAGCTAGGCTAAGTCAGCTAGCCGTCTCCAGCTGTAACAGACGTTTCCCCCCTAAAACAAAAAAAACACCCAAACGTTTTTTTCTTTAAATAAAATCAAACTGTCGTAGTTGAGTTAAACGATTTTAAGGCAAAAAAAAAAATGGAACCAAAATTGTTTTTAAAAATAAAAAACGGTCGACCTAAAAGTGTAAATATTTAAATCGTAGCAACTCAAGGCACCTTCGGGACCATCGCTAACTACGTCCGTCACTACTTATCCAAGAGTTCGTATCTTTTGACCAAGTACCGTCGCTTTTTATTCGTCTACGAACCACAAACTAACTGTTTTAGTAAAAAACAAAAGAAAAGAAAAGAGAAGAGAAGATGTGAATGGAGAACTTGTCATGGAGAGAAAAAAGACGTCCACTACAGCAGCAAAAATCTATCTGTGATCGATTGTGACATACCAATAACAGTGCATTGACCCTCCTGAGAAAAAAACCCTAAACGTTTCCTAAACAAAGACAGAACATTAGTCTAACAGGAGGCGATCGGGAGGAATCTTTTCTGGTTTTTGTTTGTTTGTTTTTGAAGTGACGTGGTCCTCAGAGGGGGGGTGGGGGTGGCGGTGGTGGTGGAGATCCCAGATCGCCGCCACCCCCCCACCCGTACCCACCTCCAGCCACTGATCTGAGACCAGTTTAGCCTCTTGGGTTCTCCTGAGCTAAACCATTAGCAGTGAAACGTTTTTAAAAAGCGCGGTCTCAGAGCAGCGTCCGGGAAAAACATCGACCTCGTCCCGCTGTCGGATCCCCAGTGTTAACTCTGTAAGTCACAGATGCAGGTCAGGAGGAGGAGGAGGAGGAGGAGGAGGAGGAGGAGGAGGTGGTGTGGTCGGCTTGACTGAAAGCGCCGCCACCTGGTCACAGAAGGGAATTACAGCCTGGGTTCAGAGCTTCTCTTGGCATTAGTGAGGAGGAGGAGAGAGGAGGGAGAGAAGAAAGGTGGAAGGAAGCACGGAGGTAATATCCATCTCCTTCTGTGGCGGAGGAGTGTTAGGAGGAGGAGGAGGAGGAGAACCGGCGTCCATTAAACCCAAAAACATCTGGAGTTAATGGAGGGAGAGACGGAGGAGGAGGAGGGAGGAGAAACGACTCGACCGCCCCAACATTTAACTCTCCTCAAAGTCCTGAGATGAGGACTCCAGTTTGCTTTTCTTTCCGGGCGGAGCCTCCGTCTCCAGGTCCTACCACCAAGAAACACAAGAGACAGAGTCTGTTAGCCTAGCGTAGCTTAGCATTACAGCTAGCTGTGCAAAAACAGAAACAAAAACAAAACAACGTTCCCACCAGAAGGTCACTGCATAGAAAACCAATGTATGTAACCAATCGTGCTAAAGCTAATTAGTGTTAGCATTAAGTTCTGATGCTAATTAGCTTTAGCACCTTTAACTCTCACCAGCATTACATTTGTTTGATATGTACAAGATCAAATTATTTTGCTTTGTTGACTTGTGAAGTTTAAAGATGCTAGCTAGCTAACTAGCATTAAAAATGCTAACTAGCTTAACTACCAGTTAACATTGTTTGTTTTAACACTTTGGCTTGTGAGGATCCAGATACTAGCTAGCAGTTTCTCTGTGTTTCTAGTCATTTTCCTTGTTTGCTTAAATAGCTAATGCTAACGCTAACTAGCATTAGCACCTTTAACGCTCACCAGCATCACATTTGTTGAATCTGTACAAGATTCAGTTATTTTCACTGTTAAACTTGTTGACTCATGAGGTTTTAGATGCTAGCTGGCAGTTTCCCTGCTTGTTTGTTTAATTAGCTAAAGCTAACGCTAACTAGCGTCATCATTTTTAACGCTCACTGGTTGACAAGTTTGTTGAATCTGCACAAAATTCAACTACGTCTTCTTAAACATGTTGACTCGTGAGGTTTAAAGATGCTAGCTAGAAGATTCCCTGCTTGTTAGTTTAATTAGCTAATGCTAATGCTAACTAGCATGAGCTCACAGATCAGTTCGTACCTGAGTGGCTTTGCTGTCTGAAGAGTCCTTGTCCCCTGAGGACAGGCCGTCTCTCTTGGCACTTTGCGCTCTCTCTGAGGTCTCGATGGTTTTACCTGAAGGTCACAACAAACACGTGACTGGTTAATGACGCCGTGACTGGTTAAAGACGCCGTGTGGCGGCGCCGTGTGGCGGCGCCGTGTGGCGGCGCCGTGTGGCGGCGCCGTGTGGCGGCGCCGTGTGGCGGCGCCGTGGAACTGCAACGTTGCCGTGACGTCACACGGACGTCTCACTCTTTATACGAACTGTTACATTTTAAAGAAAAGGCTCCGTCATAACTGTGACTACGAAATTTCACCTTTTTTCTCGAAATGTCGACCGTTTTCGTTTACGAAATTTTGACGTCTTTTGCAAAATTTCATCGTAATTTGCGAATTCTCATCTGTAATCACAAGACTTTTCTTTTTTAACTTGCGTCCATTAGTGAAATATTTGACGAAATTTCTACTTTTTGCAAAATGTCCCTGTTGTTAGCATAATTTTGATTTTATTCACGAAGTTTCATGTGTAATCGCAAGTTTTAATTGGTCAAATTTTGAACTTCTAACTTTAAACCTTAATTTTTTTTTTGTGAAATTATTATTTTTTTGTGCAAAAATTTGAACTTTGCTAATTTTCAACTTTATTGTAAAATCAGCAAAATCTCGATTTTATTTACAAACTTTTGTCTGTAATTGTGAGACTTTAATGGTCAAACTAACTAACTTCAACGTCATTAGTGAATTTTTAATGTTATAAATTATACATAAAAAAAAAAAAATTCGTATACTTTCTATTTTAAGTACGAACCACATTGTTCTTCCTGGATCCAAGGTTTTTGTCCACACAATGTTGTGGAGGCGTGTCACCCAAGACAGCCCCACAGCCTCCATAGCCTTAAGGTACTCAGGGTGGACCTCATCCACCCTGTGGCACTGCCGCTGCAGAGTTGTTCAACTACCTTAGAGACCTTTACCCCTGTGAAGTGGGAGAACCCACCTCCGAGTCCAGTGTTGCTTCCTCCTCTGAATACGTGTTGGTGGAATTGAGGGGATCCTTGAAGTTTTCTTTCCGCCGCCCGACTACTTTCTCAGTCGTGGTCTGCAGCTCCCCGTCCACACTAAGAACAGTGTGGACGCTGCGACACTTCCCACTCCTGAGACATAAACAACAACGGTTTGACAACAACAGTCGTCCTCCATGGCCTCCCTGAACTCCTCCCACATACGCGTTTTTGCTTCTTGGTCTTCCGGTACCCACCAGCTGCCTCGAGAGTCCCACAAGCCAACCAAGTCCTTTAGGACTCCTTCTTCAGCCTGATGGCAGCCCTCATGGCCGGTGTCCATCAGCCTGTTCAGGGATTTCTGCCGTGACCAGCACCAGCCGCCTTGTGACCACAGCTCCATGCAGCTGCCTCAGCAAATCTTTCGAAAGTGGGAGTTAAAGACCAGTCTGACGGAGGCCTCCACCTGCTCATTGTTTGTTTGGGTCTGCCAGGTCTGGCCAGCATCCTCCCCCACCACCTGACCCAACTCACCACCAGTTGGTGATCAGTTGACAGCTCAGCTCCTCTCATTACCCGAGCGTCTAAAACATGCCCACAAGTCAGATGATACAACTAAAAAGTCGATCATCAACCTATGACCTAGGGTTGTACCACATACCACTGATGGACGCTCCTATTCATGAACGTGGTGTTAGTTATGGCCAAACCATGACAATCACAGAAGTCCGGTTCCTCCCAATCATCCAGGTCTCGCTGTCATTTCCCACCTGAGCCCTGAAGTCCCCCAGAGAGTTTCCAGTAGGGGAACTTTCCAGTGCCTGTCCCAAGGACTCCAAAGAGGGTGGGTACTCTGGACTTATGTTTGCTGCTTATGCACCAACAACAGTCAGGACCTGATCCCCGACCCAAAGGCACAAGGAAACGACCCGTTCGTTCACTGGGATGAACTGCAACACAGACAGACAACAGGGATCAATTAATATGCCCACACCTGCCCTCCGCCTTTCACCTGGTGCAACTCCAGCATGTCGGGGTCTGTTATTTATCAGTTTCCTGTTTTATTTTGATTTCAGTTTCCTGTTTGATCCTTGTGTGTGATTGCCCTGTTGTCTTCACCTGTGTCGTTAGCCCCTCCCCTCCAGTGCGTATTTAACCAGTGCTCCCCTGTGTTTCAGTGCCCGATTGTCTTGTCTCGTGAGAGCAGCAGTCCACTCCTTTTGTATTGATAGATTACCCCTGTGTCTGACTACCAGAGCCCCCTCCACAGGCCTGACTCCAGGTCTATTATTACTGGTCTGTCCTGGGCTCTGAGGGTTTTAACTCAGGGACTTGAGGTTGGAGACAGTACAAGATGGAGACTGGGTTTGTTAGATCCAGAGGATCAGACTGAATCTGGACCGGAAAAGAGGAAAGTTGTGTTTTTTATGAACCACTGATGATTGTGTTTTGAAATACATTGATTAAACCAGTTACTGCTGCTCACTTTTACTGGTTGATTCCTAATTCATATCTCAACAGTTGTGTTGATGTTCTTCAGATTTTCAGACATATTTCTCTTGTACAGACCAACATGTACAACTGGAAAGGTGAGAACCTCAATTTTCACGTAGATTCAACCTTTAAGTTTGATTCATCTTGAAGTGACTCATTGATGTTGATGTATTGTTGTTGTTTTTATATGAGGGTCGACGGTTCCAACAGATGACAACCTGCCCAAGAAAACAACAGCATTAACTGGTGACTGAAGGCGTCTACAACCGAGGTGACGACACTGACGTTTTACAACAAACAGGTGAACAGATCTAGATCTAGATCTGGATGTGAGTCTCCTTAACCCCTGGATGACAATTAGTAACAGTAGCATTAAATGAACCCTTCATCACACATATGAAACTAAACTAAACTACACAGAGAACATGTAAACTCCACATAAAGAACCAGAACCTTCTGTTAGTGAATAATAAGAACAGATGTGTCAGATTGTTCAGACTGAACGTTAAATATGTTTAATAACAACTTTTAAAATCAGTGACTCTTCTCCACAATGTTCAACCTGCACATACAGTTGAACATTAATAGAGTTTTTTATGATCAGAACTTGAAACTCTGCCCCTTCATGTAACTCACCTGATTTTATGACACAAATGAGGAAACAGTTCAAGCTTCAAGGTTCAACACTGATCATTTTACCGTCGGTCGCGGCTGCAGAGACACACGGACTGAAACATCAGATTCACCTTCACATCAAACTAACAACTTCCTCTGAGTGAGTCCAGCTACAGGAGAGAAAAGTAGAAAACTACAACACTGCTGCTACAACCTGAAGACACTGAAGGTGAGTCTGACAAAGATCTGGGGCCTCGTTTATAACAATGTTTGTAGGATTCATGTTAAAATGTGGAGTACGGACAAAAGGCAGAAAGTGTTTATACAAAAAAAGTTCATATTTTAATAAAACTGTTTATACATTTGTCTGACGCCAATTTCCCTTTTTTAAATCACAATTTTCTCTAAATTTGGCGACAGCTGATCATAGGTCACAACACACCCACAACTGACTAAAAAAAAGGAAACGCCCACAATGATTATTCATTTACAGAGAAACTTGTCATAAAAGTGTCAGAGAGGAGGCGAATGGACTTTATTTACAATTTAATATAAAACTATACATACACTGTGGTATATAACCTACTTTTATTTGGATTGAACGAGTATTAATTGTTAAATTAAAACACATGGAGGTTGAACAGGAAATGAGCTCTTTCTCTGAGTGTCACTGATCCATTTGTCTTTATTACCACAAATTATATGATGTTTTTATTGAGTCGCTCCAGAAAGTAGCAACAACCAACCACGTTTCATTTATGAACAAAGTTTTTATACATTTTCACAGCCTAGTAGAGAACCACTCATTCTACCTTCAGTTTTATCAACGAGGCCCCACGACTCAAAGTGAAAGTAAACCTCAGTGAAGTCAGTAGACGGGGGAGGGGAGCTACGACTGACTGTACTTTCTGTCTGCTGTGTTTTCAGCTTCACTCAGAGACTAAATGTCTTCCAGACTAGAGGAGGATCTCTGCTGTCCCGTCTGTCATGACGTCTTTAGAGATCCTGTTGTTCTGTCATGTAGCCACAGCTTCTGTAAAGACTGTCTGAAGAACTGGTGGAGAGAGAAACCAACATCAGACTGTCCAGTCTGTAAGAGAAGATCTTCAAGACCAGATCCACCTCTAAACCTGGTGTTAAAGAACCTGTGTGAGACGTTTTTACAGCAGAGAGATCAGAGATCTTCAGAGGATCTCTGCAGTCTGCACTCTGAGAAACTCAGACTCTTCTGTCTGGATCATCAAGAGCTGGTTTGTCTCGTCTGCAGAGATTCAAAAAAACACAAAAACCACAACTTCAGCCCCGTTGATGAAGCTGCTGAACAACACAAGAAGACACTTGAGGAAACTCTGGAGCCTTTAAAGAAGAAGTTAAAGAGTTTAGAAGAAGTTAAAGTGAAGTTTGATCAAACAGAAAAACACATTAAGGTCCAGGCCCGACACACAGAGACGCAGATGAAGGAGCAGTTTAAGAAGCTGCACCAGTTTCTAGAGGAGGAAGAGGAGGCCAGGATGGCTGCACTGAGGGAGGAAGAGGAGCAGAAGAGTCAGAGGATGAAGGAGAAGATGGAGGCTCTGAGCAGAGAGATAGCAGCTCTGTCACACACAGTCAGAGCCACAGAGGACGAGCTGAGAGCTGAAGACGTCTCATTCCTGATCAACTACAAGGCTGCAGTGGACAGAGTCCAGCGGCGCCCCCTGCTGGAGGATCCACAGCTGCTCTCAGGAGCTCTGATAGACGAGGCCAAACACCTGGGAAACCTCACCTTCAACATCTGGAACAAGATGAAGGACCTGGTCTCCTACAGTCCTGTGGTTCTGGACCCAAACACTGCTGGTTCAGATCTCATCCTGTCTGAAGATCTGACCAGTGTGATATGGGGATGGAGTCAGCAGCTTCCTGACAATCCAGAGAGGGTTGATAGTTACTGCTGCTCTGTTCTGGGCTCTGAGGGTTTTAACTCAGGGACTCACAGCTGGAACATTGATGTTGGAGACAATAGAAGCTGGGAACTGGGTTTGTTACCAGAGTCTGTCCAGAGGGAGAGAAACATGTTGTCTGGATCATGGAGAATATGGTTCTATGGAGATAAATACTCAGCTCAGTCTCCATCAACTCCAGAAACTGTTCTCTCAGTTCAGAAGAAGATCCAGAGGATCAGAGTGAATCTGGACTGGAACAGAGGAAAGTTGTCGTTCTCTGATGTTGATACTAACACACACATACACACCTTCACACACACTTTCACTGACAAGATGTTTCCTTTAATTTCCAATGTAGATTTTAGATCAGTCCCAGTGAAGTTGTTACCAGTGAAGTTGAGTGTGACAGTGGATCAGATCAGTCAGAGATAAACAGGATGATCATGTTTATAACGTTGTTTGTGTCTGAGGTGACGATGTTAAACTAATGCTAATGCTAATGCTAATGCTAATGCTAATGCTAGTTCTTTCCTCCACTTCAGCTTCATGTTGTTTTATCATTGAAACGTTGACTAATGATAATAAAATCATTCACTCAGTGAATCAGTCTTGGTTTTATCTTTGAGATTTGAATCAAACGAATCAAAACGAGACATTTTTGATCTTTTACTTTTCTTTTTAAAGATATTTACCTTTTAAATTATATATATATATTTATATATACACAAAATATGTAATAAAAAATCTAAATTAAATTCCTTAAATTTATTTTAATTCAATAAATATTAGAGATTTTCATCAAACAAAAAAAATAAAAATAAATAAATTTCAACTTTCAAATTCTATATTTTAGATATTTTTTATTATTTACTGATTCCAATATTTATTAACTATAACTAAATATTTTACTTGTATTATTATTTCAAAAGATTTATTTTATTTTATTTATCATGATTTTATTATTAAACTGATCAACAAAGTAGAAAATTCAAATTTGAGTCGATTTAATTTTTTTTTCTTAGTAAATTTACCAAAGTCATGAAAACAAACAACAACAACAACAAGAAGTTTTTGTGAATTTTATTAAGAAAACAAAAAACCATTGGACATGATAAAAACCAAGCACTACTGATGGAATAAATAAGTCAAACCAACAAACCATAAATCTGTACAAGATCTAAAGTGAAACAAAAAAATGGTCCCAAGAAAAAAAAAAAGACAAAACATGTTTATCTCACAGCTTCTTCTTCTTCTTCCACAGTTATGAGCAAAACTATAAGCAACCGTCTGGATCAGGTGAAAGCTACAACATAAGTGAGATTATTGTGATGTGTTAAACTGAGTGAACATAATGCTGTTTATAACTGTTAATGTCGATACAATAGCATTTTAAGTTCCAGCGCTGCTGGACTGGGAATGAGGTATATGCTAATCCATCCTCTGAACTCAGACAAGTGTCTTTATTTTGATTTGATTTTTGACTCGATTCAGTTTCTTTTCTCTCCGTCCGTGTGATTGACTGAAGTAACGTCTGTAGCCCCGTGTGTCGTCGCGTCGCGTCGCGTCCTCCTCGGTTGTTGTGGCCATTCAATTGATCCGATATCGATTTGTAACGAATATTAATATTAATAATAATAATAATAATAAATGAGCGTGAGGTTGGAGGTTAGAGGTCATAGGTCTGAATCCGTTTCTGGAAAAATAAAATAAAAAAAGTTCAAGTACGTTGCAACAAAATTAAAACAAAAAAAAAAAAAAAGAGCCGCACGTATGGATTCAGCCGACAGACAGCACCGTGAAGGAGGTTTACCAACCGCAAAATCAATCCAGTCAAATCAAAATAGAAGGAGCAGGACTCGCGCGTTGAGAGCTACAGAGACGTCTGTCGGTCGTAGATAAGTAGTGAAAAAAAACTCAAATAAATAAAACGAATGTTCTGGGTAGTGTTCAAACACCGGTCTGGTACTGCTTCATTAAAGAAACCGTCTGGGTGTTTGTTCTTTTATTGAGGGGTTAAAAAAAAAACAAAAAACAGCTAATCTGAGGTCAGTATAAAGCTGGAGTCTGTTAGCTTAGCTTAGCTTAGCACAGAGATCAAAAAACAAAGAGAAACAGCTAGCGGTTAGCAGTTAGCTGTGAAAAACCACACGTCACCTCGTATAAAACCATGTCAACTTGTTGTTTTTGCCTAAATATGATCAAATATGCTAGCGTTCGCTAATTAGCGTTAGCTTAACATAGTGATCATAAACAAGACGGATACAGCTAGCCGTTAGCAGTTAGCTGTGAAAAACCAAACGTTCACAACAGAAAGTCACCGTGTATAAAACCATGTCGCTTTTTTGTTTTTGTACAAATAAAACCAAACACGCTAGCATTCGCTAATTAGCATTAGCGTAGCATGGAGACCAGAAACTGTAGGGAACAAGCTAGCTGTTAGCAGTTAGCTGTGCAAATAACCAAACGTAATCTCATATAGAACCATGTCAACTTTTTTTTTTTTTTTGCCTAAATATAATCAAATATGCTAGCGTTTGTTAATTAGCATTAGCTTAGCATAGTGATCATAAACAAGATGGATACAGCTAGCTGTTAGCAGTTAGCTGTGCATAAAAATCAACCATTCCAATAAATCGTCACCGTGTAAAAAAACCCAGGTCGAATTACTGTTTTTTGTACAAAAAACCAAACATGCTAGCATTCACTATTTAGCATTAGCTTATTAGCGTAGCATAGAGACCATAAACCGGAGAGCAGCTAGCTGTTAGCAGTGCAAAAAACAAAAACATCACCGGATATAAAACTGTGTTGACTTGTTTTCGCGCAGCTAAAACCAAAAATGCTAGCTTTTGCTAATTAGCATTAGCTTAGAATAGTGACCGGAAACTGGAGGGGTATAGCTAGCCATTAGCAGTTAGAAAGAAAGTCACTGTGTATAAAACCATGTCGCTTTGATGTTTTTGTACAAATAGAAGCAAACATGCTAACATTTGCTAATTAGCTTAGCATAGAGGCCAGGAACACAGCTAGCTGTTAGCACCAAATGATTCCGACAGAAGGTCACCGCATACAAAACTGTAACTGATTTGTTGTTTTCGCACAGCGTTAAGCTAATTAGCGTTAGCTTAGCATAGAGACTTGTAACAGGAGGGAAGCAGCTAGCTGTTAGCAGTTAGCTGTGTAAATAACCTAACGTTCCCAGCAGAAAGTAACCGTGTATAAAACCACGTTGCCTTGTTGTTTTCATACAACTAAAGCCAAACGTGCTAGCGTTCGCTAATTAGCATTAGCTTAGCCGTAGCTTTGACGGTTTCATTTGTACAAAATGCAACTAATTTTGTTTTTAAACGTGTCGATTTGTGAAGTTTAAAGGTACTGGCTAGCAGTTTCCCTTTGTCTTTCTTTAGTCGTTATGCTAAGCTAGGCTAAGCTAAGCTAGGCTAAGTCAGCTAGCCGTCTCCAGCTGTAACAGACGTTTCCCCCCTAAAACAAAAAAAACACCCAAACGTTTTTTTCTTTAAATAAAATCAAACTGTCGTAGTTGAGTTAAACGATTTTAAGGCAAAAAAAAAAAAAATGGCACCAAGATTGTTTTTAAAAATAAAAAACGGTCGACCTAAAAGTGTAAATATTTAAATCGTAGCAACTCAAGGCACCTTCGGGACCATCGCTAACTACGTCCGTCACTACTTATCCAAGAGTTCGTATCTTTTGACCAAGTACCGTCGCTTTTTATTTGTCTACGAACCACAAACTAACTGTTTTAGTAAAAAAGAAAAGAAAAGAAAAGAGAAGAGAAGATGTGAATGGAGAACTTGTCATGGAGAGAAAAAAGACGTCCACTACAGCAGCAAAAATCTATCTGTGATCGATTGTGACATACCAATAACAGTGCATTGACCCTCCTGAGAAAAAAACCCTAAACGTTTCCTAAACAAAGACAGAACATTAGTCTAACAGGAGGCGATCGGGAGGAATCTTTTCTGGTTTTTGTTTGTTTGTTTTTGAAGTGACGTGGTCCTCAGAGGGGGGGTGGGGGTGGCGGTGGTGGTGGAGATCCCAGATCGCCGCCACCCCCCCACCCGTACCCACCTCCAGCCACTGATCTGAGACCAGTTTAGCCTCTTGGGTTCTCCTGAGCTAAACCATTAGCAGTGAAACGTTTTTAAAAAGCGCGGTCTCAGAGCAGCGTCCGGGAAAAACATCGACCTCGTCCCGCTGTCGGATCCCCAGTGTTAACTCTGTAAGTCACAGATGCAGGTCAGGAGGAGGAGGAGGAGGAGGAGGAGGAGGTGGTGTGGTCGGCTTGACTGAAAGCGCCGCCACCTGGTCACAGAAGGGAATTACAGCCTGGGTTCAGAGCTTCTCTTGGCATTAGTGAGGAGGAGGAGAGAGGAGGGAGAGAAGAAAGGTGGAAGGAAGCACAGAGGTAATATCCATCTCCTTCTGTGGCGGAGGAGTGTTAGGAGGAGGAGGAGGAGGAGAACCGGCGTCCATTAAACCCAAAAACATCTGGAGTTAATGGAGGAGAGACGGAGGAGGAGGAGGAGGAGAAACGACTCGACCGCCCCAACATTTAACTCTCCTCAAAGTCCTGAGATGAGGACTCCAGTTTGCTTTTCTTTCCGGGCGGAGCCTCCGTCTCCAGGTCCTACCACCAAGAAACACAAGAGACAGAGTCTGTTAGCCTAGCGTAGCTTAGCATTACAGCTAGCTGTGCAAAAACAGAAACAAAAACAAAACAACGTTCCCACCAGAAGGTCACTGCATAGAAAACCAATGTATGTAACCAATCGTGCTAAAGCTAATTAGTGTTAGCATTGAGTTCTGATGCTAATTAGCTTTAGCACCTTTAACTCTCACCGGCATTACATTTGTTTAATATGTACAAGATCAAATTATTTTGCTTTTAAACTTGTTGACTTGTGAAGTTTAAAGATGCTAGCTAGCTAACTAGCATTAAAAATGCTAACTAGCTTAACTACCAGTTAACATTGTTTGTTTTAACACTTTGGCTTGTGAGGATCCAGATACTAGCTAGCAGTTTCTCTGTGTTTCTAGTCATTTTCCTTGTTTGTTTAAATAGCTAATGCTAACGCTAACTAGCATTAGCACCTTTAACGCTCACCAGCATCACATTTGTTGAATCTGTACAAGATTCAGTTATTTTCGCTGTTAAACTTGTTGACTCGTGAGGTTTTAGATGCTAGCTGGCAGTTTCCCTGCTTGTTTGTTTAATTAGCTAAAGCTAACGCTAACTAGCGTCATCATTTTTAACGCTCACTGGTTGACAAGTTTGTTGAATCTGCACAAAATTCAACAACATCTTCTTAAACATGTTGACTCGTGAGGTTTAAAGATGCTAGCTAGAAGATTCCCTGCTTGTTAGTTTAATTAGCTAATGCTAATGCTAACTAGCATGAGCTCACAGATCAGTTCGTACCTGAGTGGCTTTGCTGTCTGAAGAGTCCTTGTCCCCTGAGGACAGGCCGTCTCTCTTGGCACTTTGCGCTCTCTCTGAGGTCTCGATGGTTTTACCTGAAGGTCACAACAAACACGTGACTGGTTAATGACGCCGTGTGGCGGCGCCGTGTGGCGGCGCCGTGTGGCGGCGCCGTGTGGCGGCGCCGTGTGGCGGCGCCGTGTGGCGGCGCCGTGTGGCGGCGCCGTGGAACTGCAACGTTGCCGTGACGTCACACGGACGTCTCACTCTTTATACGAACTGTTACATTTTAAAGAAAAGGCTCCGTCGTAACTGTGACTACGAAATTTCACCTTTTTTCTCGAAATGTCGACTGTTTTCGTTTACGAAATTTTGACGTCTTTTGCAAAATTTCATCGTAATTTGCGAATTCTCATCTGTAATCACAAGACTTTTCTTTTTTAACTTGCGTCCATTAGTGAAATATTTGACGAAATTTCTACTTTTTGCAAAATGTCCCTGTTGTTAGCATAATTTTGATTTTATTCACGAAGTTTCATGTGTAATCGCAAGTTTTAATTGGTCAAATTTTAAACTTCTAACTTTAAACCTTAATTTTTTTTTTGTGAAATTATTATTTTTTTGTGCAAAAATTTGAACTTTGCTAATTTTCAACTTTATTGTAAAATCAGCAAAATCTCGATTTTATTTACGAACTTTTGTCTGTAATTGTGAGACTTTAATGGTCAAACTAACTAACTTCAACGTCATTAGTGAATTTTTAATGTTATAAATTATACATAAAAAAAAAAAAATTCGTATACTTTCTATTTTAAGTACGAACTTCTTCTACATTCCCGAATATTTCTCGTTAAATCCGAACGGCTGCTAACGTCCGGACGCCGCCGCTACAATGAGACGACGAAGACGTGATCGAACCGATCGATCCTGATCGATTGACGACGTCGGTCGACTTTAATCTCAACGTGACGTTTCGTTTCTCAACGTTTCCTCGTCAGGTCGTTTGTTGACGAGATCGGAAGGAAAAAGTAAAAACAGGAAGTGGAGCGCCGGCGCCACCTGTCAGGTGTGTGTGTGTGTGTGTGTGTGTGTGCGCGTCTCACCCCTCTTGCTGTCCGGGCTCTGCTCCGTCTTGGCCTCGCTGTTCTCGCGGTGCGACATGGCGCTGGGTTCGGGGGCGGGGCTCGTGCTACAACTGTTTTCCTGTTTCACCGGAGACGAGTCGGCGATGGAGCTCTGGTTGCTGTTGTCGTCTAAAAACAACAAATAACAAACAAATCGAGTGGTTTTAGGTTTCAGACCCCGAACCTTCGTCTCTATGACGACGGCGGCGGCGGTTCGTACCGTGCATGTCCATCATCCCCGGAGACGAGCTGTTCTCTGGAGTCGTCACCTCGGAGCCGTACTTCTCGTCTTTTCCTTTCTTTTTGTTCTTGTTCTTCTGCGATCGAGAGACGAGGAAAGACGTGAAAATACGATTAATATGTAACAATGTGACAAAGACGAACAAAAAAACAAACGATTTGTTGTAAAATTACAAGAAAAAAATAGTCTGAAACTTATAAATTTATAAAAACTTAGTCTTAAGTCTCGTAAATTTACGACTTTTATTCTTGTACATTTATTACTTTTATTTTTGCAAATTTAAGAGAATAAAAGTTGTGAATTTACGTTAGTGAAGACTAAAAGTTCTCGGAAATTTACGATTTTTGTTCTCATAAATTCATGACTTTTAGTTTTGCAACTTTACAAGAATAAAAGCAATAAATTGACGAGAATAAAGTCGTAAATTTACATGGATAAAGACTAAAAGTCCATGACTTTTATTCTCTAAATATTATGACTTTTATTTTTGAAGATTTGTGAAAATAAAAGTCATAAACTTACAAGAATATTTAGTCTTTATTCACGTAAACGTACAACTTTTATTCTCTTAGTTCCACTGTTTTGTCTTTGAGACTTTTGAAGCTTGTTTTCTGTTGTTTCTTTGTTTGTTTGTGTGAATAAATTCAACAAAATAAAACTCACATCATCTGATTTAGGCTCCGTCACCGGGACCCACTTGTAGATGCGAAGGGACGTGTCTCCGACAGTCACCCATTTCTTCTCCCTGTTGAAACAAACAAACAAACAAAAACAACTCGGGTTAAAAAGACGAAGACTTGAAACGACTCGTGATTCATCGTGTTGCGAAACACAACAAGATAAAAGACGATAAGAGACGTCACCGTGGGATTTCTGACATTTAATGAACATAACTGTCGTGAATTAGTGAGTCAGAAAATAATGAGAAACGGAAACAAACGACAGCAATACTGCTTCTATTAATAATTGTTGAGTAACTGTGTAGTGGCTGTTTGGCTGTTAGCGTTTAAAAACAACACCAAATATTAACATTTGTGAAGTTGATACCTGTTAATTTTTTTACATTTTTGCTCTGAAAAACAACTTAATTTATTGATTAATTAGTAAAATATTTGCTTTTGTAGGACAACTGATCAGTTTTTTGAGTTATTGTACGTTCATTTTTAAGCTAGTAGCATTCAAACGCAGAAACTTTGTTGTCCAAAACAAAGAAAAACAATAAATATTAGCATTAGTGAAGCTGATACCTGTTAACTCTGGTATAATTACTCTGAGGAACAACTTAAATTAACTAGTAACTAGTTTTTTTTGTGATCAAACTATTGATTTTCTAGTTAGTCAGTTTGTTTTAAGCTAGTAGCATTCAGAAACAAAAACTTTATTGAACAAAACAAAAGAAACCATGTTAAATTTAACCATTTTTAGGTTGTAACCTGTTAATTTTGTCATTTGTACTTTGAGAAACAAATGATTAATTATTAAATTATCAGTTTTTATGATCAATTTATTGATTTTCTGTAGTTTGTTTTAAGCTAGTAGCATTCAAAAACAAAAACTTTATTGAAAAAAACAAAGAAAACATGTTGAATTTGACCATTTTTAGGCAGTAACCTGTTAACTTTGACATTTGTACTTTAAAAAAATTACTTAAATTATTGATTAATTAGTAAATATTGTTTTTGTTGGGATCAATTTATTGATTTTCTGAAGAAGTCCGTCCGTTTTAAGCTAGTAGCATTCAAAAACAAAACTTTACTGAACAAAACAAAAAAAAACATGTTAAATTTGATCATGTTTTTAGGCTGTAACCTGTTAATTTTAACATTTTCTTATTTGAAACAACTTGAATTGTTGATTAATTAGTAAAATATATTTTTTTGCGATCAACTTATTGATTTTTGTGAAGTTAGCTGTTCATTTTAAGCTAGTAGCATTAAAAAAAAAAAAAAAAACTCCTAAAAATGGACGAAAACCTAAAAATAAAGTCATAAAAAAACTCCCTCTGGTAAACATATCATCATTTAATAGATTCACATTTACTTAAGTTTGATAAATCAACTTTTTTTTTTCCGAAACAAAGAAATAAAAAACAAAATAAAATAATAAAAACCCGAACAACTTCTGCCGACTTTGACCGAGGGGACGTTTGATTAAACCACTTGATGAGATTAAAATAATAATAATAATAAACACGTTAACTCAACACGTCAACCGCCGTGCGGGGTTAACGTAAAACGTGTATTTTTATTTTATTTTCTTGTTGTTATTGTTCAGACTGAGTCGGTACGTGTTCAGCCATGCTCCGCGGCAGCCGTACTTCCTTCTCCCCACCCCCACCTCGGTGTCTACCCGACCTAAAGGGTCGACAAAAAGCGCTTAATTTAAAACTCCACACGGACTTAAAAAAAACTTGACTCCGCCACCGCCGCCGTTGGTTCTAATTTGTTTCCCGAGTTTTTTTTTTTAATCGGACGTTTTCGGTGTTGAAATAAAACGTCTCCGCCCCGCGCGCGTTCTAAAGCTCAACGGCCGGGCAGCAGCAGCAGCAGCAATGGCTTCATGTGACTGCAACGAAATGGCTTCTGGGTTTTAACCGTTTAAAAAAAATAAAATTAAAAACATTTTTTTTAAAAAAATAATTAAATACAGTAAAAACAATAAGGTTAAAAGAAAGACGTAAAAAAATAGTTAAAAAAAATTTGAAAAAAAATTGAAAAAAAAAAAAAAAAAAAACACCGGCTCGTGTCTGATCCAGCCGCCGCCAGACGAACCGACGGCGGCGGCGACGCCAGCGACGACGACCGGGCTGGTTTTAATGGTGGTTAGCGGTTGGTTGGTTGGTTTTAACCCCGCGCTAGTGCGCCCCGGTGCTCCGGTAGCTTGTAAGTACATCTACCGTGAAACCGAGTTGTGTTTAAATTATTTCTTTCTATTTCGTCCGCTTCTCTTTTCTCTTCCCTCTCCTCCCCCAACCAACCAACCAACAAGGCTTTTTTTTTTCTTCTTCTTCCTCTCGTGTTAGATAATCGAACCGTTTCTTACCATTTTCGTACTTTCTCAATAGCGGCCATGACCCGCTTGATGTCATCCTTCGCCCTGCTCCGGGTCTCAGCTCGGACCGACCTGCCCGACATTGCCGCGGTGGTTATAATATTTTTAAAGCTCGCCGGCAGTTCAGACACAATGCAAACAGTAGAGCGCACAGAGGAGACTCTGCGCATGCGCGGATTTGTAGCTAGCACAGAGGGGAGGAGGAGGAGGAGGAGGAGGAGGAGGAGGAGGAGGAGGAGGAGGAGGAGGAGGAGGAGGAGGAGGAGGAGGAGGAGGGGGGGGGAGGCTGCAGCTGCACAGTGAAGAAAGATGTGACTCCTGCTGAGAGGAGGAGCTGCTATTATAACTCTACTGTTACTATTATAACGCTGCTTTTCACGTTTAAGTGGCTCCAACAACAGCATGCTAACATGCTAGCATGCTAACTCCATTACTACTAAGTAATAGATTACATATATACTTTTATTATTATTATTATATAAACATGGTAACTACACAAGCTACTCTTATTATTGTTTCACGTTAATAGTTCACGTTAAATCAAATAATAGTATTTGTAAAATTATAGTTAATTTATTATTGTTATTAATTTATAGTAACTAGTAATAATATAGTAATAATACATAGTTATAGTATATAATAAATTATGTATTTATTATTAATAGTAGTAATAATACGATTTAATATGTTTTAATTATTATTAATTTATATGAATAAAATAATTTAATGTATTTTGTAGTCTTATAATAATTATAATAATATTAACATTATTTAAGAATAATTAATTGTTATTGGTTTATATTAACAGTTATAATAATACTTGAAAAATGTATTATCATTATTATGATAATAATCAGAATATTAAGAAAATTACTGATGTTATTAATTTGAATTAATACAATAATTAATTCATTAATTTATTATTGTTATTATTTATTATCTCATGTATTCTTAATTTGAACACAAAAAAAAAATCATTTTTATTATTATTTTTAAATGTAACAAAAGGCAAATAAAGATGTTTGTTGAGTGACATCATGGGTGTTTGTTCAGTTTGGATGTGTAACTGAAAAAATGTTTATTAAATTAAATTAAATTAAATTCTGAATCTGACAACATTATAAATAAAGCACAACATGAGAAAAATAAAAGAAACATTGTACAAAAAGTCAGAAAATGGCCCAAAAGAGACACAAAATGATACAATTTAACTATAAAATGACAAAAAAAATAAATAATTAAAAACAAACATTAGAAATTTAGTCACAAACAAACTCGAAACAACCCTAAAAGTCCCCAAAACGTCTCAAATTGAATTGGTTCCGGGTTCTCCGACGGCCCTTGAAGGTGTCGCGCCGGTGACGTCATCTCCCTGCGACACGTCAACTCACGCCTGTAGCAGCTAACGGTGTGTAGCTCCGCTGGTACCGACAACAACAAAACTCTTCAGGCTGAATTTAGCTCTTTTTTAAATCGGTAGTTTAATAAACTACGACTGTAACAGTTTATTTAAACGTTTCGTCTCGAGTCTGGTGAATAATTTTGCTCGTGACGCGGAGTTTTTTGTTTGTTTCTTTTAAATTTAACGGACGTTTTAACTCCACCTGTCAGACTCCACGATGAACGAAGAAGGTAAATAACTACAACACATTAACTTTATATACTTTTTATTTTATTTTGACACAAAGTTTCACAGAATTCGCTATTTAATGGCAAAGTTTGACGTCAAATTAGCATCGTAATGACTCACATTTTTTTTAATCTAATAAAAAATTACCTCATTCAAACTTCAACAGGATCAAAAATAATAATCGTAAATAACGTTACGGACTGATAACGTTAGCCGACTAGCTCATATATTAGTCTCATCGTTTTCTATTAGCCGTAGCTGCTAGCCAGTACCTGAATGATGTTAGGTTAGCTTGGCTAGGCTACGTGATGCCAACTCATGAGAAATCTCGCGATAAGTTTTGCGAGAGCTCGCGAGAGTTAGCATTGCTATCGTTAGCATCGTGTGAGTTAATATCGCATTGGCTAGCATCGGAAGTTAGCACAGTGAGTGTTAGCATTACGGGAGTTAGCATCTTGAGAGCTAGGTATCTAGTGAGTTAGCCT
The DNA here is from genome assembly GCA_016801845.1 of Polydactylus sextarius. Classification (NCBI taxonomy): domain Eukaryota; kingdom Metazoa; phylum Chordata; class Actinopteri; family Polynemidae; genus Polydactylus; species Polydactylus sextarius. The sequence continues at coordinate 17,051,441 of CM028931.1, forward strand.
TTTAGAAAGTTAGCATCGTGATTTAATATTGTGTGGATACACAGCATCGCAAGAGCTAGTATCTTTTGAGTTAGCATCACGTGAGTTACCGTCGTGAGAATTAGCATTGTGAGAGTTAGCATCGTGTGAGTTTGTGCCATAAGACGTACCATCGCAAGAATAAGCATCGCATGAGTTAGTGTTGTGAGTTGTGTGTTGAGTTGGTATCGCAATTTAACATCACCAGAGTTAGCATTGCGTTACGTCCTGATACCTAGTATTTCGTGAGCTAGCATCGCAAGAGTTAGCGTCACAAATTAGCATTGAGTAAGTTAGTATCATTGGAGAAGAAAGTCGTACATGTATGACAATAAGTGACTGAAATTGCTTTATTCTCAAGCGAGGCTAACTCAGCGAGGCTAACTCACTATAGCAACTATAAGTGAAGCTGTTCCAACCATCTTCAGTCTCTATAACTCATTCATGTTAATTCTGCAATTTAAAAGTGAATTAGATGAATGAATGAACTGAATATAAGTTGTATTTATTCATATTTAATGTGCGTAACACTAAGTTGTCCACGTCTCTGTCTCGGTTCAGAGCTGGTGGAGTACTTCAGGGATCAGATGATGAAAGACCCTGACATGGCGTCGGCTGTGGCCGCGATCCGGACTCTGCTGGAGTTCCTCAAAAGAGACAAAGGTGAGTTCGATCGTCTGTTTTTTACATGTGACTCGTTTAGTTTCAGTTGTAACATTTCACCTCCTCCTCAGGTGAAACCATCCTGGGTCTGAGGGAGAGTCTGACGTCGGCCACCGACTGTCTGACGGGAGTCGACTCGTCCGTGGCCGTGTCCTCAGGAGGAGAGTTGTTCCTACGCTTCATCAGCCTCACGTCACTGGAGCATCAGGTGAGTTGGTACGATGAGGACGAGTGTTAGATGAATTGCTTCCAAAAAATATTAGCGTCGCAGGAGTTAGCATCGTCACAGTTAGCATTACAAGAGTTAGCAGCATCGTAAGAGTTAGCATTGTGTGAGTTAGCGTCACAAGCATCATATGAGGTAGCATCGCGAGTTACTGCCATGTGAGTTAACACCACAAGAATTAGGATCACGAGAGTTATCAGGATGGTAACAGTTAGCGTCACAAGAGTTAGCATCACAAGCATGGTATGAGGTAGCATCATGAGACTTAGCAGCATCGCAAGAGTTAGCATTGTGTGAATTAGCAATACATTGTATCAATGCAACTGTCCAGTGTGACAAGACAAACGTTAACTTTATTCCCTCTTGTTCATCAGGATCTGTCGCGCTGTAAGAAAGTGATGGAGGAGAGAGGAGAACTGTTTCTAGAGAAAATATCAATGTCCAGAGCTAAAGTCGCCAAACTCTGTCACACCTTCATCAAAGATGGCGCTGTAAGTACAAGAAATTTCCCTAATATGAAAGAATCATGTTTTTGTTTGACAGATATGTGCTAGATGGATTATATCTTCGTTATGAGCACGAACCAGTAGTAAAAACTTTCAGATTTTGTATTTTAACTGGACGTTGGCTACTGTAATAAAGATAGTTAATGTAGTAAAAATTAGCAACATAGCAAGTTAGCTAACATAGCAAGTTAGCTAATGCAATAAACTTAGCTGATGTGGCCAAGTTAGCTAATTTAGCAATGTAAGCTACTGTAGCTAAAGCCAAGGTAGTTAATGTAGCAGCCAAGTTAGCTACTGTAGCAAAGTTAGCTAAGGTAATCAAGTTGTTAATGTAGCAGAAGTTTGCAACATAGCCAAGTTAGCTAACATAGCAAAGCGAGCTAATGTGGCCAAAGTAGCTAAGTTAGCCAATGTAGCAAAGTTAGCAAAGTGTAGCAAAAGTCATGAACAACCAAGTTAGCTAACAAAAGTTTGCGACCTACGCAAGTTAGCTAACGTAATCAAGTTAGCTAACATACCAAAGCAAGCTAATGTGGCTAAATTAGCTAACAAAACCAGATTAGCTAATATAGCAAATATAGTTGATTTAGCCAAGTTAGCTAATGCAGCTATGCTAGCTAATGTAGCCAAATTAGCTAATCAGTAAAGATGGTAAAAATCAGTGGATCTATAACTGATGGATGATTGATTTCACCAATGAAAATGAAACTAAAACTAAAGGTTGTTGTGATTCTTGGATTTAACGAACGTGACCCGACGTTTTTCACCGACTCGTTTCTCTCTTCCGTGGTCGTTTCTGTCGTAGAAAATCCTGACTCACTCGTTCTCCAGAGTCGTCCTCAGAGTTCTGGAAAAAGCTGCGGCCGAGAAGAAACGTTTCTCTGTTTACGTGACTGAATCTCAGCCCGACGCCACCGGGTGAGTGAAAAGACTCCGTGAAACAAAAACGCAGCGTTGTGCTTTTATTTTGACGGGACAAAGAATCTCATTCATCTGGTTCCGATCTTTATTCAGGCGACAGATGGCCGAAGCTCTGAGGAAACTCAACGTTCCTGTAACGGTCGTCCTGGACGCAGCTGTCGGGTGAATATCTTTGTTATCGCTGTTTTACGATAAAAAATAAACTCGTTTATTGATAAAAAATTCTTATTTTTATTCGCAGCTACGTGTTGGAGAAGGTGGATTTAGTTATCGTTGGAGCAGAAGGAGTCGTAGAAAGCGGAGGAATCATCAACAAGGTTCAACTTGTTTTTTAATTTTAACGAATTTCAAAGCTAGCTAAACTAGCTAATTGGTGAACTCTCTCTTCTTTGTCTTCTTCCAGATCGGAACGTATCAGATGGCGGTTTGTTCCAAATCTCACAACAAACCGTTTTACGTCGTAGCCGAGAGTTTCAAGTTCGTACGACTTTATCCGCTCAACCAGCAGGACGTTCCCGATAAATTTAAGGTAAATAAATCTCGTTAAATGTTGTTATGATTTTATTTTTGTGATAAAAATTTTTCTTTGTTTGTAATGTGATGGTTTCTGGTGCAGTACCACCACAAACCATCGGGGGCAGTGTAGCTCGGTGTTGAAGATACGACAAAGAAACTGGGTCAAGTTAAACGACGTTAATCTACGTTTTTCTGAAATAATAAATTTTCCAGAATAAAATTCATAAATTTGCGAGAATAAAAATCATTAATATTTCTCAAAATATTTAATTATATTGACTTTTCTTTCTTTTACGACTTTTTACAAAATTTACGACTTATTTTGTAGTTACGAGAATAAAATTTGAAATTTTACGAGTTTTTTACGTGTTGTAATATTTTACGTCGTAAATTTAAGACGATAAAAGTCGTAATATTTCCAGAATAAAAGTCGAAATGTTACTAGAAATAAAAGTTGTGATATTTCTCAAAATATTACGATTTTTATTTGTCGTAATTACAACTTTTTCTTATAAAGTCATAAGAATAAAAGAAATTGAAATCGAATTGAAAGTTTTCTAGCCCTTTGTCCCGTACTTGGGGTCGGGAGAATTTCACGAGAAATAAAAGTTGTAAATTTACGAGAAACAAGTCATAATATTACCAGAATAAAGGTTGTGATATTTCCAGAATAAGTCATAAATTTACTAGAAATAAAAGACGTAAAACTATAAGAATAAAAGTTCTTACGTATTTACGAAAAGTGAAAGTCGTAAAATTACAAGAATAAGTCGTAATATTTCCAGAATAAAAGTCTTATCTTGTTGTCGTGGTGATGAAGACCGATCCAGAACTGTCACGTTAATCATTTAATATTTAATCAACATGATCAACAAACGTCAACATTTCACGGCAGTTCAGATGTTTTTTAACGTCCGTTAACATCATTTAAAGTAACGTCCGGTGAATAACTCGTCTTTCCTCAGTACAAAGCCGACACGTTGAAGAAGGTCCAGAACCTGTCGGAGGAGCATCCGATGATCGACTACACGCCTCCGTCCCTCATCACCCTCCTGTTCACCGACCTGGGCGTCCTCACCCCGTCGGCCGTCAGCGACGAGCTCATCAAGCTTTATTTATAAGTCAAATAAAAAGGTAAAAAAAAAACACATTGGAACAAAATGACTCGTGGTTTTCAGGTTTGTTTCCGTTTTATTTCGTGGTTTCGACGTCGTCTTGGTCAGTCTTGTGTTTGGACTTTGACCCGGCGGCGATCTGTTTGTCAAAGTCTTCTGCCGTGATCCGACCTTTCTTCAGCTTCTTCAGGAGACGAGTGTCGTTCAAAAGCTCCTTCATGTCGTCTTCGTCCACGTCGGAGCCCTGAAGACGAACAGCATCGTTAAATTAACTAGAAATTTTAAAGTAGAAGTCATGGTTGTCATGGTGACGGAGTCACAGAGGCGGGAAAGTAACATTCACAGGAGCTGGAAATGTGGTTCTGCGTGAACTCAAACTACTGCTATTTACTCAAAAACTAAAGGAGATGTCGCCAAAATGTCTTCACCATCAGCGCTACAAGGGTTTAGTGAACACATTGATGTGATTTTTTTGTGCCCGGTGTTAAAAATGTGGACAACACAGCGAGTTAAATAAATGCTTTTTTCGTAAAATCCCTCTCTGGATTAACATTGGACTGAATGAGACGGTTGAGTTGTACTCTTGTCACTTAGAGGCTGCTAATTCAAAAACTGTAAATCATGTTGTTTAGGTAGAAACATTGTGTGAAACACGACAAGTGTGACTACAACTTTGGAGAAAATCGTACGTGTAGAGTGAAATTTGTGGCTGTGAGCAGCGTGTAAAGTAAACGTTTCAGAGCATTTTCTGAAAGCTTCTCCACTCTAACCGATGACATCACCACTCCGGCCTGAACATTCCGCGCCACACACACCCATTATAAACTCTGAATTTATACAAAACTGATCATGGTCATTTATCTGCGATTGTTAAAAAACTAGACAACCTATCAAAAAGTTGATTACAACGTCAACAGATAAGACTTGTCCCTACATTGTAAAGTTTGAACGGCGTCTCTAGGTCAAAGTGTGCCAGAGCAGTAGATGTTTGAAAAACCTTGAAAACATGCTTATTTCACCTCATCCCATTCATTCTCTATGGGACATTTTTTCGCTAATAAACGCTGGATTCATCTGGTTTATGGTCTAAAATGAACCAACCTCGTCATGCTTCCTCTTGGCCGTCCTCTTCCTCCTTCGTTCCTTCTTCTCCTTCTGTTTGGACCACGCTTTGTTCTTGACGAAGTTCTTCTTTTGAATCGGCGTCTCGTCTTTCTCCTTCAACATCTTCTGTCTCTGTTTCTCGCGGTTCTTGTCTTTGTAACGGATGGTGTCCGTGTCCACCGACGTCTCCTCGAAATCGGGGAACGTTTTCCCTCGAAGCTCCGGCATCTTCGGCAGACGGAGGAGAGCGAAGCCGCGAGCTAACGACACAAAGTCCAGATCTGAACGGACAAAACAGGAACAAAAATGTTTAAATTAAACAAATAAAAGTGGCTCATAACTGATAATACAGATTTGTCGTGGCTAAATTAGCTAATGTTGCTAACTTAGCTAAGTTAATTGAAACCACTAAGTTACTTAAAGTAGCTAAAGATGGATAGCATAGTCAAGTTAGCTGAAGTGGCTAAATTAGTTAACTTAGCAGCTGAAGTGACTAAGTTAGTTAATGTGGTTAAAGTTATCTAAAGTGGCTAATGTAGCTAACATATTAGAAGTAGCTAAGTTTGTTAATATAGCTTAAGTGGCTAAATTAGCTGATATTGCCAAGTTAGTTAACATAGTCAAGTTAGATTACGTAGCTAAGGTAGTTAACATAGCTAAGTTAGCTGAAGTAGGTAATATATCCAAGTTAGCTGAAGTGGCCAAGTTAGCTAATGTGGCTAAAATTTATTTTAGTGGCTAATGTAGCTAATATACTGGAAGTAGCTAAGTTCGTTAATACAGCTTAAGTGGCTAAATAAGCTTACATAGCTAAGGTAGTTAACATAGCTAAGTTAGCTTAAGTAGGTAATATATCCAAGTTAGCTGAAATGGCTAAGTTAGCTTATGTGGCTAAAAGTTATTTAAAGTGGCTAATGTAGCTAACATATTAGAAGTATCTAAGTTTGTTAATATAGCTTAAGTAGCTAAGTTAGCTTATGTAGCTAAGTTAGCTGCAGTGACACGTGTCTGCATTGTTTGATATTTAAACGTCTGTGAATTAAATCTTAAAAACGTTGGCGTCTTCAGTTTCACCTTTGACTCTGAAGATGAGGCTACACTCGTGTTTGGCGTAGGCCTGAACGTAGGAGACGAACGCCCTCATGCCTCTGTCGAACATCGCTCTGTCGGCCAGAGACATGGCTTTGACTTTGGGCAGCACGTCCACCACGTCGCCTATAGGGGGCATCCTCTGGAGCGGGCACTGCAGGAAACGACACGTTTAAAACGGCGGCCATTTTAAAAATAAATAAATAAAATGGAACGGGAAACAGGAAGTAGCTCACTTTCTGGTTGATGGACAGGAAGTTGATGTACGCTTCCTCCATCGGCAGCAGGAAGACGAGAGCGTTGCCTTGGTTACCGATGCGTGCCGTGCGCCCGCAGCGGTGGACGAAGGCGCTAGCGCTACTCGGAGGATCGTACTGAAGAACCCAGTTGACGTCGGGGATGTCGATGCCTCGCGCCATCACGTCTGTACAAACCAAGATCCCACTGCCACAGAAATACGACGTTACACTCGAGTTAAATCACAGAAAAAAAAAAATGTAAATTTTTTTTAACCTCTTCAGGCTCCGAAAGTCGGAGAAGATCTTGTTGCGTTTGTTCTTCATCTTGCCGTGGATGCAGTGGACGGTGACTTTCTTGACCAGCGACTCCAGAGCTCGACCGTAGTATTCGACACACGCACACGTACTGGAGACGACACGGAAAAATAATCACCAACCTGATCGTTATTTATCTGATTAGCTAACGTAGCCAAGTTAGCTAAAGTGGATAATTTAGCTAATGTAGCTTTTTCATAATTACGTGGATGTGCAGCTAAAGCTAAAAGTCACGTAACTAATGTGTGACGTGGTTAAATAAGCTAATGTGTTTAAATTAGCTAATTAGCTAACGTAGCTAAGTCAGCTGAAGTGGCTAAATTAGCTACTGTAGCTAAATGTTAATGTTTAAGTTTAAATTATATGACTTGTGTGAGGTGGTTAAATAAGCTAACGTATTTAAGTTAGCCAAGCTAGCTAATGTTGATAAGTTGGCGGAAGTACCTAATTTAACTAAGGTATCTAATTTAGCCAAGTTAGCTGAAGTTAGCTCATATAGCTAAGTTATTTAAAGTAGTTATGATAGCCAGGTTTGCTAAATTGGATAAATGGGCTAATGTGGCTAAGTCAGTTGAAGTAGCTAGGGTAGCTAATGTAGCTACAATACATTTGCTAGGTTAGCTTATGTAGCTACAGTGACAGAAGTAGTTAAATTAACTAAAGTATCTAAATTTGTTAAGTTAGCCAATGCAGCTAAGTTAGTTGAAGTGGCTGGGTTAGCTAATGTAGCTAAATTACATTCGCTAAGTTAGCTAATGTTGCTATGTTGAAGTAAGTATCTAAATTAGCTCAGTTAGCTAATGTTGCTAAGCTGATGAAAGTAGCTATGTTAACTAAGGTATTTAAATTCACTAAATTGGCTAATGTGGCTAAGTTAGCAGAGTTGCAGCGTCAGGTTAACGTACCTGAAAAAGACCAGGTTCTTCTCGTGCTTGTGTTGCCGTAGAAACGCCACCAGGTTGTTGAACTTGTCCTCGGCTCGACACATCTGTCGTAAAAACAACAACGACATCGTGTTTATCATGTTCATCGTCTTTACGTCGCAAGCGGAGCCGTCGCGGTGGCGTCAGACTCACGGTGAAGTAGTTGGAGAGTCTGGACGGCGTCTTCTGGGCGGTGGCGGCGGCGGCGGCGCCTTTCTCCTTGACTGTGATCCTCACCGGGTTCCTGAGTCCGGCTCGCACCAGCTTCTCCAGCTCTTGAGTCTGAGTGGCCGAGAACAAACCGGTCCGACGCTGTTTGGGCAGGTAGCCCAGGATGGTGTTGAGGCTGGAGACGTACAGACGGAGCGTCAACAACAACAACAACAACAACAACAACAACAACAACAGTCGTCTCAGGTCTTCAGTACCTGGCCTCGAAGCCCATGTCCAGGAGCCGGTCGGCCTCGTCCAGAACCAGGACGTCCAGACTCTTGACTGAACTGGCCAGGTCCAGACCGTCAGACTTCCTCCTGAACATGTCCTCCAGACGACCCGGAGTCGCGATCACGATGTTCGCGCTGAAACAAAGATGGCGTCGTGTTGGTGTCAGTAGCTACAACGCTTGGATGCTTCACAGTCCAACGTATCCCAAGATGCACTGCATGACGCACGTATAAGGTGATTAAATTAGCTACGTAAGTTAACTTGGCTAATATAACCTGAAGTTGCTAAAAAACTAGCTAATATCGCTAAGTTAACTAACATCGCTAGTAGGCAAACAAAACTAAATTAGCTAGCAAAGGTAAGTTACTTGAAGTGGCTAAGTTAGCTAACATAGCCAAGTTAGCTGAAGTGACTATTTTTAGTGGCTAAGTTAATGTAGCCAACAAGATGGCTAATACGGCCAGGTTAGCTGAAGTGGCTAAATTAGCCTACATAGCTAAGTTAGCTGAAGTTGGTTAACGTAGCTAACTTCTTTAAAGTAGCAAAGTTATGTAATACAGCCAAGTTAGCTTAAGTGGCTAAATTCGGTAATGTAGCTAAGTTAACTTAGCTATGTTAGCTAACTACATTAACTTCAGCCAAGTTAGCTACATGAGCTAAGTTAGCCGAAGTAGCTAACTTAGCTCGTGTCGCTAGTGACTCGTCCGAGGTGTGAACGTTTCCTGTTTACATTGTTTACATCCCTAGTTTGTTTACATTATACGCTGCGGCTGTTGCCTAGCAACAAGAGCAACAACAGCAATGCATCCTGGGATACGTAGTCCGACTGCGAGGCGTTCAGGAGCTTCGGTGGTTAATCTACGAACCCTTGATGCTTGAACTTCTCTACGTCTTCTATCGGGTTCGTTCCACCGATCAATAAAATCTGCCTGAAACACACAAACACCACACGTTATTGATCGGTTACTGTTGATTAAAACGCGATCGATCGATCAGTTTTCTCACTCACGTAAACTGTGGGAACTTGTTGATGAACTGTCCCATCACTTCGCTGATCTGAAGAGCCAACTCTCTGGTCGGCGTGACGACCAGGGCGCCGACCTGGAGACGGGTCATTGATTAATTTGATCGAATTGACTTTGACGATGATGTGACGCTCGTATCCGTGGTTACCTGCATCTTCTTCAGCTTCTCTTCTCTCTTCAGCAGCAGCTCGATGATCGGGATGACGAACGCCAGAGTCTTCCCACTTCCTGTGATCTGACGGCGACAGTGAGCAAACGATAACAACAATATTATCACGTGAATAAATTATACGACACTGGGTTTAGAAAGTGGTGCAGTTGTGGTGTTTATCTAGAAATGTAATAAAATAGAATAAATATTAGTTTTAAAATATAATAGTAATAATAATAACTGTAAGTAAAAATATATAAATTGTATTAAAATATAATAAAGACAAATAAACAAAAATAAATTTTATTTTTATGAATAAGATTTAAAATAGATATTAAATTTAAAAAATAAAATACATGTGAAAGTGTATAAATATAAACAAACCTAAATTAAATTAAATAAAAATTATATAAATAAAATATATAAAAACATAAAAAAGAGAAATAAACATAAAATTCAAATATAAATACATTTAAATGAAATAAAAATGTAATCATAAGAATAAATTTAAACATGATCATATAATAAAAGAAATATTTCGAATAATTTCATAAATAAAGATAATAAAATATTTGATATAATAATAATTAAATATATGTATAAATAATCTATGATACAGTGATTTTTATCAAATATTTTATTGTTTTTATTGAACTCACCGCCTCAGCAGCCACGTCTTTGTTGTTCATGAACAGCGGGATACAGGCGGACTGAAGGTAAACAACAACAACAACAACGTCAACAATTATTATTATTATTATTATTATTATTGATTGATGTATTAATAATGAGTGAATCACCTGAACAGGCGTCATGTGTGTGAACTTCAGTTCCTCCAAAGTTTCTAAAATTCCCTCGTTCAGTTTCACCGGTAAACTGAGCCACGTGCCGTCGGTGGTGTTCTCCATACCGGAAGTAAACCGGAAATAAACCGGGACTAAAACCACTTATTTATTATTATTATTGTTGTTGTTGTTCTGATGATAAGTTAAAGTCTGGTCCTGTTCGGTCTCACTGCTCCGTCTCATCCACGCTGCTTCTACTTCCGGGTCCGTCGGTGTTTATAGTCCGGGTCGGAACCAAGGCGCTGACACGAATAAATTGGTTCCGTTTTCACTTTTATCTTTTTAAAATGTAATGAATAACATTATTAATCATATTTATATTGATGATAAATATTTATAGAATCATTTAAATTAGCTCCAGATTATAAATGAGAAATATACAAACATGATAATAATTATGTTTTGCTATTATATATTTATATATGTGTGTAATAGCTATTAAATATCAAATTATTACTAATTTCAATTATTATTCAAGATTTAAACTATTTTATATATTTAAAAAAAATCAATCAATTCGGTTTAAATGTTATTTTTATATTATTAAAATTAATATTAGTTATTTGTATATATATTACATCATTTAAATTATTTAAAGTATTTTCTATACTGTGAGATTGTTACTATATTATTATCATTATATCATATATCATATCATTAATTCATTATAATTTTTTTTAACCTTGTGTTGTTCTATTTATATTTTTAAATATAAGAAGTTTATTATTTGTTCAAACATTTATTTCCTAGTTTCTACTTCATTTTTCAAATCAGTGTATTTTTTAATTTGAGAAAACAAGTCATTAACAATATATATATATTTTTAAATATAATATTTCCTTTTATTGATCTAATGAAGGAAACTCAGGAAATAATAAAATACGATAGGATAATTTGTGCTTTAATTTAATTTCCGTGTGGAACAAAGACGTCAGAGTAATCGTACAGAATATCCACTTTATTTTATCAAACTTGAGCCGTTGTTTTTTTTTTTTTTTTCCGACAGACGACCAATTCTACATTTGTACAACAATTGAACAATTGAATTCGATTTTATTGAATCACAAAAAAGAAAAAAAAATCGTTTACAATTGTATAATTTAAAATTCCCTCCCCAAGAAAAAAAAAACAAAACAAACAAACTACAGAAGCAACTAAAGCGCAGCACCCGACCCGACCAGCCTCAACACGTAACATGAGTTTCACTTTCCTCTACGAGTGGAAATAACTTGGCGTCTTGTCGTTGGAGAGGAAACACACACACACACTCTCACACACACACACACACACGGAGGGATCGTCATCCTTAACGTCGTTGTCGCCGTCGACGACCTACACCACTCGTCGCACCTCGAAGAACCTCTTCAGGTAGTAGATCTGTCCGAGCGTCATGGCAACCAGGACCAGAGCCTCGAAGAACGACCACAGAACCACGCGGCTGTTTGTGTTGTCGTTGACTGGAACAAACAAAGAAGAAGAAGTTACGACGTTTAACTCGACAAGTGAGACGATGCTAAAACAAGAAGAGAATCAGCGACGAGGCTGAAGAAGAGTTCGAAACATGGAGATGGCTGGAGGCTAACGTTAGCTTAGCGCTAACGGAGAAAAGTGGTCAAGTCTGGGAACATTAGCTAATGTAGCCAAGCTAGGTCAGGTAGCAAAGTTAGCTAATTAGGTACGATGTGTTTTTGGGCTGTTACAGTAGAAGAGGCTAACGTTAGCGTAGCTGCTAAGTCTTTGAGCTACATTGGCTAATGTAGGAAAGTTAGCTATTGACAGTTTTACTAGTAGTTAGATTAGCTAATGTATCAGTGGTTTTTTAAAAATGTGGTTGGATGGTGGAGACAGTAGAGGAGGCTAACATTAGCTTAGCGCTAATGTAGCAACTTTACGTTGGAACCTTCAGGGAACAAAGTTTTCTTCTGTTTGTTTCTTTTTCTTTTTAAACTCACTCGCTCTGTGTATCCTCTCGCGGACCTCCATGTACTCCTGCTCGTGCTTCACGGCCGTCATGGCGACCGCCAGCTCGTTGATCATCTCCTCCAGTTTGTTCTGATGAGCTACAACAAAAACAAAATGATACGTTCATCAATCAGCAGCAGGTTACGACACTTTCACGTCACACTAAAAAAAAAAACCAAAACAAAACCATGCAACACGTGCATCACATGTGCCAGTTTATAGTTTAGACTTTTTCCGTCAAACCATTCACAAACATCTAGCTGGAACTGCAACGTTATTAGTGTTATGCTAACGAAATAACACTGTTAGCATTAGCATCGAGCCCCTACCATCCCAGCTGTCTCCACCTACACAGAGGGAAAGAACGCCCACAAGGTTTTCATCCAAATTGGAGGAAGAAGAAATAATAATGAAACTAAAACACATTAAATGTTGTTTATGTTTTTAATGAACAGGACATGTTTGTTTACCTTCTGTCTCCATGTCTTGGCCTTTGGGAGCTTCTCCGATGTCGATGGTGAACATGACGATCTTGGGCGTCATGGTCGACATCTTGTTGCTGAAGCAGAACTTGTAGGTCCCGTCCATGTGAGCCGCCACCGAGTACTTCCCGCTGGACTCTCTGTCGCCTTTGTAGATCTGTTTACCGTCAGGTCCGGTTATCTAGTAAACAAAAACAAATCGTTAATGATGATAATCGACAACAGGAAGTGAGCTGCTTTGAAACATATGGAAGCAATAATCTCAGTGATGGAAACAACTCAGCTGTGTTGGTTAAAGATCAATAACATCTCCACAACAAACAAATCAAACCTAAACTTAAAAAAATAAACAACTTTATAGTGTTTTATTTATTTAAAAACAATATTTGCTGCAGCGTTAGCTAGCAGGAATTAGCCGCAAACGTGCTAATGGGGAACTTATTGTGTATTTATTAACCCTTAGCTACACATAACTAATGTATAAAAGAAAATATAGTTTATATAATAGTAAATAGTTAAATTATAATCAGAAAAGTGACATAACAACAAGATAGCAACGATTAATTTAGACGTTACGCAGCTAACTGCTAGCTATAAGCTAATGCTAACGTTAGCATAGGCCTCAGCTGTCATCAATCAATCAATCAGAAGTTTAACAATAAAAACCAAAGTAGTTGTTACTTAAATGTTATAAAAGTTTTAGTTTAGTGTCTCACCTCGACATCGATGTCCAGGAAACCTCCCTCGGCCACCTCGAACATGAGGCCCATCTTGGTGCCGGAGTTGACCCGCTCGTAGAAACACTCCTCGGCATGGGCGTCTATGCTAACGAAGTAGCCGGACGCGGTGGCGCAGAGGACGGCGAGCAGCACAACCAGCTCCGATACGGTGAACATGGTTCTTAGTGTTTGTTTTTTAAATGTATATTTATATTTTCATATATATATTTGTATAAACACACACCGGGGTGTCTGGAGATAAAGGAGTAGAAAGCTTGTCGCAGTGGTTCCTGCAGCGGTGCAGGTGTCGGGTTGTATCCGTCTGTCTCGGCTGCTTCTTCCGCTCCGCGACTGCCACGTACGGGCTTAAACCGCGGCCGGCGAGGGACAAACTTAACGAGCGGCAGCCACAACGGCTGATAAAGACAGAAAAACGCGAATCGAAAAAAGAGATGTTAATCACGTGACTTCATTCCCCACGTTATTATTATTATTATTATTTTTACAATATGTAATTGTTAGAATTAAAATATGAAGTATTCATTATAAACAAATTATAAAACTATAATAAATAAAATAATATAGGTCCTATAGTCCAACTACTAACCACAACTTTATTATTTATTTATCATTACAATTAGTGTAATATCATTAATTTGAATTAGAAATAAACAAATGTTAATGTTTTTGGTGACGCAGTTACTAAAAATAATATTTGTAATAATAAAACAAATAATGATAAGTATATTTTATCATTACAGGTTTTATGTCTGTATTATTTTATCTTATTATGTTTTTATTTATTTTATTTTGTTATTGCTCTAAATAGTTATAGCCTATTTAATTTAATTTTTTTTTTATTTTGCTCTATTGTATTGTATTAGTTTTTGTAGTAGTTTTTGTTTTGTATTTTTTAATTTAACTTATTCTTTTGAATGCAAAACAAGCCAATTTAAATGACATGATTTTATTTCTTCTGCAAGTAAGACATTTCAGAATAAAGTGTGAAATATTTAATGCTATGAATGAAAATAAACAGATTATTATAATTTAAGTAATTTAATAAGAATAAAATAATAGTTTTATTTATATAATTTTATTTGATTTTATTATTTATTTATATATGTGTAGAACCGTAGATGACATGTTTTTATATATTCTATTCTATTATCAGTAGATATATGTTATAATCAATAAATGTTATAAATCTCCGGTGTGACGCTTCTCACCGCTGAGCTCACCGCTGTTCAAAGTAAAACCTCACTGCGCATGCGCCGAGTTAAAGTTGACGGAGCTGAGGGGGTGGGTTTGTTTGATTTCAGTCGCGGCGTTCGCCGGTAGTAGAACGCGACGGTGCTCCGCATTCTCCACTTCAACCAACCGAGGCGGGGTCGAGGAACGGTCACGCTAGGTGACGAAATCACGCACATCTTCTGTTTTGTCGCATGTTTGGTGACGTCCAGTGATCGACTTGCTGTGAAGTCTCCGGGGCCGAGGCCTAAAGACTTTTTTAAGCATTTTTTTCTCCCGTAAACGCCCACTGTTTAAAAAAAAACAAACAACGTTTGGATAACCCGGATTTCGGTGCCCGTTCTGACCGGGTGTGAACCGATGAAGCACTTTACCCGGTGATCCAAGCAGCAACGGTCGGAAACGTTAGCTAGCTAGCTAAGCTAGCTGAAGCTACCGCTAACTGCCAGCGAGGAAGTGAGGAAGGAGGAAAAAAATGACATCTCGGAGGTAAGAGAAAAAACAAACAAACAAAAAACAAACAAACAACAATGTCTGCTGGGAATGTTAGCTGGGTTAGCTTTAACCAAACCCAACCGTGTGGGTGTTTACATGTCAGGAAAAGGAATGAATCACAGCCCGCAGACGTTTCTGGAAAGAAAAAGTGATGGTTCAGGAGCAAGCTAGCTTAGCATAAAGTTAGCATCCACCGGCAACTTAGAGCCACTGTGAAGATGTTTACTAAAAACACTGTTAGCTTACTTTAAAAACCTTTTAGCTAGCTGCACTTGGATGTTAAGCTAGCTGCGGGTGAAGTTTAAACAAGCTAGCATCAGTGTTTGTTCACAACAAACCGAGCTCAGTTGTTGTTGTTGTTGTTTTTAATAAACACAAAGCTAGTTTGTTTTCGTTTCTTTGCTTTATAGCAACTATAAATGGTTATATTTCGGGGGGAAATGGGGGAATCCCTCCTTCAGGCTATTTATGACACGTTTAATAACAACCCCAAGTGATTAAACTACTAATTAAGATAATTTAGCTAATCAGTGAATGTTTGCATCACATAGGCTTCATGAAATCTCTACACGCTTTGGTTTGATTCATGATGAAGCTCAAAGAAACATCAAAAACAAACCCGCCTCCTGGTTTCACATTTGACAGTTCAAGAGGTTAAGATAGTTTTTGAAGTGAAGTGAAGTTTCAGAGGCGACACAACGTCAACCACAAAACCAACCGTGTGCATCAAAACATGCAAAGAGAGGATGTTTAAACTCTAGAAAGACTTCCAGTCTGTGTTCTCTACATGCTTCAATCGAGCTAAAATGCTAATGTTAGCATGAGATTAGATTAACAAACAAGTTAACGTTAGCTAGTTTTAAACTAAGCTAATATCAGCTAGCTATAAACCAAGATAGAGTCAGCTAGTTATTAAATAAGCTAACATCAGCTAGTTACAACCAAGCTAACGTCAGCTAGTTACAAACCAAGCTAACGCCAGCTAGTTACAAACCAAGCTAACATCAGCTAGTTACAAACCAAGCTAACATCAGCTAGTTATAAAACAAGCTAACGTCATCTAGTTACAAACCAAGCTAACGTTGGCTAGTTACAAACCAAGCTAACATCATCTAGTTACAAACCAAGCTAACGTCAGCTAGTTACAAACTAAGCTAACGTCAGCTAGTTATAAAACAAGCTAACGTCATCTAGTTACAAACCAAGCTAACGTTGGCTACTTACAAACCATGCTAACATCATCTAGTTACAAACCAAGCTAACGTCAGCTAGTTATAGAAGAGCCATTTACATGTCCACTGAACATAGAAACACAAACAGTCAGTCAGATAATAAGAGACAAATCTAAGATGGCGGAGGAAACAAACAGCTCTTGTTCACAGCAACAACAGTTGAGTCGATAGTAAACAGTGAACTGAGTTTTCAGGCAGCGTGAATAGTCGTCTTTCATCACAGTGACTGTTGATTCACACTGTCACCAACGTTTATACGAACTGTTAGTTCTGGTTTGATTTCATTTATCTGAAGCTGATTGATTTGTGTTTCTCTCTTCAGGTGGTTTCATCCCAACATCACCGGCGTGGAGGCTGAAAACCTCCTGCTGACTCGGGGAGTTGACGGGAGTTTCTTAGCGCGACCGAGTAAGAGTAACCCCGGAGACTTCACGCTGTCGGTGCGGTGAGTGACCACGCTAAACTACGATTAAAAAAAAAAAAAAAAACACGTACACGCACGACAGGACGAGACGAACAAAAGTCATAAATTCACAAGAATAAAAGTCGCAAATTCATGAGAATAAGTCGGAAATTTATGAGAGTAAAAGTTGGAAATGAACATGAGTAAAATTCTTAAATTTACAAGAATGAAAATCATAAATTTGCAAAAAATAAAAGTTGTAAATTTACAAGAATAAAAGTCTCTCATTGGTCAGTATAAGTTCATCTCTCAGTTTATTTAGTTTCTATAGAAACAAAACAACGTCTGCTGGTTCAGACTCAACTTCTGCTTTTTTCTTCTTCTTTTCTTCAGTTTTTCTCTGAGACGATGTTTGTCACCTTCAGTGACTCAGACGTCGCAAAGAAACGTCACATTTTCCGTCAAGTTTCACAGACGTCGACTATTATTATTATTATTATTATGGTAAAATAAATAAATGATGGTTGTTGTTCGTCTGCAGACGAAACGGTGCCGTCACCCACATTAAGATCCAGAACACAGGAGACTACTATGACCTGTACGGAGGGGAGAAGTTCGCCACGCTGGCTGAGCTGGTCCAGTACTACATGGAGCATCACGGGCAGCTGAAGGAGAAGAACGGCGACGTCATCGAACTCAAGTATCCGCTCAACTGTGCCGACCCGACGTCCGAGAGGTGAGACAACGACGACAGTGACAACAAACACTGTTAAACTGTAGCTCAGTTTATCCAAACATCCACACGTTTAGCTGCTGCGCTAACTCCACACACTTCAGTTAACGAATTAAAATGCTAAAGTTAGTGACCTCTAAACATTTAATGCTAATATTAGCACGCTAGCATTCTAATATTTGTTAAAAATCCTAACATTAGCTAGGTCTGAACCAAGCTAACATTAGCTAATTGTGAAACAAGCTGAGATTAGCTTATGTTATAAACAAGCTAATGTTAGCTGGTTGTAAACCAAGCTAATGATAGTTAGCAAAAAACAGGCCAATGTCAACTAGCTATGAAACATACTAACGCAGCTAGTTACAAAAGAAGATAATGTTAGATCGATATAACCAAGCTAACGTCAGCTAGTTTTAAAACAAGCTAACGTCAGCTAGTTATAAAACAAGCTAACGTCAGCTAGTTATAAAACAAGCTAACGTCAGCTAGTTATAAAACAAGCTAACGTCAGCTAGTTATAAACCATACTAATCTTAGCTAGTTATAACATAAGCTAATGTTAGTGTCAGAGACGCAGTAAACATCTTTGTTTTCTTCACGACAATTGTTTTGTTGTTGTTTGTTTGTTTTCCAGGTGGTTCCACGGACACTTGTCGGGTCGAGAGGCCGAGAAGCTGCTGACGGAGAAAGGAAAGAACGGCAGCTTCCTGGTCCGAGAGAGTCAGAGTCACCCCGGAGACTTCGTCCTGTCGGTTCGTACCGGAGACGACAAGACGGACACCAGCGACAGCAAACCCAAAGTCACACACGTCATGATCCGCTGCCAGGTGACGACGCACACGGTTTGGTTTAGAATGTGGACTGTCAATAACTACACAACTACAAGAAAACTACCACAAAACTACTTCACAACTGTTACAACTGTACTACACAACCACAACAAAACTACACGACTACAAAAAAACTATGACAACCAGGATCAAACTACGACACAACTACCACCAAACTGCTACACAACGACAACTTGACTAAAAGAAACTAAAAGAAAACTACAACGCAACTACCACCAAACTACCATTTAACTACTAGACAAATGTATCAAAACTACAATACAACTACAGGAATACTACGACACAACTGCTGCAAAACTACGATACGTCTACAAGGAAATTACTACACAACTACAACACAACCAAAAGTAAACTACTGCACAACTATGACAAAACTACTACACAAATACGACACAACTACCACAAAACTACGACACAACTACCACAAAACTACGACACAACTACCACAAAAATACAACACAACTACCACAAAACTACGACACAACTACCACAAAAATACAACACAACTACCACAAAACTACGACACAACTACCACAAAAATACAACACAACTACCACAAAACTACAACGCAACTACCACAAAACTACGACACAACTACCATAAAACTACGACACAACTACCACAAAACTACGACACAACTACCACAAAACTACCACACAACTACCACAAAACTACTGCGACCGGACTAAAAGAAAGCTACAACAAAACTACTACACAACTACAACACGACTAAAAAAACTACAATACAACTACAGGAAAACTACGACAAAATTACAAAACAACTGTGACACAATAACCACACAACTACGACCCAACTACAAAAAAATTATGACACAACTACCACAAAACTACAGAATAATTACAAGGTAACTACAACACTAAAAGTAAACTACGACCCAGCTACATCAAAACCACCACAATAAATGACTCCTGTCCTCAGTTTGTCGTAGTTCGTTGGTCTCGGGTGTTTTCGTGATGTAACGTTGTCATTTCTCGTTCAGCACGACCAGAAATACGACGTCGGCGGCGGCGAGAAGTTCGACTCCCTGACCGACCTGGTGGAGCACTACAAGAAGAACCCCATGGTGGAGACTCTGGGCACCGTCCTGCAGCTCAAACAGGTCGGTCCTGGTCCTTTAACCGTCCGGTGGTTAAACTACCACGCCGTCTCCTCACCTTTGTTTCCTCTCCTCGTCTCCTTCAGCCGCTCAACACTACTCGTATCAACGCAGCAGAGATCGAAGTCCGAGTCAAGGAGCTCAGTAAACTGGCCGAGGCCACCGACAAAGTCAAACAAGGTTTCTGGGAAGAATTTGAGGTGAGATTTTCTTTAAGTTTCTGGTCGAGATCGATTCAGTGGTTAAACGGTGAGGAAATATGCTAACACTTAGCATCGCTAACACTTAACATCACTAACACTTAGCATCTCTAACACTTAACATCACTAACACTTAGCATCGCTAACACTTAGCATCTCTAACATTTAGCATCTCTAACACTTAGCATCGCTAACACTTAGCATCTCTAACACTTAACATCACTAACACTTAGCATCTCTAACACTTAACATCACTAACACTTAGCATCGCTAACACTTAGCATCTCTAACACTTAGCATCGCTAACACTTAGCATCGCTAACACTTAGCATCTCTAACATTTAGCATCGCTAACACTTAACATCTCTAACACTTAGCATCTCTAACATTTAGCATCACTAACACTTAGCATCTCTAACATTTAGCATCACTAACACTTAGCATCTCTAATATTTAGCATCACTAACACTTAGCATCACTAACACTTAGCATCTCTAACATTTAGCATCACTAACACTTAGCATCTCTAACACTTAGCATCTCTAACACTTAGCATCACTAACACTTAGCGTCACTAACACTTAGCATCTCTAACACTTAGCATCACTAACACTTAGCATCGCTAACACTTAACATCTCTAACACTTAGCATCACTAACATTTAGCGTCACTAACACTTAGCGTCACTAACACTTAGCATCGCTAACACTTAACACCTCTAACACTTAGCGTCACTAACACTTAGCATCTCTAACATTTAGCATCACTAACATTTAGCATCACTAACACTTAGCATCTCTAACATTTAGCATCTCTAACACTTAGCATCACTAACACTTAGCATCTCTAACATTTAGCATCACTAACACTTAGCGTCACTAACACTTAGCATCACTAACACTTAGCATCTCTAACACTTAGCATCGCTAACACTTAGCATCTCTAACACTTAGCGTCACTAACACTTAGCATCGCTAACACTTAGCATCTCTAACATTTAGCATCACTAACACTTAGCATCACTAACACTTAGCATCTCTAACATTTAGCGTCACTAACACTTAGCATCTCTAAAGCTAAATATCGCGAACATTTAACATTGCTAATGTTCAGCATCGCTAACATTTAGCATCACAAAGTGTCAAATGTCAGAATGCTAATGTTTTTCTCGTCGTTCGGAGCCGTGATCTAAATGTTCAGATCAGTTTGAGTCCAGATGTTCTACGTCGTAGCTGGAACACGTGTTGATGTTTTTGTTTGTTTGTTTTCTTGGTCCAGACGTTGCAGCAACAAGAGTGTAAACTCCTGTACAGTCGTAAAGAAGGACAGCGAGCGGAGAACAAGAACAAGAACCGATACAAGAACATCCTGCCCTGTGAGTTCAACACCTAAACCCCGATGTGACCTGTTAGATTTATTCTGTTTTATTAGGTTTTATTCTATTTTGTTTCATTTATTTTATTTTATTTGGTTTTGTTTTGTTTTATTTTATTATATTTTATTGTCTTTTATTTTATTTTTTCATTCTATTTTATTTTATTCTCTCATTTTACACTACTTTATGTTATTTTACTCCATTTTATTGATTTCATTCTACTTCCTGTCTCCAGTTGACCACACGCGCGTCGTCCTGAACGACGGCGACATGAACGAACCCGGCTCCGACTACATCAACGCCAATATCATCATGGTAGTATCCACTGGCATGGTAAACACACACACACACACACACACACACACACACGTTATTACCATATACACATTTATTATATGATGGAGAAATGAAATCAGTCTTTTATGTTTTAACTCTGTCTTTATGTGTGTGTGTGTGTGTGTGTGTGTGTGTGTGTGTGTGTGTGTGTGTGTGTGTGTGTGTGTGTGTGTGTGTGTGTGTGTGTGTGTGTGTGTGTGTGTGTCTCCAGCCGGAGCTGGACTCCAAGTGTAACAGCACGAAGGTGAAGAAGAGCTACATCGCCACTCAGGGCTGTTTACAAAACACCATCAGTGACTTCTGGAGGATGGTGTTCCAGGAGAACTCTAGAGTCATCGTCATGACGACCAAGGAGGTGGAGCGAGGGAAGGTGAGAAAATCACCTGGAAATAACTTAAATTAATTGAATAAATAGATATATAAACAAATAAGAAGTGAAATGAATAAAAAGATAAATAAATTAAAATTAAAATAAAATAAATAAAAAAGATTAAATTTGAATCAATAAAATAAATAAGTATATTAAAAATAAATAAAATCAAAACATTAATAGGATAAAAATAAAATCAAAAACGTATAAAATGCTAATTAATTAAATATAAAAATATTATAAATAAATAATAATAATAAGACCAGTTACAAAATATAAAATAATATGTGAATTAAAATATAATAGTAATTATTGTCTTTTTATTAATTTATATAATTTTTCATTATTATAATATTTTAAATAAGTTATTTAAATTAACATGATGGAAACAAAAACTAAACATGATAATTTGATTAAATAACTACATTTTATTATTATTATTAATAAAATATAAAATGCTAAGAAATTTAGTTTTATTATATTTTTAACAATGATTGTTTTTATTTAATTTTATTGTATTATAGTGTTTTATTTGAAGTAATTTCTTTTTAAAAAAATTGAAATAAATGTTTGTTTGTTTTTTCGATACAAACACGCAAATTTAAACGGAAGTTGTTGTTGTCGTCGACAGAGTAAGTGTGTGAAGTACTGGCCCGACGTCTCGGCGCTGAAGGAATACGGCGCCATGAGGGTTCGTAACGTCAGGGAGACGGCGGCTCACGACTACATCCTCCGAGAACTCAAACTGTCGAAAGTCGGTCAGGTGAGTCGCTAACGAGCGAACGGCGACGCAGTAAAACGTCTCACGTCAGGTAGATTCATCTGGACGCTAACGGTCAGCTAACTGAGCTAACGTAGCTAGCTCAGCTAACTTGGCTACGCTAGTTAGCTTAACTTATTCAGCCTTCTCAGCTAACGTAGCCATGGTTGTGATGCATTAGCTAACTTCAACTATGCTGGCTGACTTTGATACCTCAGATTATAAGCTAACTTAGCTACTTTAGCTATTTAAGCTAACTTTGTTGCTTCAACTAACCTAGCTGCATTAGTTAACATATGTAGCTAAGTTAGCTAACCAGGCTAATGTTGTGAGACCTCAGCTAACTCATATAATTGAGTTATTTCGATCAAACTAGCCACTTTAGCTATTGTAGCTAATTTAGACACATTAGCTAATTTGTCTCATCTCATCTCAGCAATTTCAGCTAACTTAGCTACTTCGGCTAACTTAGCTAATTTAAATATCTTAGACAACTTTGATAACCTAGATAATTTTGGTAATAAGCTAACATTGTTAGTTCAGCTAATGTTACCCAACTTAGCTATGTTAGCTAACCTAGCTAATTTAGATACCTTAGCTAACTTTGTCCAAGGTGACAGGGTTATTTTAGCTAATTTACCTAATTTTAGCATCTAAGACAACTTTGATACCTCAGATAATTTAGCTATTTAAGCTAATTTTGTTGCTTCAACTAACCTAGCTGCATTAGTTAACATATATAGCTAAGTTAGCTAACCAGGCTAATGTTGTGAGACCTCAGCTTACTCATATAATTGAGGTTTTTCAAACAAACTAGCCACTTTAGCTATTGTAGCTAATTTAGACACATTAGCTAATTTGTCTATCTCAGCAATTTCAGCTAACTCAGCTAATTTAAATGTCTTCGGCAACTTTGATAACTTAGGTAATTTTGCTAATAAGCTAACGTTGTTAGTTCAGTAATGTAGCGACTTTACTCAACTTAGCTATGTTAGCTAACCTAGCTAATTTAGATACCTTAGCTAACTTTGTCCAAGGTAACGGGGTTATTTTAGCTAATTTTGCTAATTTTAGCATCTTAGACAAGTTTGATACCTCAGACAATTTAGCTAATAAGCTAATGCTGTTACTGCTGCTAATTCATCTACTTCAGCTAACGTAGCTATATAAGCTAACGTAGCCAATTTTATCATTGTAGCCGACTCTGACACCTCAGATACTTTAGATACTCAGTCTTCAACCGTGTGTGTCCAGGGAAACACGGAGCGGACCGTGTGGCAGTACCACTTCAGGGCCTGGCCGGACCACGGCGTCCCCACCGACCCGGGCGGCGTCCTGGACTTCTTAGAGGAAGTCAACCTGAAGCAGGAGGGGATCCTGGACGCCGGGCCGATCGCCGTCCACTGCAGGTACGACAACAACAACGACAACAAATAAACACCTAAATAAACCCGCCGCCGTCGCCACGACGACGAGTTAACTCACACACGATGTGGCTCCGCTCTGCAGCGCGGGGATCGGCAGGACGGGGACCTTCATCGTCATCGACATCCTCATCGACGTCATCAGAGAAAAAGGCGTCGACTGCGACATCGACGTCCCCAAGACGATCCAGATGGTTCGGTCCCAGCGCTCGGGGATGGTCCAGACCGAGGCCCAGTACCGGTTCATCTACATGGCGGTTCAGCATTACATCGAGACGCTGCAGCGGCGCATCGAGGAGGAGCAGGTGAGACGCCAGAGGAAACTTCAGCCAAGTCGCTGTCGCAACTTTTTACGGAAATTCAACCAGTCGCTGTGAATTGTACATATGGCAGTTTCAACCAACCGTCGCAACTTCTTCGGAGACTTTTCGCCAAACGTCAGGGGGGAAAACGTCGCAACTTTTAAAAAGAGAAAGTTGCAGCGGTTTTGTGCCTTCAAAAGGGAACGAATTGCCGCAACTTTCTGTCTTGAAAAGGCAAATAATCAACGCAACTTTTGGCCCCACAAAAGAGAAAACGTTATCGCAACCTTTTCCCTTTTAGAAGGAAAGAAAAATCACTGCAACTTTTTCGCTTCTAAAGGAAAAAACTGTTGCAACTATTTTGCTTGAGAAGGGACAAAACTGTTGCAACTTTCTGGCTCTTAAAAGAGAAAAAATCACTGCAACTTTTTGCTTTAAAAGGAAATAATGACTGCAACTTCCTAAAGTGACAAAAATCACTGCAACTTTTTCTTCTCAAAATGAAAATGCCGCAACTATTTTGCTTTAAAAGGGACAAACTGTTGCAACTTGGGCCGTTCCAAAGGGAACCAATTGCCGCAACTTTATCGTTTTCAAAAAACAAAAAAAACTACTGGAACTTTTTTGCTTTACGAGGAAATAATCACTGCAACTTTCTCTCTTAAAGTGAAAAGAAAATCATTGCAACCTTTAGTCTTTAAAACGTAACGCAACTTTTACTTGCGTTTGCAACTTAATTGCAACAAAACACCTAAAAAGTTGCAACTTTTATCACATTTTTTGTTTATTTTTACAAAAATTGTCGTGAAATCAGACAAATGAAACCTCAACTATGAAAACAAGGAAGGAAACTGAAACATGGAGCAGCTGGTTATCAGTTGTTTATGTTTGTTTGTTTACAGAAAAGTAAGATTAAAGGACGAGAGTACACCAACATCAAGTACTCTCTGTCAGACCTGACCGGGGGGGAGCAGAGTCCTCTGCCTCCGTGTACTCCCATCCCTACTCCAACCTGCACAGAGTGAGTCCGCTTTGAATCTTCGTTTGTTTGTTTGTTTGTTTATGAGCCTCGTTTGTTGTTTTCTGACCTGTTTGTTTGTTTGTTTGTGCAGGATGAGGGAGGACAGCTCCAGGGTGTATGAGAACGTGGGACTGATGCAGCAGCAGAAAAGCTACAGATGAGATTCACCTTTGACCCCAGAGCTCCATCAGTTCCAGGTAAACAACAACAACAACAACAACAATACGCCGCACGAACAAACTGTAAATATAAAGTAAAGAGGCTCTGAGCTGTTGTTGTTGTTCAGTTTGGTTACGATAGCAACATTAGCGAACTTGGCTATTTTAACTAACTTTGTTACATTAATCAACTCGGCTGTTTTAGCTAAGTTAGCTACAATAGCTTACTTGGCTACATTAGCAAACTTGGCTATTTTAGCTAATTTTGCTACATTAGCTTACTTGGCTACGTTTGCGAACTTGTATATTTTAGCTAACATCCGTAAATTAGCTAACTTGGCTACTTTAGCAAACTTTGCTACATTAGCTAACTTGGCTATGTTAGTGAACTTGGCTATTTTAGCTAACTTTACTACATTAATCAACTCGGCTGTTTTAGCTAAGTTAGCTACAATTAGCTAACTTGGCTCCATTAACTATCTAGGCTACTTTAGCGAACTTCGCTACATTAGCTAACTTGTGCTTTGTTGGCTTGTTCTTTGTTAGCTAACATACTTTAGCTAACTTTGACACCTCAGATTATTTATCTGAATTGATTAAAGTCCTGGACCAGGTCTGGTGAGTCTGATCTGGTCTCAGGTTGTTTATTAATAAACTTTAAAGTTCAACAGCAGGAAAAACGTTCAGTTTACCAAGCCTGTCGTTAGCTGGTAAACAGCTAGCATGCTAACAGCTAGCTAAACTAGCTCGCTAACTGAAGCTGAACAGTCTTGGTTCTAGTTCTTGTCTCAGTTCTTTACCTGAACAGAACCAGAACCACTGCCGCCGACCTTTCAAAATAAAATCCTACCTTATTTAAACGACACTTTTATTTTGAAAAAAACCAACAACAAACAATTTCTTCTCTGTTTCCTTCAGGATCTTGATCCGTGACAGTTTTTTCGCCAGCCACACCTTGACGCCTGAGACTTGACCTAACGACATGGAAACAATGGGAAACACAAACAACAAACAACAAAACAACAAACAACACAAACAAAAACCATGTGACTCCAGCGTCGTCGTGCTCTCGCTCATCGTACGTGAACATTCGCCGTCTGGTTGAATCGTTAAAAAACAAAAACAAAAACCACTGTGATCGAGTAAACAAACTCGACCCCCCCCGAAAGAAAAACAACAACTCACTAACATTTACTCATCTCTCATTTTGTTTGTTTGTTTTGTTAATTAACCAAAGGAAAGTTGCGTTTTTTGTTTTGTTTGTTTTTTAAGTCGGGGCTCGTGCCAAAACCACATTTTATTTTTATTTTGAAAGGCTCCGTTCGGCCTGATGAGCCTTTAATCGCAACGGATTTCCAGTTTGTTTACTTTTGTTTGTTTTTGTTTGTAAACGCCAGAACGGCCTTGAAGAAGTGAAACGTTTTCGTTTGTTTTTGTCGATCATTCCTCAGCTGAAGCCGAATGTCCTTAACGATCCAGTCGAGCCTTCATCTTCATCATCTTCATCTTCGCCAGGAAGTGCGATGACGCTTTAATTTCAGGTCTGACGACGTCATCGCCGTCGTCGTAGAAACACACAAAAAACAACAACAAAACTTTTCTTTTTTTAAAACGTTTTAAGTGCATTACATTTCTCTTTTTTTTCTCACAGGGACACGCGAACTTAACGGCGTCGAGTTTTGTTACACGTAAACAAACAAACAAACAAACGTTAGTGAAGTTGGCTAGTTTAGCTAACTATGCTACATTAGCTAACTTAGCTACACTAGATAATTTGGCTATTTTAGTGAACTTGGCTACTTTAGCTAACTTGGTTCACAGGTTCACAGGCTTCAATATTTCACGTAAATTAAACTTTTGTTTGTTTATTTGTTTGTTTTATTTGGGAGTTTCACACGTCTGCTTTTCTTGCACAGAATCGGATGAGAGGATTCTAAATATGAAGCTAGGTTGCTAACTAGCGAGCTAATTAGCTAAGATGGAGAATAATAATAAAGATAATAATAATAATTCCAGCACAAGTTGAAACATCGGTTGTTGTCGTTTTCCTTGTCAGTGAGCTTCAGAGGTGACGGTATGAAGCGGCTGATTAGCTTAGCCTAGCTTAGCTTAGCTTAGCATAAAGAAGCACAACGATTAGGAACAGCTAGCGTCACTCCTGCCAGCACCTCTAAAGCTCAAGTACATCACAGTTTTTGTTAAAGTTGCGCTCCGACGTCATTTTATTTGTTTGTTTGTTTATTTTACGCTAGCTGTTCCCTCCTGCTAAGCTAAGCTAAGCTAATCGACAGCTAGCAACCGTAACTTTATTTCTCCTTCAATCAGCCGCAGTATTTTAGGGAAATTGAACCGTTATTTGTTGTTTTTTTTAAATATATATTCAGGTGAAAACTCAAACTTGCTCATTTCAAACAAACGTGGCCTAAGTATTTTTTTTTTTTTTTGTAGCTTCTGCGCTAGCTAGCTAGCCAGCTCACCGCCGCCGCTCGCCTTGACTCGGTTTAAACTTCTCCAGTTCTCAGAAACCGCCGCCGATCTTCGGTCGAACAGTGTAACGTTTTAAAAACAAATGAAATCAGTGTTTTTGTTTGGTTTATTTTTGTTTATTTTGTTGAGATGCTCCTTCCTGCCAGCAGGGGGCGAGCTCCTTAAACCCGCTTTCCTTTTTTTTCTCTCTTTTTCTTTTCGCCTTAAACTGACTGAGTTGGGATGTTTTGTAGCGTGACGACTGTGTTTAGTGGAGTGTGTGTGTGTGTGTGTGTGTGTGTGAGATTCTTTCTTCTTCTACTTTCTTTTTGTTTATTTGTATTTGTTTGTTTTTTTTCTCACAGACGATAAAACTGCTTTTTTTTCCATTTATCATGTAAACGATTTGGATGCATAGACGTGCCTTCTATGCACATGTGATAGGTATTAAACAACAACAACAACAACAACAACAGTGCTCTTTAGTTCCCCTGCGCCGCCAGTCAACAACCTGCGACACTTAAATGTGAATTATTTCATCATGAACATCCTGAACAAACAATAAAGAGGAAAAAAAAAAAACGGTGATCTCAATGCAAACAAACTATATTTTTTAACATGTATATTGTACATGAGTACCAGGTAGAGGAGAATGTACTTACTAAAAAAATAAAAATAAATGAATAAATAAATAAAAAACAACATATCTACTTGCCAATAAGATATACTGTATGTATATTCCTCCAGCTTTCTCTCCGTGACACGGAGAGGGACCTCTCACAAAGCTTCAAGAGGTTTTATTGTAATGACTTTCGATGCAGTTAACCATGTTAACTTCCTCAGTAACAATAAATGGCTAGCTCATTAGCGCCGTGTCTTTGTCTTCCTGTGTCTGGTTTCTTTGTGCGACGACGAGACGCGAAACTGTTGGTAAATAACGAGGAGACGTGTTCCAGTGAGGTGTCTGGTTGGTTAGACTGACGATGCTAATGCTAGCTATGTAGCCATAACAGAAACTTACATTCAGCGTCTTTAAAGGCGTGCTATCGCTAAGCTAACAGTGTCAAGTAAAGGGTTTTAATTGTTTAGCTATTGCTACATAGCTAAAGTTAGCAATGTAGCAATAGCTAAAACTTACATATAGCACTTTTGAAGGCTACCATTAGCATGCTATCCTTGAGAAATAGCAAAACATGCATAAATCAGCTTTAAATGCTAGTGTTAGCATGCTATCATGTTTATAATTACATGCTAACATGCTGATGTTGAGCTGAGCATTTGTTCAGCTATCGCTACATTGCTAAAGTTAGCTACGTAGCAATAGCAAAAACGTACATTAAACAGCGTTAAAGGCTACAATTAGCATGCTATTGATGAGCTAACATTACCAAGTAAATATTTTTAGCTATGACTATATTACTAAAGTTAGCTACGTAGCAATAGCAAAAACCCACATGTCGTAGCTGTAGATGCTAGCATTAGCATGCTATCATGCTTACTCTGACATGCTAACATGCTAATGTTAGCATTGAGCTAAAACTACTAGGTAAACAGTTGCCAATTGTTTTGCTATTGCTATATAGCTAAAGTTGGCTATTTAGTAATAGCAAAAGATACATAAATCAGCCTTAAATGCTAGCATTAGCATGCTATCATGTTTATAATGACATGCTAACATGATGGTGTTAGCACTGAGAGTAAGCAGTTGTCAATGCTAGCATGCTAAAGTTGGCTATATAGCAATAGCAGAAGCATACATACAGTAGCTTTAAATGCTAGCATTAGCATGCTATCATGCTTACTCTGAGCTAAAAATACTAAGTAAACCCTTTTTAATTGTTTAGCTATTGCTACATAGCTAAAGTTAGCTAAGCTAGGCTAGCATTAGCATGCTATCCTTGAGTGATAGCAAAACTGGCTTAAATCAGTTTTAAATGCTAGCATAGCATGCTATCATGTTTACAATGACATGCTAACATGCCAGTGTTAGCGTTGAGCTAAAGGAAACAGTTGTCAGTGCTAACGTTAGCTTAAAACCTACATGTTGCTCCTTTAGAAGCTACAGTTTAAAAACCTGTCGTGTTTAACTGAATCAGTTTGTTTACGTTTTTGTTTATAAATTAAATCAGTGAATAAAATCTTGGACACAAACACGTTTCTCATGTTCTTCTTCTTTGTTGTTTCATCACATGAAGCAGCTGTTTGTTTTGTTTGTAAAAATCAAATTAAACGTGACGCGGGACCGTTGAGACCTGATCCTGGATCAGGATTAGTTTAGAAACCACGTGTTTCTGTTGTTTCTATTGTTTCTATTGTTTCTGTTGTTTCTGTTGTTTCTATTGTTTCTATTGTTTCTGTTTGTTTCCATGTGGACGTTGATTCAGTTTCTCCAGGATCCTGATGGAAACAGATGGTTTATTGATCCGGACCCGGGGACCTGGACCTGGACTCTGGAGGACCAGCATGAGACCTGGAGGTCTAGAGGTTTTAACACAAACTCACGTGAGTTTATCACTTTATTTAATCTGTTTTTATTTCTCATAAACCTGATGATCGTTTTATTTACTGATCGATTGATTAAAAAAAAAAAAAATATCGGAAAAAATATGAAACATAATTATTTTATTTTCTAATTTATTCCTTAAAAACATCTTGTTTATTTATAATAAATAAATGACAAATAAAATAAAATAAATGACTAAAAATAATAAACTAATAAATACTAAAGAATATATAATAATAAATTAATTAATATTTTATAAACAGTTTTCTGTATTTCAATTGAATTTAATTTACATTAAAACAACTTAAATAATATTTATAATATAAATTATTAATTTAAATCATATATAAAATATAAATATTATTTATTTTAATAATAAAAACTTTTATTTTTATTTTATTTTATAAAATACAAACATTTAATTAAGAGACTCAAAACAGACTAAATGTTTTTATTTTTTATTTTTATTTTATTTTACTTTGGTTTATATTATTTTATTTTTTTATTTTCTTTTTGTTTTTATTATTATTTTTTATTATCATTCAATTTTATTTTATTTTTTTTATTTCTTTTTTTTTTTTTTATTTTATTTTTTTTGTCCTTTTATTTTATTACTTTTTATTATCATTCAAATTTTAAAATTCCTATTTTATTTCCTTCACTTTATTTTGTAATATTTTTACTTTGTTTGTGGTTTTTACCTTTCAACTTTTAATTTAATTTCTGTGAATTAGGGGCGAGTGTGGACAGGAAGTGTCACATGACGCCTCCTCCAGGTGGAGCTGTGGCGCCTTCAGGGTTAATTGAGAAGAAGAGCAGCTGTTTGACTGGAGGCGAAATAAAAGACCTGAAATAGAAACGAGTAGAAAACAGGAAGAGACACGAAGACGGTTCGACCTGGAGCTCAGACGAGATTTAATTTACTTTAATTTCATTTACTTTAATTTCATTAACTTTAATTTCATTTAATGAACAAAAAAGGTTCAAAAGTATCAAAGTTCTCTAAAAGAAAACAAAGAAGAAAAACTAACAACCTGAAAATAAATATATTTATTTATATCTGTCCTCATTAGCTTTTAGCATAACATTAGCGTTAGCATTAGCTGTACTTTACTTGAACTTAGTTAGCGCTAGCGTTAGCTTTATTTTGTTCTAAACTAAATGAACACAAGATTAGCTGTCATAACGCTAATGCTAAGCTAAACCAGCTTAGCATTAGCGTTAGCTGAATGTTAATATGAACCTAGCTAGCTCTAGTGTTAGCTTAAGCTCTAAGCTAAATTAATACTAGCTACCATAAACCAAGTTAGCACTAGCATTACCTGAATGCTAACATGAACCACGTTAGCTCTTGGGTTAGCTTTACTTTGCTCCAAGTGAACACTGGCATTAACTATACAACTAGCATGTTTATAGTTATAGTTCTATGGTAAAACTAGTTAGCATTAGCGTTAGCTACACTTGTATGTTAATATGAACCACGTTAGCTTTACTTTGCTCTAACGTATTCTAACCTTTAACATTAGAATTAGCTGGACTTTACTATGCAACTTCAGTAGAACTAGCATTAGCTACTCGACTATAAACCAGGTTAGCATTAGCATTAGCATTAGTATGTTACCATGAACTGGCATTAGCTGAATGTCAATATGAACAGCGTTAGCTTAACTTTGCTCTAAAATAAATGAACATTAGCATTAGCTGTACTTTACTCATACCTGGTTAGCATTAGTGCTAGTTAGCATTAGCTGCATTTACTATTAAATCAGGTTAGCATTAGCTGAGCCAAATTAACACGAGCGGTCACTTCAGTGGTATCATCTTGGTTAGCATTGAGTGCTAGTTAGCATTAGCTGTTATTTACTACAAACCAAGCTAGCAGTAGCGCTAGCTGTGTTGTTATGAATAGCTTCCCTGGTTAGCGTTAAGAGCTAGTTAGCATTGGCTGTTTTGTTAGCATTTTAAATATTTTTTTAATGTTATTATTATTTATAACATTTTTCATTTATTTATTATTAATATAATGTATATAAATATCAAATCTATTTATATATTTACAGAAATAGTATTTTATCATTTTAATTATTATGTAGAGAAGATAAATATAAATTAAACCACATGAAGATAAATAAGATTTTTATTTAAATTGTCAGATTGAATCAACGTAGAAGAAAAGATCCAACGTTTCCTGATGAGAGAAGAGGAGGAGGAGGAGGAGGAGGAGGAGGAGGAGGAGGAGGAGCAGGAGCAGGTGATGAAGATCTGCTGCTGGAGCAGACTGAACGTCAGAGTGAAGCTGCTGCGTCGACCTGACGGAGGAAAATCTGGAAGAAGAAGAAGACGAGGAGGTGAGACCACGTCAACGTCCTTTATTTATTATTTATTAGTGAACAAGACGTTTGTTTGTTTTAATCAAGACGTTTTTATAATGAAACATTTCATCGTTTAATCTTTAAACGTGTTTGCTCTGTTTTGTTTTATTTAAGTAATAAAATAACTAGTGAACATATGAAATAAAATCTTTTTATTATATTTAATAAAACTGTAGAATTATATTATATATTTTAAAATTTAATAAAATCATTTAAAAGCAAAAGATATTTATATATTTTATTAAACGTAAATGTTATTTATTTTTTTCTTAATTATTAGTTTAAATTCATTTAATTTATGAAATTAAGTGAATTAAATAAATGTAATTAACTTAAAATATAAATTGATACATTTAATGTGATTTAATTTCTTCTAGTTAATTAAATGATGTTTTATATGAATATTAATCCTTTTCTTCTATATGTTTATCACCAACAGTAACTATCGTTAGATATTTATGTTTATTTATTTTATCGTCTGCTGGTTAAACTGCACTAACCTGTTAAATCCTGGTTCACTTTGATTTAAATAAAATAATAATGTTTTACTTTATCATAAAACCTTGACTCTTCACAGTTTTGTCACTAAAATAAATAAATAATAAATTAATAAATAAACATGTTTTCACGTCGTTCGACTGAAACGTTTCCTGTCGACGGCTCCGATAAATAATTCATCGGTTTTCGTGTTTGACGTCTCGACGTTTCAGCTCCACAACAACCGAATCATCTTCATCATTAAACAAACAAACAAACAAAACAACAACGACACGTAAACGTCCGAACGTTGTTTCTCAACGTGTTTCTGTTTTTTCTTCATCTTTTCTCAAACTTTGGTTCAAATCAGTTTGGTTTCTTCTCAGTTTTAGAGAAGAGTTTTGTAGGCTGTGTGCTATGCTATGCTACGCTATGCTAAGCTAAGCTAGGCTAACCACCTTCTATCAACGTTGTTTCCTTGAGTAAATACGAAAAAGATGTTAACATGTAAACATGCAAACATTATAAGAAGTTGTGTTGGATAGCTGCTGTTTTCCTCTGTTTCCAATCTCTATGCTAAGCTAGGCTAAGCTAAGCTAAGCTAGCCACCTCTAGTTTCAGCTACATGTTGCAAGTAACATATCAATCTTCTCGTCTAAATCACAACAAGAAGGTAAATGAGGTTATTTCCTCAAAATGTCAAACAGTTTCATAAAAACTAAGAGAATCAGTTTTGTCCTGAGCAGAGCGGAGCTGTGTTTCACTCAGTGTGTGTGTGTGTGTGTGGAATCGATCTGCAGCTATAAAACTTGCTGTTCCATTTGGTGCATCGTCCTGTGTTTATCGAGCCTCGTCTCCGTTCCCATGCTCCCTGTGATCTCCGCTGACCCAGCCCCCGATCAGCTGTATCAGCTGGACTCAGAACTAATCCTTCGCCGCCGAACGTTTTCACTCTTCACTCGGCTTCTTTTCCACAAACTCGACCGTTTAATTGTTTTGTTGTTGCTTTTAGCAGCAAAACGTCTTGACGGTGAAAAATCTCGTGTCAGCGCGACATTAATTGACTCTTCTCACAGTCGGAGCGAGAAATGACACGGAAACGTAAAGTAATCAGTCGCAGTGACGAAGATCTGCTCTTCATCACTACACAGGTTAAGAGGAAACTTTACA
Organism: Polydactylus sextarius; assembly: GCA_016801845.1. Lineage (NCBI taxonomy): Eukaryota > Metazoa > Chordata > Actinopteri > Polynemidae > Polydactylus > Polydactylus sextarius. The sequence goes on from CM028931.1 coordinate 17,085,721, forward strand.
TGATGTTGACGTCGCTACGGGCGACAGGAGACGTAAAGATCATAAACATGTAAAAGATGTAAATATGCAACTACGTAAAGAACGTAACTACGTAAAAATGTAAACACATAAAGTCTCTTTGATCTTTCTTTCATTTCAGAAATCACTTTAACTTCATTATTATTATTTTGTACCGGTTGTTCTCCAGTTGTTCTCCGGTTGTTCTCCGGTTGTTCTGTAGTTGTTCTCTAGTTGTTCTCCGGTTGTTCTCTAGTTGTTCTCTAGTTGTTCTCCAGTTGTTCTCTAGTTGTTCTCTCGGTTGTTCTCCAGTTGTTCTCTAGTTGTTCTCTAGTTGTTCTCCGGTTGTTCTCTAGTTGTTCTCCAGTTGTTCTCCAGTTGTTCTCTAGTTGTTTTCTCTAGTTGTTCTCTAGTTGTTCTCTAGTTGTTCTCCAGTTGTTCTCTAGTTGTTCTCTAGTTGTTCTCTAGTTGTTCTCTAGTTGTTCTCTGGTTGTTCTCTAGTTGTTCTCTAGTTGTTCTCTAGTTGTATTCTGGTTGTTCTCCAGTTGTTCTCCAGTTGTTCTCTAGTTGTTCTCTAGTTGTTCTCCGGTTGTTCTCCGGTTGTTCTCCAGTTGTTCTCCAGTTGTTTCTCAGTTGTTCTCCAGTTGTTCTCCAGTTGTTCTCTAGTTGTTCTCTAGTTGTTCTCCAGTTGTTCTCTAGTTGTTCTCCAGTTGTTCTCCAGTTGTTCTCTAGTTGTTCTCTAGTTGTTCTCCAGTTGTTCTCCAGTTGTTCTCCAGTTGTTCTCCAGTTGTTCTCCAGTTGTTCTCCAGTTGTTCTCCAGTTGTTCTCCAGTTGTTCTCCAGTTGTTCTCTAGTTGTTCTCCAGTTGTTCTCTAGTTGTTCTCCAGTTGTTCTCCAGTTGTTCTCTAGTTGTTCTCTGGTTGTTCTCCAGTTGTTCTCCAGTTGTTCTCCAGTTGTTCTCTAGTTGTTCTCCGGTTGTTCTCCGGTTGTTCTCCAGTTGTTCTCCAGTTGTTCTCCGGTTGTTCTCTAGTTGTTCTCCAGTTGTTCTCCAGTTGTTCTCCAGTTGTTCTCCAGTTGTTCTCCAGTTGTTCTCCCAGCGAGGTCCGATCCACATGAGCTCATTCACCGTTTCAGTCATTTGAGCAGCTGAGCTGTTCAGTAACTTCCTTCCTCCTCCGATCCACAGCTGAGGCATCATGGGTCGTTTTATTTATTTGTTTATTTATTTGTTTATTTGTTTGTTTATTTGTTTGTTTGTTTATTTACTTTGGTGCTGGGGGATTCTCTCGACAACAGCAGCAGATGTGCTGCGACCAGAAGTGTTTGATTAGCTGAATGTCCTGTTGACTGAGGTTAGGGCAGGTTTAAAGCTGCTACATGGACGCTAGCTGGTTAGCATGCTAACCCTCAAACACAAAGGTAACGTTAGTGCTGCTTTCAAACATCAACAAAATTTGATGTTTGAACTGTTTTGGAGTAGCCGCTAATGCTAACATTTGCCATATGGTGATAGCTAAAACGTACACAAATCACCTTTAAAGGCTAACGTTAGCATGCTAATATGCTAATGTTTCAAATGAAACTCTTAACAAACTAAAACATTGTGAACAACAACAGGCGTGAAAGTTGAGCTCAGGTCTGTTACTAATCAACCTCAGGGTGAGATTATTTTGTTTTTCTTTTTAAAAAACAAAACATCTGTTTTGCATTTTTACATAAAGTGTGAAATTTGAGCTTTTTCCTTTTTTTTTTCTTTATCGTAGCCTCGGGGTATTTTCCCCACTTATCGCCGCTCTCAGTCTCAGATCGTATCGTATTAAAATCTACATTTAGTTTTGGTCGTTTATACCAAAACCACATGTTTCTATTTCCATTTTAACACAAACAACAAATATAGATGTTTCCATATCGCAGCTGAACCATCTGAAACACTTTATATTAGTCTTCTGAGATGATGACGTTCACACCGACCACGGTTTATTTACTTTTTATCGATGATTTTTCCTCCTTCAGTCGTCAGACGATGCAAAAAACACGTATATTTGCCACGTTTCAACGGTCGGATCCTTTACAGTTAGTTTAAGTAGCTGAGTTAGCTTTAGCTGAGGTGGCTACAAAGTAACAAAGTTAGCTTAAATAGCCAACATTTAAATTAGCTAACGTTAGCTGCAGAAGCTGACGTAACAAAGTTAGTTAAATTAGAAAAAAAAAACCCATCAAAGTTAATTTAAGACATCTAAATTAGCAACATTAGCTAATGTAGCCAAGCTAGCATCAGTAGCTGCTAAGTTAGCTGCTGCTGGGACAGATACGAACCACTTGTTACTAGCAACTGATGCTAACTTTGCTACGTTAACTAACTTAACCTTGACCTAAATAGTTACCTCAGTTAACTAATTGTATCATACTTTAGCTAGCTTTGAATTTAGTTTCCCCAGCTAGCGTAGCTACTTTAGCTAACTGAAGTTGGACTGTGAAGGATCCAAATGTTGTAGCTTCACGTCTTGAAGAAAAAGATGGGACGGATACAAACCACCAGTTTCTAGCTACTGATGCTAACTCATTTCTTCCTCCTCTGTCGTTAAAGCAGTTTACACAGTTTAATCGTTCAAAGACGCGTCAGCAGCGACTTTATCATTAACCCGCCGCCTCACCTTCTCTCTGATGATGACCCCGGGGTAGAAACACTAATCTGGTCTTTACATCCCAGCGGGATGAAGAACAAAAAGCTCCGACTTATCAGGAAATAAACGTAGAGACTCTGGAGGACGAGGTTCAGACGGAAACGACTGGATGACGACGCTGAATGTGTTTAAAAACATAACGTTCTTCAACAAACTGGGATGTTGAACCCTTCACAGTCAGCTAAGGTAGCCAAGTTAGCTTATTTACTAGGGTAACAAAGTTAGCTTAAGTATTACAAAGTTAGCCGCGGTGGCTACATAAACTAAGAAAACGTAAGTAGCACAGTTAGCTTAAATATAACACAATTAGCTAAGTTAACTTAGGTGGCTACATAAGCTAAAAAGACGTAAGCAACAAAGTTAGCTTAAATGTCACAAAACTAGCTAAGTTGTAGCTAAACAAGTTAAGAAAACGTAAGTAGCACAGTTGCCGTAAATATAACAAAATTAGCCCAAAGTTAGCTGAAGTGGCTACATAAGCTAAGAATATATAAGTATTCTAAAAAGTTAGCTTAAATAGCGAAATTATGTATTAGGAAAAATATATCACCGTTAGCTAACATTAGCTATCAAATTAAGCTAAATTAGCTAGTGTAGCAAAGTTAGCATCAGTAGCTAGCGGGTCGTGTCTATCCCAGGTGGAGACATTTATTGTTGTAAAAATATGACTTTATTTTTGAAATTCAAGATTTTTTTCCCTCAGTGTGTCTGAATTTAACAGCCACTTCCTGTTTGTCACCGTGAAATTAAAAAGCAAATTTTCCATCTGCTCCTAAAGACGCACGAATACGTTTTATTTGATTTAGTTTTATTCTTAAAATCAAAGTAGAGACGGCGTCAGAGGAAAACACGGGAAGATGACGCAATGTGTCAGGTCTCCTGCCTCCGGCACACACACTTTAACGGTGTGTGTGCTGTGTTAACGTGACTGTGTGTGTGTGTGTGTGTGTGTGTGTGTGTGTGTGTGTGTGTGTGTGTGTGTGTGTGTGTGTGTGTGTGTGTGTGTGTGAACCCTGCAGCTCTTTGTCAACCCACATAATCCCATGGAGCTAAAGTGCCTCGGTTTCTTTTTACTTCATGTCAATTTGTGTCACTTTTCTCTGCAACATTGACCCAGTGTGACAGTTGTGTATGTGTGTGTGTGTGTGTGTGTGTGTGTTAATGTTACTAACAGGTTAGTGAAGGTCTTACAGCAGATTACACAACGCCTCGTAATCCGACCGCAGAGAGAAAGAAATGTTGTTTTAACTTAAATGTCACAGAGATGCTAATGTAGCATTAGCAACCACTAGCTACAACAGTGTAACGATAGTATCGGATGCTAACAACAGACGCTAACAACAGATACACAGTAGCCACAGATGCTAGTAAGACACATTTATGACAGATGCTAACAGTAGATGTTAGCAAAAGACAATAACAGCAGATGACAATGATATACAGTAGTCACGATGCTAGCAACAGACAGTATTGGCAAATGCTAGCAATAGACGCTAGCAACCGATACACAGTAGCCACAGATGCTAGTAACAGATGCTAACAATAGGTGTTTGTTAGAGACAATAACAACAGAAGACACAGCCACAGATGCTAATAACAGACAATAGCGACAAATGCTAGTAATAGACAGTAGTAGCAAATGCTAGCAAGAGATGCTAGCAAAAGAGACATTGTGGCCACAGATGCTAGTAAGCAACAGTAGTGGCAGATGCTAACAACAAAGCTAAATAACAAACAATAAAGACAGATGCTAGTAACAAATGGTAGCATCAGATATTAGCGATAGACCCTAGTAACAGACAATAGCAATAGATGCTAGCAACAGCAGAGAGAGACACTTACAACAGATGCTATTAAAAGCCAGATGCTAGTTTTTATGTCCTAGCTTCTCATATCTGATTTTCTCTGATGTTATGCTAGCTGCTAAGTTGCTAATGAGGCAACACCAAGGCACAACAGTGCTAAACGCTAACATGCTGAAGTGCTCACAGTGATGATATTAACATGCTGAACTTTAGCAGGTGTAAATTTGACCATCTTTGTTGGCATGTTAGCATGCTAATCTTTCATGGGTCTTTTATTTGAAACCAATCAATCAAATAATCGTTAGCGTCCTTGAATCTGGACCAAAGAGGTTAAACGACACTTTTAATCCGTCTTTAATCTGTTACAGAAAACAGGGGGGTTGGGTGACAACGACTACGCTGCCTCCTCTTCATCATCGTGAGACGGTTATCACCAGCTTCACCTCACAAGTTATGGGCTGTAATAGTCAAATGGACACACACACACACACACATGTGCAAACACACATACGTGTAAGTCTCCCTGGAGGTCGTTCCGCCCCTCGGTCGACTCCTCGTAAAGCAGAAGTAAATCAATGCAGGTTGACGTGTCCTTGATGGAGGTCAGAGAGGAAGAGTTCACATACGTGGTCTCTCGGTTCCTCGTGTTGAGAACATACACGTCTGAACATCCGAACATGCCGACGTTAACGTGTGAACGCGGCTTCACCGTCAACGCTTTAAAACAAAACACAGTCCGACGAATCCCAAGATTCACTGTTGACGTGGACGAGCAAATAAATACGTGATAAACTACAGATGCAAATATACAACGTGAATACGTAAAAGACGTGAATACGTTAGGTACATGAATACGTAAATATGCTAATGACGTAGTTTAAATACATAAGGAACGAATATACATAAAAGATATTAAAAAAATACGTAAGTACATGAAAACACTATGGACATAAAGACGCTAGTGGTGTGAATACGTAAAGTACGTAAAAAATGCTAGCATCGTAAATACTTAAGAAAAGTAAATATGTAAAGGGCATAAGAAGACTTGGGATGTAAATATGTAAAGATATGAAAACACTGGTCTGAATACGTTAGTGGCGTTATTACGTAAATACATAAAAAATGCTAGCTACGTAAATATGCTAGTGACTTAAATACATAAGGAACATAAATACTTAAAAGACGTATATATATTTGAAAGAAGTAAATGTGTAAAGGACGTACATACAGTAAAGACGTAATTATGCTAGTCACGTAAGTTTTACTGAAGGTAACTATAATAATAGTTAGCGCCCGGGAACATGTATAACAAAAATTACCACCAGGTCGTCTCAAACGTTACTTGTTTAGTTGATAAAATGTTTCATTTTTTGTTATTTTCTCCTGAAGGTGTGAAACTTTTCTGAACTGTTTATTCGGGAAATTTGCGCTGGCTAACGCTAACGCTAATTGCTAACTTCATAGCAATTAAGCTAGCAGTTGTCGCCCACAGTTTAAAAATACAAGGAGAGTGTTGACTGAGTCTGTTTTCTCTCTGTAACTGTCGGCGTCAGTCGGTCGAGGTCAAGTTTTCCTCTTGAACGATGTTCGTCAGACGCTGGCGTCTCAGCGTCTCCGTGGTGAAAACGTCTCGGGGGCGTTTTTACGCCACGAAACCGAAACGTTTTTTTTTTCCGTTTCTCGGCTCCAATTAATGAAGCAGCTGCTCGCGCCTCCGACACGAGCTGCAGATGTTCGGGTTTGATCCTCAGCCGGAGGCGTCGGGACGAGGCCGTGGCTCAAGGGGGCGGAGCTAAAATTAGCACGGCTAATCTGGTTAGCGTCACTTAACGCTGACAGTTTAATCTCGGCAGCCACCAACACAAGATTTCACACTAAATCTAACAATGATAATGTGAGACAGAGTAACACACGTCTTATGTTTGACAAGAAGCAGCTTAAAAACACTTGAGTGAATAAATGAAGTGTTTACATTCATGCTAACAGGCTACATTAGCACAGAGATGATGCTAACCTGCTGAATTAATCAATTAATCAATTAAAATTCCAGTTGTAGTTTCCGATAATCCAAGGAAACGGTTACAGATTTCTTACTTCGTACGATATTTCGAACATATTTAGTTTTAATATATTTATTAACATAAATATCTTCATTGTCTTATAAATTCATAACTTTTACAAAGAGGTATAATTACCGTTTTAGTATAGTGTGTTAGCATGCTAAGCTAACACATGCTAGTTAGCCTGAGGTTTAGACATTTGGGTATAATAGTGTTTTAAGTGCTTTACTTTTACTCAGTGTACTTAAAGATACTTAAAGTTAGCTTAGCATGCTAACTAATTATGCTAAGATGGTAATTATTCCTCCGTATAAAACATATGAATTTATAAGATACTTTAACAGTATGTAAAAGTTATAAGTTATAATAGAGTTAGTTTATTATAAAGTTATAATAAACAACCTTTACAAGGAGGTGTAATTACTGTAGCGTGCTAGCATGCTAAGCTAACACGTGATAGTTAGTATGAAGTTTGGACATTTGTGTAAATAACATAGAAATAAAGTCTGTAATGGTACGTTAAGTACTTTTACTTTTATGTAAAGTAAAAGTTAGCTTAGCATGCTAACATGCTATGAATGAACAAAGTTACGAATTTATATGCTACTTTAATTTGTAGTAAAAGTATGTGAAAGTGTTTTACGTATAGTTTTTGATGGTGTTATGTACTTAACGTATTTACACTGCTAGCATGTTTACGTACCTAGCGTATTTACGTTAAGTACGAGCTGCAGTATCATGCAAATATCGCAAGAAGTTGCACTGATCCTCTTCTGTTTTGTTTGTGTTTTGGTGACGTTGTGGTCTTTTCGTTGTCGCCTCCACTTTTGATCTATTTTTGTTTCGTTGTTGTTGTTTTTTTTTTTTTGGCCCCAGGATCCGTGGAGACGATGAGCCGGTCTGGCGGCCCCCCGGGGTCGGAGCTCACGGACGAGGAGAAGGAGATCATCAACGGCGTGTTGGCTCGGGCGGCCATGATGGAGGCCACGGAGCAGCAGAGGATCGAGTGAGGGAGAAAATAAATCACATCAGAGGTTAAGGTTAATTAAGGTTAATATGTCGGTGATGAAAGTTCACGGTGTTCTGGTGTTTTCTCAGGCGTCTCTCCAGTCGCCTTGACGACATGAAGAAGACGGCGTGCGGCGACGGGCGGTCGCGTTGTTTGCTGTGCGGGGCGGCGTTCGGACCGCGGGCCTCAGCCGTCCTGTGTGTCCAGTGTAACAAGGTGGACCATGTTTCTCTTCTCTGGCTGAATGAAGTGAAACAGCCCCAGACGTCTGTTCACTGTATGTGTGTCGATCGTTCCCGTGGCGATGAGCCGTCGGACCGAGCGCTGACTCGTTCTGACGCTGACTCTGTGACTTCCTGGTCCTCGTTGCTCAGTTGAGGTCAAAGCCACGTGAACTGTGAAGATGAAACGGTCCATGTCCACCTGGTGTCGGCTCTGGGCTGCTGCTCCGGTCTCTGACGCCTCGTTTCTCTGTTGTTGTTGCAGCACATGTGCAGTAAATGTGGGATCAGCAGCAGGACGAGTCCCGTGTGGCTCTGCAGGATCTGCTACGAACACCAGGAGGTGAGAGACGAGACGACCGAACGACCGAACGACCGAACGACCGAACATCGTCTCTGTTTCTACATGTTCAGTTGATTCACAACGAGACGTGTTTACTGAAGAAATATGAGGCAGAACAGTTTCACTTCTAGAATCATTGTAGCTGTAGTTTAGTTGTAGATTTAGTTGTAGTTTAGTTGTAGTTTAGGTATAGTTGTAATTGTAGTTTAGTTTAGTTGTAGTTGTACTTTAGTTGTAGCTGTAGTTTAGTTGTAGATTTAGTTGTAGTTTAGTTGTAGCTGTAGTTTAGTTGTAGTTTGGTGTAGTTTGGTTGTAGTTTAGGTGTAGTTTGGTGTAGTTTGGGTGTAGTTGTAGCGTTTTCTTGCAGCAGTAAACGTTGGATCAGCAGCTGATACATATCCCATGAGTCTTTGCAGGATCTGTTACAAACACCAGACGACAGAGACGCGATAACAATCAGAAAAAGGCTCAATTAGTCCATTAAACCTCATTACTGCCTCAGGAGCCAGAGATGTTGTCATGACACCAACAATTTTCTGGCTTTTTAGCTCAAAATTACATTTGAGTGTCGATGTGGACGATGAGCCGACGCTCTGACGTCAGCGGCCGACGAGGAAGTGATTTATTAACCCGAACATGAAGATCTGTGATGTGATGACGTCATTTTGTTTCCGTAGAAACAGAAACGTCTCAGATCTGAACCTTCATCGCCTGCTGTTTTATTTTGACGGTCACTTCCTGTCTGTGTCTCCGCTGCAGGTGCACAAACGTTCAGGAGCCTGGTTCTACAAGGGCCGAGACCAGCAGGGTCTGCCCGCCCCCCTTCCTCTGTCTAGACCCCCACAGTCCAGTTCTGAGACCAGACCTGGTCCGGCGCTTCAAGACCGACCTGAGGAACCTACGACGCGACCTCCGGGGGGCGGTACAGACACTTAAACACCTTTACGTTTATTTTGGCTTTAAAAAATTGCGATGAAAGTTGCAGCGTTTTGTTGCAATAAAGTTGCAGGAGCCAATCAAACTCGCAAGAGAGAAAAAGTTGCTGCCACGCCCCCAACTGCAACTTTTTCTTACTCCCACAACTTTCATTGTAAGTTGTGGTGTTTTCGTTTAATTGTTTCAGAAGCAACTTTAAAAATAAATAAATAAATGTGATGACAGTTGCAGCGTTTTGTTGCAACAAAGTTGCAGGAGCGAATTGAGCAAATTTACCGTGTCAGTGAAGGTGATTGTTTCGTCTTTATCTCTTCAGATCAGCAGCAGCAACCGGAGCAGACGACAACAACAACAACAACAACAACATCTGACATCGTTAGTGAGAACCCGTCACGTCCAGCAGCTGTAACGAAGACGGAGCGACGTGCGTTAGCCTCCAAACCGCCGCGGGCGAACACGCAGCCGCTTGTCGCCGACACGTCGGGTAAAAACATCGACTTTCAAATCATTTAACATCAACGTCATTCGTTAATTTAAAAAGCTGATGTTGTGTCTCGTCGTCTCCAGATGTGGAAGAGAAAAGAACCGTCGCACCTGTTAATCCAACTGTTAATCCAGCTGTTAATCCAGCTGTTAACAACCCAGCTCCACCAAAACCAACACCAGATCGAACAGAGGACGAAGACAACGACTACGACTCCGACGACGCCAGTACGACTTGTTGTTCGTTGTATGTTCGTTGATTAAAGTTCAGTCTAACGTGTCGTTGTGTGTTTGTCCCCGACAGCGACTCTGGGGTCTCTAGAGTTCAGTCTTCTCTACGAACAGGAGACTCACACTCTGCACTGCTGCGTCGTTAAAGCCAAGGTAAACACACACACACACACACACGACCAAACTAGACACGACCAGATTAAATTAACACGAGTTAGACTCAAAAAAGACCAGACCAGACTGATCGGGAAGAAAATGCCAGCGAAGGTTGGAAGAGACAAGAAAAGACAAAAGATGGAAGAAGACGGTGCAGGTAGGACAAGGAAAGTGGAAGATGCCACAAGAAAAGACAAGATGAGGCAACGTTGGACTCAAAAGGAAAAAAATGGGACAGGAAACCAGAAAAAATGTGTCCAGTTGGACATACCCAGGACACCTCTACAAGAAAAGGAGTCGTGATGGGACGGTGGGACAAAAGACGTCACAAAGAAAAGACTCCAGACAAGAAGATACAGGATGTTGGACAAAGACAAATCAAGACGGGAAGATGCAACTTGGTACCAGATGAGACAACAAGGGGGAAGATAAGAAACCATCAAAAACAAGATGATGATGGGAAGAAGAGAGAAGATGAAGTGACATTGGACAAGACCAGAGAGGACAAAAGACGACTGGACCAGGTCATAAAGGACAAGACAAGACTCAACAAGATCGAACCAGATAAGACAAGAAGACGAGACACGAAGAGCTTCAAGGAAATCCTGGTTAGACAAGGACAAAACAAGACGGGACCAGGACATAAAGGACTAGTGAAGATGGGACTTAAAACAAGACAAGAGGGTGGAGGACGACTGGGAACTTGGGACAAAGACAGAAGAAGATGCCAGAAGAGAAGACTGGAGACAAGACTTGGACTAGGACAAAAGAGGACAAGACAAAACGGAATAAGACAAATCAAGACAAGAAGGTTCAACTGGACGGTACAAGATGGGACAAGTCAAGGTTGGACAACGAGACATGAGAAGATGAAGTGACATTGGACAAAACCTGAAAGGACAAAACAAGACGGGACCAGGTCATAAAGGACTCGTCGAGAAAAACCAGGACAAGACTAAAAACGTCAAGACTGGACGTGACTCAACAGGTGACTCTAACTTTGTCTCGTGTGTTTCAGGGTTTGAAGCCGATGGACTCGAACGGACTCGCTGACCCGTACGTTAAACTGCACCTGTTACCTGGAGCCAGTAAGGTACCGTCAACGACTGATGACGAGTCCTCGTTTCTGTGATTCTCTAGAGTCGGAGTGAAGCTGATCATGAAAAAGAAGCTTTATTACTTGTTTGTGTTGTTTTTTTTGTCTCAATCAGTCCAACAAACTTCGGACCAAAACCCTTAAAACCACGTTGAACCCTGTTTGGAACGAGACGCTGGTTTATCACGGCATCACCGCCGACGAGATGTCGCGCAAAACCCTCCGGTAACAACCGACTTCTTTTTTTTACCTCTTTATTCTTAAAAAATGAAAACAAAACACGAGTTTCACGGAGAATAACGTCCGTCTGTTCTTTAGACTTTCAGTGAGCGACGAGGACAAGTTCGGACACAACGAGTTCATCGGAGAAACGCGAGTCGCTCTGAAGAAACTGACGTTCAACCAGAAGAAGAACTTCAGCGTTTGTTTGGAGCGAGTGATTCCGGTACGACGCCCGAAGACGAGAATACGTTAATATTTGTCGCTCGGACGTCGTCTGAAACAAAACAATGTGACGTTCTGACATAAAAACAGAAACATCAAGAAACGATGAAAAAAACAAACAAACTCCACCTGCTGGTGAACGTCAGGAACTACAACTGAGCTTTGAGAAAGTTCGTGTTTTTGCGATTTCGACCTAAAGCTCTATAACGACGGTGTGAGGTTCAACGACTAGTTTGTCCAGTTAGTTTTTTAAAAAATAGAGAGTTTTCTCTACGTCCTTCACACTGTCGTCGTTTTAATTGTTTTAAAGTTTTAATCACAAAAACACGAACTTTCTCAAAACTCATCCAATTGACGTGATTTTGTTACCAACTCATCATCATCTATAAACAGACGTAGAACGACTGTAACTCAGAGTCTATTTCACCACTAACTCCCTCAACAGATATGTTACGTTGGTTGAAGTAATATCCAGTTTGACCGTCTTTTGTTTTCACAACCGAATAGTTAACAATGAAAGTAAATGGGGCAGCCAGCCAAACGTATCTAAATTGTCATTTTTTAACCACTAATAAAGCTCAAAATATCACTTCACTTCAGCAGTAGCATGAACAGGGTCCCTACACATAAACTGAAGGACTGATAACTTAGTAAAGTGTCTTTTCCACTGAGAAATTCCTTCACAGACACATGGTGAAGATGTGAAGAACAGATGCTAAACGTTAGCTATAAGCATTTTTTGTGATTTAATATTTATGTTTGTTTTTATTTTCAGTTCAATAGTTAGTAGACAGGAAGTGTCTAACATCTTGTTTTCATAACAACTGGTGATGAAGGTTGTTCCAGATCAGCAGATTCAACATTTTCCTGAAACAACAGGTCAATGTGTCGATGAAGAGTGTTTTTAATAAACTCTGGGTTCACTTACTAAGTTATCAGTACTTCAGTTTATGTGTAGGGACCCTATTCATGCTACTGCTGAAGTGAAGTGATATTTTGAGCTTTATTAGTGGTTAAAAAATGACAGTTTAGATATGTTTGGCTGACTGCCCCATTTACTTTCATTGTTAACTATTTGATTGTGAAAACAAAAGACGGTCAAACACGATACTTTAACCGACTCGTATTTGTGGTGAAAATGACTCTGGGTTCTTGTTTCTGATCACATGTTTGAAATATGAAGCTAACATTTGTTAGCCTAGCATAAAGCCTGGAAGTGTTATATATATAAACTAATAATAATGATGTGATGGTGGTTCTCAGGTGAAGAAAGCTGTGGGAGGTTCGACCCGTGGGATGGCTCTTTACGAAGACGATGTAAGACTTTTATACGTCTTGATTTTATATCCTCTAACTTCCTGCCGCTGGTCACATGATACTGATGTATCCGGTATCAGATCGATTATATTTCTTCGATCAATATTTCTGCTCTCAGTTACAGTCGCTTAATCGCTCCACACAGAGATGTATAGATTTACAATTAAGATAAACAAGAACAGTTCATACAGAGATATGATATATTTGTATGTAATTGTGTATTTATATACAGACAACATCCATCTTTAGTTCACTGTTACATAATAACCTACAGTCAGATGCTCTTCAGCTCGAACATTATCCTCCATTAATCACGGACTAATCCGTCCAGATGTTCGCTCTGAAGAGGAGCATTAGCGTTAGCATCAGTGAACTTATGCCCTGTTACGTCATGTGTGTGTGAGCAGCTGAACGACGGCGAGGACTCGGAGGAGAGAGGTCGTATCCTGGTGTCGCTCATGTACGACAGTCAGCGCGGTCGTCTGGTGGTGGGCGTGGTCCGCTGCGCTCACCTCGCCGCCATGGACTCCAACGGATACTCCGACCCGTTCGTTAAAGTGTACGTCCCTCGATCAGTGGCATGTTGACGCGTCTGTGGTCGAATATGAAGCTACAGACAGGAGATGGTTAGCTTAGCTTAGCTTAGCTTAGCATAAAGACTGGAAACGGTGGGAAACTGTTAGCTAGTCTGTTACATTTTACAAGTTATCCTGAAACAAAAGGTAGAACATTTATAAGGTTTTTCTATTGCTACATAGCTAACGTTAGCATTGACTTGAATTTCTCTGACCGAACCTACCTAGCTACCTATCTACATAGCAACCTAACTATCTACCTAGCAACCAACCTTACTAGCAACTGACTTACCCACCTACCTTCCTAGCAACCTACCTTCCTACCCAACCAACCTTCCTAGCAACCTACCTTCCTACCAACCAACCTTCCTAGCAACCTACCTTCCTAGCAACCTACCTACCTAGCAACCAACCTTCCTAGCAACATACCTTCCTAGCAACCAACCTTCATAGCAACCTACCTTCCTAGCTACCTTCCTAGCTACCTACCTTCCATCTGTTTCTGATGTAGAATCATTTTAAGTGTCTTTCTTTGATACTGCAGATGTCTGAAGCCAGATATGGGCAAAAAGGCCAAAAACAAGACGCAGATCAAAAAGAAAACTCTCAACCCAGAGTTTAACGAGGTCAGTTGTCTCTATGAACTGGTTTTTAATATTTGCTCATACTGGACTTTGTCGTTTCCCACTAACCCAGATTTGGTAATAAACTCATCACTTTCTGTGTTTGTTTTGTTTTTCCAGGAGTTTAGTTATGAAATAAAACACGGTGAACTCGCCAAGAAAACCCTGGACATCTCCGTGTGGGACTACGACATGGGCAAATCCAACGACTTCATTGGTGAGTCCACTTCCTGAAATGTCTCACTTTACTCTGATACCTCAGCTAACAACGTTAGCTCGCTACTTCAGCTAATTACGTCGTTCCAGCTGACAATGCTATTACCTCATTAGCTTATTTAACCACCTTAGCTAATTTAGCTGCTTGGGCTAACTTGTTTTTGTTAATTTAAGTTAATCATTTGAGTTAGCTTCTGATGAGTTAGCTGCTTCAGCTAACTTGGCCGCACTAGCTAATTTAGAGCTAATTTAGACACCCTAGCAAACTTTGATACTTTAGGTAATCTAGCTAATTTAGCTAGCTCATTTAACCTCATTGTATTTAAGTAATTTGGGTAATTTAATTATTTAAGCTAACTTAGCTTCTTCAGCTAACTGAGGTTGGACTAACTTAGCTAATTTATACACCTTATAAGTTAGCTCGCTACTTAAGTTATTTCAGGTAACAATTCAATGACTTTATTTGTTAATTTAAATACCTCAGCTTATTTAAACCCCTTAGCTAATTTAGCTACGTTACGTTAACATTTTTGCTGAGTTTTGTATCTTGTGTAATTTAGTTATTTCAGCTAATTTAGCTGATTTTGTGATATGTTAGCTTACCCTGTAGCTATTGATGAGTTACTAGCTACTTTAGCTAACTTGGCTACATTGGCTAACTTATACCCTAGCTAACTTTGATACTTAAATTTAGCTACATCAGCTCATGTAGCTAATTTATCCTATTTAACCTCATCGTATTTAACACTTTAGCTAACTTAGCTTCTTCAGCTAACTTAGCTTAACACTAACATAAGCTAATTTAAGTTTGGCTGTGTTGGATCCAGTTAAGGACCCTGCACTTTAATCGGGACGCAGCTAACAGTTAGCATGAAACAAACAGTCTTATTAGCGGTGAAATCACCATGCTAGCACTGTTTCTAGCACTGTTAGCATTGCTAACGTGGTGACGTTAGCCTCTCTCTGCCTTCAGGAGGGTGTCAGTTGGGCATCCAGGCTAAAGGAGAGTGTCTGAAACACTGGTACGAATGTCTGAAGAACAAAGACAAGAAGATCGAGAGCTGGCACGTCCTGCTACACGACAACTCGGCTAACTTCGAGGACTGAAACCGACGCTGTTTCTCTCCTTGTAGATTGTTATTATCATTATGTCTGATGTGTAACATCCTGAATCTGTCCTCGTATCTTATCATGAAAACTGTTGTGACGCTAACGATTGAACAGCGATTATCGTGTTTTACGGTGGAAGATAAAACTCGTTACCACCGAGGGGGATTCCCACCTTCACGTCGTACGAGACGATCGGCTGATCTTTGACCTCGTTTACGTCGTCAAAATATTTAGTTTGCTCGTGTTTGTTGTCGTGCATGTCTTTAAAAAAATAAACCAAAACGTCTGCATGACATCCTGACAAACTCCTGGTGTAATAATAATGTTAATTCATGTGTGTCTGTTCATCTTGATGCATGTCTGACCTCATATATCGTAGTGTACACGTGGCTAGTTAATAAATAAATAAATAAAATAAATAAGTAAAGACGCCTCCTCCTCCTGGGTTTGATGTGTCTGTGGTGACATGGCAGGAAACTTTGTCTGAATCGTGCGACATCTGAGCCAATCACATCGTCTCAGACGCATCGTTGAGCTTTAACCTCTGCTGATAAAAACAAACTTCTCCTCCAAGTAGGTGAAAGTTTACAGACTTGTTGCACTTCTTGAATTTATTTAGGCTCTGATTTTGTCAAACATTCATGTTTACGTTTAACGATCAATACGTGACCTCTGGGTTTACTCTAGATAACCCTCCTCTCTCTTTTGTTCTTTAAATTAACCCCAAACTCAAGACGCTCCCGATACGAAACAGTTGCCATCTTGGCTACGTTAGCGTAGCATAACAGATGTTTTGACTGCCGTTTTTTTTGGGATCTGCTTCAGCTAATTCGGCTGTTAGCTAACTCAGCTAGCATCAAACTAGCTGTGGTATCAAAGTTAGGTTTAGCTATTTCAGCTAACTTAGCTACTTTAACTAGCTTAGTTCGCTTAATCTATTTAGCTACGTCAGCTAACTCAACTAGCTATGCTAGTTAATTTAAGCTATTTAGCTACCTCAGTTAACTGATTTTGTGATATCTCAGCTAACTTAGCTAATTTCGCTACTGTAACTAACTTAGCTTAAGCTAAGGTTAACTTAGCTTAGCTTAGGTTAAGCTAATTCAGCTAAGTTACTTCAGCTAACTTTGACGTTGACTATCTGAGCTATAGTAGTTAGCTTAATCTACTTAGCTACCTCCGCTAATTTAGCTACTTTAACTAACTTAGCTACATTAGTTAACATAATCTATTTAGCCACCTCAGCTCAACTTAGCTAATTTATCCAGCTATGCTAATTATTTTAAGCTATGTAACTAGCTCAACTAACTTAGCTCCGTTAGCTAACTGAATCGATTTAGCGACACTACATCTCTTATTTCCACCTGCTCTTCAACAGATCATTGTGTTTTGTATTTTTATTTTAAATTTTCTTTTTGTCATCATTTAAAACCTTCTCCTTCGATCATGATCAAACGTCGTCCAACCAAAAACCAAAACCTGATCTCCGTTTTGATCAGTGACCTTGTCATCCTAATTTTTATCTCCTCTCTTCCCTCCGGTCACTTCTTCCTGTCGGTGATGAACATGTCATGAAAAATAATGATTAATAGGACGACAGCTGATGTTCCCTTCTGGCGTCTCTGAATAAACACAACAACGACACTTGTTTATTAAAAACGGAGGCGAATAATTGACGTCAACGTTGTTTTAAAAATGTTGACATGTTGCTTTTATTAGCATTAGCGCTAACTCAGTTTAGTGTGACCTTGGCCCACAGGCAGATAAACTAGATAGGTCAGGTGTTTTATTGATTCTTAGAGGAACAATAAAGTATGTAAATGATGCTAAAGGATGCTAACGATGCTAGCAACGACAACGCTAATGGGGCAACACATGTAGTTGTAGACTCAATAATAAAGATGGACGACATGAAGACAGATCCCTGTAATGTGATATTTGCCCCCTGGTGGCTACTGATCATAAGCTCAACCCTTAGGTTGGTGTTAGCATCTAGCTTTTATTAGCATTAGCAATAATTCAGTTAACTTGACATTATTTTACAGTGTAAAAACATTAAAAGAGTCTGAGCACCTGACGTGTTGATGCTCGCTGATCAAACACAAGCAATGTTTAATTAGTAACATCCAGGGTTTGCTAACACTGTTTCTGGTGTTTATGCTAAGCTAAGTTAGCAACAACATTTCTTTCAATACCTGTAGGTTTAAGAAAGTCAGAGCAATAAAAACAAAAAGTACTTAAATGATGCTAACAATGCTAGCAACGACAATGCTGGATGACTGCAGTCATCTAGCTAGCATAGCATCTAGCTTTTATCAGCATATTAGCAAATCAGAGTGAATAACAGAAACTATGTATGGAAACAATGCTAAAGGATGCTAACCATGCTAGTGATGACAGTGCTGGCTGACTGCAGTAGTGTTCGTAAGCTCCGCACTTAAGCTGGTGTTAGCATAGTTAGCATAGCATCTAGCTTTAATTGGCATATTAGCAAATCAGCGAAACTAATGAAAACTTTGTATGAAAACAACACTAAAGGATGCTAACACCACTAGCAGTGAAAATGCTAATGGTCTGATCAATTTGGTTTTAATGAGTTATTTTTTAAACAAACAGACTTGTGATTGATCGATGACGCTGCTCCACTTCCTGTCCGGACTCGTATGTTTTGATATTTGATTCTTTTATCGGAGGAAGTGGAAGTTTTTTGTTTATTTGTTTATTTCTGAGTCTAGTTTCCAGTCTGAGCCTCCATCTCTCTCTGTGATCTATCAATCAATAACCATTGATCACTGCCCCTGTTATCAATATGAGTCACATTCTCACATTGATAAACGTGTGTGTGTGTGTGTGTGTTGGTCAATATGTGTCACGGTCACTGTAGGTGGCCGTTTGACAGGTCACGTGACTCAGGCTGATTTTGATGTCGCGCGCCTCCGCCTCCTCCTCCTCCTCCTCTGATTTAAAAACCGACCTGGGGTCTGTGAACTTGTCACTTTCTCCTCAGTGATCCGGATCAATCATTGTATCTGAAGGTCAAACGTCATGACGCGCGTCGCTCGTGCCCTCCTGGTCGTCCTCTCCTCGTGCCTCTTCAGCTCCGCAGCAGCTGACGCGTCGTTTCTTTGCGTTTGGACCAAAGTTTTACCACAAGAAGAAGGAGGAGAGGTGCATTATAGTTTCCTGCGGCGCGAATCCGGATCCGCATCCGTGCGTCTTTATCACAGCTCGTGGTCCAGGGAGCGCGCTCTGCTCGGATGCGCGTGGAGCGACGACGCGTCTGTGACCCAGAATTACGCGTCTCTGTGTCTGGAGCGGCCGCGGGACTTCACCGACAACATCAGCCCGGAGGACGGCGGGTTCGACCTGACGTCCGTGTTCGGAGGATCCGAGGACCGGTGCGTCTCCGTGGACCCGGTGAGGAGCGTGGAGAGGTCAGAGGTCAGGGGTCACCAGCGCGTGAAGCGCGGGTTCATCGTACCAGGGACTCTGTGGTGCGGCGCCGGAAACAAGGCGCTGTCATACTCAGATCTGGGTACGTTTGATTCACGTTTATCTTTTTGACATTTTCTGGTGAAATTATGCTTCTGACGTCACAAAATAATCCACAGACGTCATAATGTATCGTTATATTCATTATTTATAAAAACCCAACAGAGAGAAACTAATGTCTTTGATGAAAGAGAAATATTTGTTGTGAAATATTGAAACATTTCATCTCATAGTGACTCCAACTCAAAGTGACTTTTCTGATATTTATATTTTTATTTATTCACATTAACATCAAATCAACTTGACAAACACTTTCTTTCCATCTTTCTGGCCACGTTTTTCAACTGTACATGTTTCTGCAACTGTTTCCATCCACTGGTTGTTTTTCTTCTGTTTTATCACAAATCTTGGGAATCGTCAAGAGATTCACAATGTTCGGTTTTTAAGTTATCCAAGAAAACTGACCCTCAACATCCACGAACCGGTGAACTGGTGAAGGCTAATTTTTTTTATTTCCAAAAGAAATTATTGTTAATTTAAACCTGTAAACTATTTATATAAAACATAGCTCATTAGCACTACTAGTGGTCAAAAAAAAGGCCAAACATCTTGTGTGCAAACAAGTGTTTGCTGCTTTTCTTTGGACCGACGGTTGGACAGAAACCAGCAACTCACGACCCAAATGTTGAGTTTAGAGGCTGAATTGATGCAGTTGCACCAAAAGGTACAAAGACTGACTGGATGACGGGTCAGGTAGGGGACAACCAGGTAAACGAGACTAGAACTGCACCGACAGGAAGACTCCCAAAGACCACTGGTGGATGTAAAGTGGCTCAAAAGCCAAAAAATCAAGCTGGGTGTCTCAGGTCTGGAGTCCTGCCCGGAGGCCTGACAGATGGCAGAACCTGCTCCTGTGGTTGTTGGCGAAGGCAAGACCCGTCTGGAGGTTGGCGGAAGTGGTTCTCCTGGGGTCGACAGTAAACCTACCGAGGTCCTGACGCTAGACGAATGGGAGACTTAGTAGTTGTAGTCTTACAAATTCTTCAGTTAGCTTTGGTGTCACGGTCAAAGCTGCTGGGTCCAAAACCTGCTGTTACATCTGGTGCTAGTAGGGACCAGGACTACCAGGTCCAGGACCCGAATGTACCTTGATTGATCGGTAAAATGCTTATCAAGATATCAAAGATCTGGTTGTGGTCTGGCAGGTGTTTGGCATTTCTGAGTGAAAGTCTTTGGTTTGACTATGACATAGTTATAGTTTAGTAAAGTTTAACTAGGTGAAGGTTCTGGTTTGACTGGTGGGTTTTGGACTCTTGTTGGGGCAGTTGTCTAAGGGTCGTCCATGCTCCTGAAACTCTGCCAAGACTAATAAATTATCTGGTGACTGTTGTTCCCCCAAAACTGAGTCTTCATAAACACATTTTTGACTCTTTCAGGCGTTTTTTCGGACACGGACAGCTGCTGCCGCGAACACGACCAGTGTAAACACACCATCCTGTCCTTCCACTCGGAGTTCGGCGTCTTCAACAGCAACATCTTCACCATGTCTCACTGCGACTGTGACAACAAGTAGGAATTAACACCTGGAGAACGTTAGGTTGATGTTCAACTGATCTGTTGTTAATTGTGGAACTAAAATGTGACGTTACAGGTTTCGTTCTTGTCTGAAGAACGCCAACGACAGCATCTCCAACGTAGTGGGCTACACCTTCTTCAACCTGCTGAAGATGCACTGCTTTGAGTTCTCCTACCGACTCCAGTGTACACAGAGGAACTGGTTTGGGATGTAAGTCAAGTAAAGGTCTAAACTGTAGCACAGATCGATGGATCGATGACAACAATTAAACAATTAAAATGTGTGTTTTTAATTGAAATATCTTGACAACCATGGTTAAGATTGGGATGAAAATTGGTACACCCATTGATGTTCCCCTCAGGATGAACTGTACTGAGTTTGGTGACCCTCCTTATTATATAGCGCCACCAACAGGTCAAAATCTGGGACCACCACATTTTTGTGATTTACGATCTAGTACCTTGAAACTACAATGACATTATCTTTGACGCTAGTTGGAGCTTCTAGTTAGCGCTAAACTGTTAAACAAACACTTATAGATAGAAACAACAATTCTGAGTTGGCGACAGTTTCAGTAGAAGATTTGCAGAGTTGTTGACGTCACTTTAGCTTGTTTAGAAAAGTCATTATTGGATTTAAAAACACCTGAACAAACTCAAAACCAACAAACAAAACTTAGCTCAAAGCTGCCATGTTGTATCTCAGAACAACATTACAGAGCTGTTGGTTCTACATGCTGAATATATTAGCTTAGCATCAAGGCAATGGGGGAAACAGCTGGTGGTGGATTTTAACCTCTGTTGTGTTTTTCAGGTGTAAAGAGACTAAAATGGCTCTTTACGCCGACGTCCATCCGCCCACGCTGTACGTGTTGCCCGATTCAGAGGAGGCCGCCATCGACTGCACCACCATCAACACCACCACCATCAACACCATCAACACCACCAACACCATCAACACCATCAACAGCACCACCATCAACACCAGCACCACCATCAACAGCACTGCCATCAACACCACCACCGCCATCAACAGCACCACCGCCATCAACAGCACCACCGCCATCAACACCACCACCATCAACACCACCACCACCATCAACAGCACCACCATCAACAGCACCACCGCCATCAACACCACCACCACCATCAACAGCACCGCCATCAACACCACCACCACCGCCATCAACACCACCACCATCAACACCACCACCACCATCAACAGCACTGCCATCAACAGCACCACCGCCATCAACACCACCACCACCATCAACAGCACTGCCATCAACAGCACCACCGCCATCACCACCACCATCAACAGCACCACCACCATCAACAGCACTGCCATCAACAGCACCACCGCCATCAACACCACCACCATCAACAGCACCACCACCATCAACAGCACCACCGCCATCAACAGCACCGCCATCAACACCACCACCACTATCAACAGCACTAGTCCAGCAGAACCACTACAGACCAGCACATGGGACCCGAAGCTCTTCTCCATCACCGCTGCCTCCACCGTCTCTACGCCACCTACAGGTTCACCATCGACCTCCATCACCTCAATCACCACCTTCACCACCGTCACCACTGTGGCTGAACCTGGAGGCTCAATACCAGAGAACTCTCTACTCAACAACAACCAAACTGAACAGCTGGACACTGATGAATCAGGTATTAAATTTCGTACATTTCGCTGCAGGATTTTATTATTCTGTCTTTTTCTTTAATGTTTTTTCTCCTCCACAGATCTTCAGCCGTCATGTGACGTCTACAAGGATCTCGATGAATGCAGCCACATGATTCTTCCTCAGCAGAGTAAATATGGACTCAGGAACCCAGAACCCAGGACGCTGTATCACTGCAACTGCACCACCAGGTAAGAAGTTAATAAACACAAGTCACACTGATAATCGACAGTCAAAGAGGTGGCGACCGTTACATTTACCCTCCGCTGTAAACATTTCCAGAACATGTATGGACTCGGTGGTAATGGTGCACTCACCTCCACTGTGTACTGAGGCCATGATGTTTCATAACACAAGTGGGCCACAAGTGAGCGTGCACATATACCCAGTCACAGTTATGTAAGACGTGTTTTACGTCCTTGGATCATAATCTCGTGTTTGCATTTCTTCTTTTTTGGTGTTGGCGGTCGGTGCGTTGGCTGGATTTGTTATTTTTTTTTGCCAGCGCCAGTCGGACTGACATTTGTTTTTTGTGTTGTCGTCCTCCCAGATTTTTCCAGACTTTGGTCAAACAGAGACGAGTGAGCGAAGTGCAGGTTCTTCTGCTCAGACACGTGTCTCCGTCTTGTTTCCTGCCGTCGGACTGTGCCGCCGGCGAAACGTGAGTATACGAAAAAAATTGTTAACGTCTTCAGTTAACTCAGAGACGAGTCTCCTATTGATGTTGGTTTTTTTCGTAAGTCATTGGTTTCATCGTAGTTAACGAAGTTCTGGACGATGTTCAGCCACAAATAAACTCGTCGCAAGAATACGACAAACTACGAAGAATTCCCTGTTTACGTCCTGAGCGTTTTTTAAATTTTTTACGCTCTTTACAAACTTACGTTGCTAGCATGTTTATGTGTTCGTGTATTTACGTCATCACTTGCGCTGCGATGAATCTTGGGATATGTGGACCGTCCCTAAAAGTGCTAAAAGACAAAGAGAAAAAAATAACGTCAAGAACGTAAATACATGAAGGTTCTAAAAATGCTTGCGACAAGAATACGTAAAGTACGTAAACATGTGCCAGAGATAAATAAATCAGTAACGTAAATAAAAATGCTTGGGACCAGAACATGGAAAGTAAGAAAAAATGATAGTTAAGTAAATACGTAAAGTGTGTAAAGTACGTATAAGTATGTACACTGATGGGCCGTCCCT
Source organism: Polydactylus sextarius (assembly GCA_016801845.1). NCBI lineage: Eukaryota > Metazoa > Chordata > Actinopteri > Polynemidae > Polydactylus > Polydactylus sextarius. The sequence goes on from CM028931.1 coordinate 17,108,993, forward strand.
AAATGTTCTAGACACGTTAAAACACAAACAGAAAAAATAACGTAAGTACGTAAAGTAATTAAAGTACGCAAGGTGTGTAAAGAAGTACGTAAATATGTGGGCCGTCCTTAAATGTCCAAGAGACGTAAATAAATAAATAACATTAATACGTGAGAGATGTAAAAATGATAATAATGCAGATACATAAAGTAAGTAAAGCATGTAAAGAACACAAATAAGTCCATAAATATGTGGGCGGTTCCTGAATATTCTTGCTCAACAGATATGTTACGTTGGTTGAAGTAATGTCCAGTTTAACGTCTTTTGTTTTCACAACCAAATAGTTAACAATGAAAGTAAATGGGGCAGTCAGCCAAACGTATCTAAATTGTCATTTTTTAACCACTAATAAAGCTCAAAATATCACTTCACTTCAGCAGTAGCATGAATAGGGTCCCTACACATAAACTGAAGTTCTGATAACTTAGTAAGTGAACCAGAGTTTATTAAAAACACTGTTTTACAAGACTTACCCAACGTCTGGTTTTATAACAACTGGTGATGAAGGTTGTTCCACATCAGCAGATTCAACATTTGACAGGTTGAAAAATGATGAATCTGCTGATCTGAAACAACATGAAGCTTAATTAGCTTTATTTGGCTGGCTGCCCCATTTACTTTCATTGTTAACTATTTGGTTGTGAAAACAAAAGACGGTGAAACTCGATGTTACTTCAACCAACACATCTCTCGAGGGGAATTTATGGTGTTTTCTTCAGAGTAAAGCTGCTTACGTTTTCCAGTCAAGAACAAACTCTTCAAACTTGTAGTTAAAGTAATTATAGTGTCACCAAACCAAACTTCTTCTTCTTTGGTGCTCAGCTGTGCGGCGGCGGCGGTCCTGGTGAGAGCTGAGCTGCCTCAGCTGGTCCAGAGGGTGGAGGGGTGGCGCCATCTACAGGCCGTGAAACTGAAGGTCAGGAGAGGGAAGCTGAAGCTTCAGAAACTGTGTCTGAGGATGAGACGACGGAAACTGACGAATAAAACCAGGAAACTCAAGTCTGAGCGGAGAAATCAACCAAAGACGTCGCAGAGTCAATGATCACATGAGGAAACACGACTACAATATGAATTTAACTTAATTTAACTGTTTGTCTCATATATTTTTAAAATTTGAAATTTTAAAAAAATTATTAAAACAAGCAAGAGCAAACTTTTAAATTTATATTCATGCAATTTTTATATTTATATATATTTTAAAATAAATATAGGAACATTAAGATAGCAAAACTTTACATATAACATATAATTAAATAGAATATAAATAAATAGATGTAATTAATTAAATAGAATATATAATTTATTTAATATAATAATTATATTATATAATTCAATTAATATATATACACATATATTAAAGTTTCATTGTGGAAACAGCAGCGTAAAATAACATTATTATTATTTTATTATTTGACAAAGCGTTTATTATTTGTTGTATGATATTATTTTATTATTTGTCATTTTTATTTGTTTTATTTTATTGATTATTTCATGATTCTCACAGTTGATTCTTGTGGTTACTAATGTTATAATTTATTCATTCATTAGCTCTTCATTTTATTTATTTTATAGTAATTTTTTTTGTCACGTCAGAGAAACAAAAACAAAACGTCCGTGGTTGTTGTGTTTGTAATTTGTAATATTTGTTGTAAAGATAATAAAAAAAACTTGTTTGTTTAAAAAATAAAATGTAAATATCTGTACATAAGTAACAAAATGTGAAACATTTGGTTTGTAAAGTGAAGAAAGAATAAAATACATAAAATTTTATAAAGTGAACTTATTGTTTTCCTACAAAAAAGTAGAAGAATGAAGCAGCTGTTAGCTAAAATTAGCTTAGCTTAGCATAAAGACTAGAAACAGCTACCTTGTTTTATCTTTACATCTCCCAAAAACTAAAACTAACTAAAAAAAGTGTTTTATTCCACTAGATATTATAATTACTGCTAATAAACTTAAATGTTCTAGCTAATCTTGTTAGCTTATAGCTAGGCTAGCTGTTTCTAGTCTTTATGGTAAGCTAATTTGAGCTAAATTAAGCTAACTACCTTCTGTTGGGAACAGTTTTAAAGTAAAATACATATTGTCTAAAGAGTAAACAATGTTTAAACAATAGATGTTTAATTATTTATTGTTTTGTCTGTGTTTGTGGAGTTTTAGTGTCGTAATAACAGTTAAACAGCGCAGTTAGCTAGCTGTATTAGCTTAAAGATGGCCGACACACCCAAGATAGAAGCTAAACTGTTACCAGATCCAAGCGCCGCCATTTTGTTCTGGTTTTTCACGAATTTTATACTCAAACTTATCGGGAAAATGACAGAAACCTTCTTGTTTGGCATTTTATTTTGGTTCGTACCGTGTATAAACATGTATATTTTGGAAGAGGAAACAACATTTAGTCAGAAGAGGTTCAATTTGTCGGTGTTCGTTGGTTTTTAGTGTCGTTAAACATCGTTAGCTAGCTGTATTAGCTTGAAGATGGCGTACGCACCTAAGCTAGAAGCTACTGTTACGAGCACCGCCACTTTGAACCGGTTTCTTCAGATTTTTTAACGAAAAATGACAGTTTCTTCTTCGATATTTTAGTTTGGCCTTTGATGCTCCCAGTTTATTGTTTTGTCTGCGTTTGTGGAGTTTTAGTGTCGTAATAAGAGTTAGGTAGCACCGTTAGCTAGCTGTATTAGCTTAAAGATGGCGGACGCACCTAAGTTAGAGGCTAAACTGTTACGAGCGGCCGTCATTTTGAACGGGTTTCTCCCGATTTTTAAACTTTAAAAATGTCAGAAACCTTCTTGTTTGACGTTTGATTTTGGCCCGAACTGTTTGGAAAGCGACATATGCTGCTTCTGGGCAGCAGGAGGCGATGTAGACATTTTGGCTCATCCTTTAAACCGAGCTACTTGTCGGCCATTTTTAAAAACAGTCGTTTGCTTCGTGTTAGCTTCGAGCTAGGGTAGCTGTTTTTAGCCTTTATGCTAGGCTAAGCTAAGCTAAAATATTGGATTTCTTTTAAAGGTAAAGGGCGTTTTTGGAAGAGCGAACAACTTTTATTCGGTAGAGTTTTAATTTGTTTATATAATATTGTTTTTTTTCGTGTGGTAATAACAGTTAAGTAGCACCGTTAGCTACTTTTTCATCCCTGCCGCCGCCGCCCCGCTGTAATGAATATCTGTCAGGTAACTCAACTCCTCTCTGATGTCATGGAGCTGTAATTGAAGCCTTCAGCTGGAGGAGGCTGCAGCCGTGGAGCCGACCGGATCCCCGCCTCTCACCGGACAAAAATTCCGCTAAGGCTGAAAAAAGAGGAGGAGAGGGGGGGCAGAAAGAGAGAGAGAAGCGGGGGGGAACATGGCGCACTTAGTCCGGATTAACTTCCCCGGAGAAAAAGTTTGGAGCTCCGCTTCCTAGCTAACGCACCACCACCGCCTCCTCCTCTTCCTCTTCCTCCGTTATCGATAAGTTTCCAGCGGACTGTGTTGGAGCAGCGTCGCGGAGCTTCGTGGAGTTTTGTCCCCGCTGTGGGACGTTTTTCCTCCGGCGGAGGATGAAAGTTTGGAGCCGCTGTCGCCGGATTTAGCAGCGACAAGAGAGAAAGAAGAAGAAGATGGAAAAGCAACGGACGAGGAAAGAAAAGGTAATGATTAACTCTTTTATTTATTTATTTGTTTGTTTATTTATTTATTTTTGTCAGTAGCGGGTTTCCACAGATGTCACGGAGCTTCTGCTGCTCTCATGCGGGAGGAGGTGAAGGGTTTTCTGGGTTCGCAGCCTCCAGCGACCCGCTGATCACGGTTCAGTAAAAACAAACAAAAATCATTTTAAAAAGACAGTTTTTTAAAGATGAAATAAGATTAGATCACATCCTGTGATGAGCTGCCAACAGGGTGCACCAGGATTGGAGGGGTGGGGGGATCACTGCAGGGCAAGTGATCCAGATCAGACCAGAGACCCGATCCGGATCTTTATTTACACCTGTGGAGGGTCACGGTTGAAGTTAATTAGTAGTGAAAGTGTCATAAAGATGAAAAAAACAGAAAAAAGAGTCAAGTTTTCAGTCAGAAAACAATAATCACAACCTGGATTTTAAATGAACATTCTCTAAAACACAAACTCTGCCAAGACCAGGACCAAAACCAAGACCAGGACCAAGACTGTCTGTCTCCTCCTCCTCCTTCTCAAACACATGTGCGTGTCAGATCCTGGATTATCATCTGGATCTGGACCAGATTGGAACCAGACGTCATAGATCTGTGACGTCAAAAAATCGTGAGAGTGAAAGTGTTAAAAGAAAACAGAAAAGAAAGTCCAGGATCTGGGTCTGGATCTGGTTCTGGTTGTGGTTCCTCCCTGTTGCTTTCACTGACTGAAAACCAAACAAACAAACAAATCAATGGGTTTGACGATGTCAGAAGTAAAAACAATAATTTAAAAATACAAATCTGTCAATTAGTGTCAATATCAATTGATTATCTGCTCAGATATCGTCATGGAAACCTGATAAACATCTTTAAAAAACCACAAACTCAAAGTTACAGTCGTCAATAAATCACGTCTCTGAAGCTGAAATCAATAAATATTCACCTCCGAGACGCAGGAAGCAGCTCTGATAAAACCTGAAACAGTAAATTGATTAATTAATCAAATAATCATTTAACGTTTTAATTGATTAATTGAGTCGTTTCTGCTTCAATTAATTCTTTCATTCAGCTTTAATGAGTAAAACTAAACGACGTGAAACAAATGTGGAGGTTGTTGTGTAACCGTGTGTGTTAGTGTGTGTGTGTGTGTGTGTGTGTGTGTGTGTGTGTGTGTGTGTGTGTGTGTGTGTGTGTGTGTGTGTGTGTGTGTGTGTGTGTTCTCCAGGAATGTTCTCCCTCTGACCTGCAATGAGAAAAGAAAAAAAAATGGAGCTGGGAGTCGTAAGACAGGAGACAGGGGTGTGTGTGTGTGTGTGTGTGTGTGTGTGTGTGTGTGTGTAGTCTTGGACACACTCTTGTCAGGATATTCGTGTTGTGTTCCTGTCTTTTTACGTGTGTGTGTGTGTGTTTGTGTGCGTTCCTCTAACTTTAGCTCTTTCCTGTTCACACACCCAAACATGTTTTAATATTTTGTGTGTGTGTGTGTGTGTGTGTGTGTGTGTGTGTGTGTGTGTGTGTGTAGATACATATGTCAGCCATGACAGTTATGATAACAAACGTCCTGCTGAGTGAGTTAGTGTCGCTGTCAACCTGTCAGATGTTTTACATGTGTGTGTCTTTTATCTGTGTGTGTGTGTGTGTGGTTTGATTAATGGTGCTGCACACACACACACACACACACACACACACACACACACACACACACACACACACACACGACAGGTGAAGCGAGCAATCACATCCTGACGAATTGTTGTCACACTCCACTGCTCTTTATAGATTAACGCCAACTAATGCTAACAGCTACCGCTAATGCTAATTGCTCGTTTCAGTGAGTAGGTTTGTTTGTTATTTAATTCACAGAAGAATTCAGAGTCCACATTCTGGCTGTAGTGATAGCTGTTAGCCGCTAACGCTATAGTCCTCAACGTAAAATATGTATTGAAATATGAAGTTTTTAGTAATTCAGTCTTTAGTAAAGTCAAACTGATGCTAATGCTAAAAAATAAAAACACAGCTAACAGTAGTGCTAGCTTGGTTCACAACAAAATAGGGGGATAATGCTAGTGCTAACTTTTTTCATAGTAGATGCTAGTGCTAACTTCAGTACAGTATAACGTACAGCAAATGCTAGTGCTAACGTGTTTGACAACAGATGCTAGTGCTAACATGTTTGACAGTAAATGCTAGTGCTAACATGTTTGACAGTAGATGCTAGTGCTAACGTGTTTGACAACAGATGCTAGTGCTAACATGTTTGACAGTAGATGCTAGTGCTAACGTGTTTGACAACAGATGCTAGTGCTAACATGTTTGACAGTAAATGCTAGTGCTAACATGTTTGACAGTAGATGCTAGTGCTAACGTGTTTGACAACAGATGCTAGTGCTAACATGTTTGACAGTAGATGCTAGTGCTAACGTGTTTGACAACAGATGCTAGTGCTAACATGTTTGACAGTAGATGCTAGTGCTAACGTGTTTGACAGTAGATGCTAGTGCTAACGTGTTTGACAGTAGATGCTAGTGCTAACGTGTTTGACAACAGATGCTAGTGCTAACATGTTTGACAACAGATGCTAGTGCTAACATGTTTGACAACAGATGCTAGTGCTAACGTGTTTGACAGTAGATGCTAGTGCTAACATGTTTGACAACAGATGCTAGTGCTAACATGTTTGACAACAGATGCTAGTGCTAACGTGTTTGACAGTAGATGCTAGTGCTAACGTGTTTGACAGTAGATGCTAGTGCTAACATGTTTGACAACAGATGCTAGTGCTAACGTGTTTGACAGTAGATGCTAGTGCTAACATGTTTGACAACAGATGCTAGTGCTAACATGTTTGACAACAGATGCTAGTGCTAACGTGTTTGACAGTAGATGCTAGTGCTAACGTGTTTGACAGTAGATGCTAGTGCTAACGTGTTTGACAGTAGATGCTAGTGCTAACGTGTTTGACAGTAGATGCTAGTGCTAACGTGTTTGACAGTAGATGCTAGTGCTAACGTGTTTGACAGTAGATGCTAGTGCTAACGTGTTTGACAGTAGATGCTAGTGCTAAGTTTGACAGTAGATGCTAGTGCTAACGTGTTTGACAGTAGATGCTAGTGCTAACGTGTTTGACAGTAGATGCTAGTGCTAACGTGTTTGACAGTAGATGCTAGTGCTAACGTGTTTGACAGTAGATGCTAGTGCTAACGTGTTTGACAGTAGATGCTAGTGCTAACGTGTTTGACAGTAGATGCTAGTGCTAACGTGTTTGACAGTAGATGCTAGTGCTAACATGTTTAACAGCAGATCAGCTCTGACACGTGTGGTTCAACGTGGCGGCCATGTTTAAATCACCTCGGGTCCGTTCTCCTGATCTGTGGTCGTCTCTGTTTATTTCTGAAAACACGGCTCCTGGAAACAACGTTAAACAACCGTCACATTCGTCAAACCCAAGCAGGCGTTTCCATGACGACAGGCCGCTGAGAAACGGCGGCTGTCGGACGAAGGCGAAGATTTGTGTCGTAGCCGAAGCAGCTAAACGGTCGACGCCGACAACGTTAGTTTATGTTTTAGATTCATCGTTTACACGTTGAAGATAAATATTTAAAACGATACATGAGGAATTTAATGTTTCTGGTCGACGATGTCGTGAGTTGATTTATCTTTTTATTTATTCTTTATTTTATTTATATTTTATTATTTATTTGTTTCATTTATTTTTATTATTTCATTCAAAGGTAATTTTTTAATAAATTAAATAAAAATACTTAAAAATAGAAATTAAATACTAAATTTAAGTAAAATAAAAGTAAATAAAATAAAAAAATTATATTTTATGTAATTACTAAAGAATATATAAAACAGTTTCTTAGAATAAATATTTTATAGAATAAATAATGTGTTATAGAATACACTGATACATGGTTAACGTTAGCATTTATAGCTGCTTATTTAGTGCTACCATTAGCATGCTAGCTCACTGTGAGTATATTAGCATGCTGATACATGCTATGTGTAAGTTTTTGCTTTTGCTACATCACCAACATTAGCATTAACAACTGCTTATTTAGTGCTTCAAGCTAAATGCTAACCCTAGCTTCTTCCATGATCCTTGTTAGCATGTTTCTGTTAGCCTCATAAGAGGCTGGCTGTAAGTTTTTGCTAATGTATCATTGCAGAAATGACCATTTAGTTGGTGTTTTTAACTAAATGTTAGCATGCTAATGGTATTTGCCATTGTTGCGTAGCTAACAATAGAATTGCTTTGAGTTAAATGTTAGCACTAGCATGTTAGCCTGATCATTGTGGGCATGTTATCATGCTAATGTTAATGTTTTGTGTATGTTGCTAGCATTAGCTGTAATAACTTTTCACTCAGTGCTTCAAGCTAGATGCTAAAAATGAGCTTTTTTGCTAATGTGTCGCATTTTGATTAAATGATAGCGTGCATATACAGCTTGGTATGTTAGCATGCTAATGTTAGTCACTACAGGGGCAGTAGGCTAATATTTGCTATCATTATATAGCCAAACATTACATGTTTTGAGTTAAATTTCAACACTAGCATGTTAGCATGGCCATTTTTAGCATATTAGCATGCTAATGTTAATGTAAAATGTATGTTTTTGCTATTGCTACATCGCTAACATTAGCATTGACACCCGTTTACTCACTGATTTAAAGGAAATGTTGGGAGTCCGACTTATTACTAGCTAAAGTTAGCATGCTAGCAGCTAGCCCTGAGTAGCAGTAGCAGTAGCAGCGGAGCAGCTCGTTGTAACTCCTGTTCTCGTTAACGTGATGACGGTTGAAGCTGCTGGCGTGACGCCACCGCCACCGTCTAACACGAAACCACGTGTGGCGGCAGAGAAAACTTACACATCGCACCTTTAAGTTTAACAACATCTGGACTGAGGCCAAAACCAAAGAGAAGCAGCTGTTCTCGGTTAATGAAGCGGCGGCGGCCATGTTTGTTCGTCTTAACTTCTGCATCTCTTTAAAATATTTTAATTCATTGTCTCTCACACAAAACAGTCGGGTGAGTTTTAGGAATCTCTCCAGTCTGCATAGTTGGAGTGTGTATCCCAAACATTTCTCTCTCTCTTTGTGTGTGTGTGTGTGTGTGTGTGTGTGTGTGTGTGTGTGTGTGTGTGTGTGTGTGTGTGTGTGTGTGTGTGTGTGTGTGTGTGTGTGTGTGTGTGTGTGTGTGAGGGGAATAGAAAGATATAATGAAAGCCTTGGTGTAAGCTCTGGTGAAAGGACAAATTTGGAAACACCAGATCAGGGAGGAGGGAGGCAGCGTTTTCAGTTCAGTGTTAAAGCTACAGAGCGCTAACCTCAACTACAGAGGGTGTGACAGACGAAAAAAACAAAAAAAATAAATAAATAAATAAAAAGAAACGAACGAGAAGAGCAGAGCCTCATCTGACTGTCTGACTCGTAGTTTTTATGACTTTTTGTGCGACGGCGGCCAGAAGCACTTTTCATTTTTGTCTGTTCAAACTTTATTTTTACTCTTCAGTTTAAACTGTAACAAACTGTGTAAAGTTAACAACGTTAGCATTAGCAGCTGTTAATTTGTCATCAGAAAATAACCACGAGCATGCTAACTTCAGTAGAAGCTTAACCTTTGCATCACTATCCGCCACTGGAAATTTGATGCTAGCATGAGCTAGCAACGTTTGCTAATGCTAATGCTAATGTTGACAATAGCAGGAACTCACACGTAGCATCCTTACTGGCTAACAAAAGCATGTAAACACTCACAGTTAATGTGGTAGCACGTTGCTACTGCTAATGTTGGCAATTACATGCTATTGTTGTGTAAAGCGAGAAGTATAAAGTAAATGGTCAGTAACGCTAACTAAACAGGAAAAGCTTACATATAGATAATGTAAAAGCTAAATGCTAACGTGCTGGTTTCAGCATCTAGCTCACAGTCAAGTTAGCAGTTGTGATAGCAAGTGTGCTCATATTGACTACGCTAGCATTCTGACTTTAGCTCAAAGCACCAAGTAAATTCTGTTAATGCTGAACTTGATGATGTAGTTATAGCAAAGATGTACCTACAGCCCATATAAATGCTAACACCAGAATGCTAACATGCTCACAGATACCAATGCTAATATGTTAGCATTTGGGATAGGTAAACAGTTGTTATTGCTAGCGTTTGTTTTATGTAGTGATAGCTAAAAACAGACATATTGTTCAATTAATTAACATGTTTAAATTATCTTGCTAACATGCTAATATTAGCAATTAGCCTTAATTGAAAAATACTAAGCACTAATTCATCAAAGTCATTAAAGCTTTACTTACTGCCTCTTCTAAGGCTAACGTTAGCATGCTGATTTCTAAAACATACGTATTGTTCCATTAAATTCTTATATTACTATGCTAACATGCTAACATTAGCATGTAGCTTTATATAAACAACAGTTAACATGTACTAACTAACTAATATCAGCTATGTAGCGATAGCATAAACCTGCATATTGCACCTTTACAGACTAACGTCAGCATGCTAACATGCTCACAATGTCTACGCTAACCTGCTAATGTTAGCATTTAGCTCAAGGGTCTATTGTAGCGACTTCAAATTTGCTAAAAATGATGACGCTAACATGTTACGTGTCTTCATCTCTTTGTTCCTCAGTTCTCCCTGTTTGGTTCTCGCTCCACCAGCAGAACCACCAACCCTCCTTCTTCATCCTCCTCCTCTTCCTCCCCGGTGATCCCTTCAGCTCCGACGTTAAAAAGGGCAGAGGTAGGCTGCGTTGGTGCTGGTCTGCCCGGTCTGAGCAAAGCTGAGTTCCTGGAGCGCGTGCGGCGCAGCAACCAGGCCTGCCAGCAGGGGGAGTACGCTCTAGCGGTGCGTCTCTACAGCGAAGCTCTGACCGCCGACCCTCAGAACTGCATCCTGTACAGCAACCGCTCGGCGGCGTATCTCAGACTGGGTCAGTACGGAACGGCGCTGGATGACGCCATCAAGGCTCGACTCATCAACCCCAAATGGCCCAAGGTAAGACGCTCCGTTAGCGGTTAGCCGCTAAACAATGCTCTGCAGCTTCTATGTGTCCATGGAGTTGATGTGTGATATTCTGAACCTTTATCCACCGTTTTAGCATCGTTAGCCGGGTGTTAGCATAGCGCTTTTCATTTAATCACTTTAGCTTGCAGAAAACAGATTGAACTTCTAGCTACTTCAGCTAACTTAGCTAAAGTGCATATCATTGCTAACTTTGATACTTCAGGTAGTTTATCCACTTCAGCTAAGGTTAGCATGGTTAGCCTTTTGGCTTTGAAAGATGAAAGCCTTTGAGAGATGAAGGTTTAGTTGCAAGTGTTACCAGGGAGTAATTTAGCTCATGGTATGCTAGTACTAGCTATGTAACGTTAGCTAAAACATGCATATAGACTCTTTAAGTATCAACATGCTAAGAGTTAACTTTACTAACATGCTGATATTAGCATGTAGCTTTAAGCTTTTTAATAACTTTAAAAACTAGTTTCTTTAGCTAACTTGGCTATGCTAGCTAACTTAGCTAAAGTTGTTATCGTTGCTACCTTTGATTTGTCAGATCATTTAGCCACATTAGCTAATGTTAGCAAAGTTGGCTTTTAAAAATCAAACAGTCACGTCTCCACTTGTGAAGTCGCTTTATGCTAGCACTGGCGTAGCATTACTAGCATTAGCTAAAAGACACGTATAGGCCCTGAAAGTATTACCATGCTAATAGTTACCTTTGCTAACATGTTATGATATTAGCATGTGTCACTTTAGCTTGAAGAAAACAGGTTGTGCTTCTAGCTACTTAAGCTAACTTGGCCAAAGCAGCATAAAGCTAACGTTAGCATGGTTAGCCTTTGAAACGAGACCGTTCACTCTGCAACCTGTCGCTTCAGATTGTGAGGTTTAGTTCCCAGTGTTGCCGGGCAGGTTAGAGGATAAATATATACGACTGGAGACTGCGTCAGGTGTTTGATCGTCACGGTGACGAGGGAGAGGAGGAGGACGATGGTGGCGCGTGATGAAGAACAGGAAGCGACGCGGGCGCTGAGTCTCAGGGTCCGACCAGGCCTCCGTCTGGACGACCGGGGCTCGGCTCGCTACTTCCTCTCTCTGTGAGAGAGAATGGACGGAAGTGGTGTTAGGGTGTGTGTGTGTGTGTCTGTGTGTGGTGTGTGTGTGTGTGTGTGTGTGTGTGTGTGTGTGTGTGTGTGTGTGTGTGAACGAGCTTCGCACGGTTGTTATTTTGTTGTTGAAACTCTTTGACTGGGCCTTGGCCTGAGTTTGGCACTTAAAGACAATAACAGCAGCAGCATTCCTTTGTGTGTGTGTGTGTGTGTGTGTGTGTGTGTGTGTGTGTGTGTGTGTGTGTGTGTGTGTGTGTGTGTGTGTGTGTGTGTGTGTGTGTCCGTGGCCAAGGTCAAGATTAATGAAGTGGGTCAAATCCAAGGTCAAGACTAATGCCTCAGCTCCTCCGACGTTTACTTCTGCCTCAGCTCCTCCTTAGTTTTCTTTCTTTTCTTTCTTTCTTTTCTTTCTTTTCTTTCTTTTCTTTCTTTTCTTTCTTTTCTTTCCCTCCTCATCGTCGTGGTCGTTGCAGTGCCTCATGGGAACCGAGGGTGTCGACTGGTCAAAAGTCGCCAGTGTTTTCTTGAGCTTTTCCCACAACAACACGACGTCTTCACGCGTTTCTTCTTCTTCTTTTATCATTTAAATCGAGTCACGTGACTCGAACGTTAAACTGCAGCAGCTTGTTTTTGTTTGTGTGTGAATGTTTCTCTTTTTCTTTTCTTTTCTTTCTCCGGTTGTTTTTCTCTCCGAGGCCACAGGTGCCTTCGTTCATTCATTCATTCACATTTCAGAGCCTGAAACATCCAAGTGAAAAATGTTTCCGACGGTTTGAATCGAGAAATAAAGACGAGAAGCAGCAGATGTTTCAACCGTGAATCGATTTCACACAAACATGAAGCAGAGACGCTGATTTAAACGGAGGGTAAAGGTCAAACATGTAGCGATGCTAGCTACTTCAGCTAACGCATCTCACATAGCTAAGTTAGCATTGTTAGCTTACTTGTTTGTTAGCCATATTAGCAAACGTGGCTATGTCAGCTAAGTTTGCTACATCATCTAACTTCACTTCTTTAGCTAACTTTGCTATGTTAGCTAACTTCATTTTGTTAGCTAACTTTTCTACATTAGCCAACCATTGTTAGCAAACTTCACTACATTCGCTAACTTCACCTTGCTAGCTAACGTTGCTACATTAGCTAACCTCGCTTTTGTTAGCTAACTTTGCTACATTAACAAACTTTGCTATGGCAAACGTGGCTGTCAGCTAAGTTTGCTACATTAGCTAGCTTCACTTTGCTAGCTAACTTTGTTGAATTAGCTAACTTTCACTTTGTTAGCTGATTTTGCTATATTAGCTAACCTAGCTTCGGCTGTATTAACAAACTGTATGAGCTTCATTTGGTTAGCTAACTTTGCTACATCACATATCTTGGCTGTGATAGCTGATATGACTGTGTTAGCTAATGAGCTACATGTAGCTACATTAGCTAACATCACCAAATGTCTTAAAATGAAAATTAAAAAAAAAAAATTAAATTAATTAAAATCTCAATTCATTTAAAACATGTTGATGTTATTTTTTAGTTTGAAGTTCAAGAGAAAAACATTTGAAGTTATTTTGTTACAATTTTTTAAGTAAATGAATCATGAAAACAACAACAGTCGACAGAGAAACATCTTTAATTCTGTGTCTGAACTGGTCCTAAATATTCTCGTCTTGTTGTTGTTGTCGTCGACGACAGAGTCGGTCCACATCGTCATCACGTGTCTGAAGTCGATTCCAGACCAGATGTTTACGCAGCGTAACGTTCAGTCTCCTCTGTCATTAAGAAACGGCTGCGACCGCACGTTAACAGAAATATGAGCGACACACGACACCGGTTTGTTTCAGCGTCAGAGCCTCGGTTTCCTCTTCGGCCTCGTGTTTGTCGAACTGACTCTGGATCAGGACTAATCCAGGACTCGATGTCGAACATGTGAGCTGAAGGATTATAACACAAAGACGACAATGAAGTCTCTTAAAGTGACGGTGACTTCACCACAAATAGTTAACAATGAAAGTAAATGGGGCAGTCAGCCAAATGTATCTAAATCGTCATTTTTTATCCACTAATAAAGCTCAAAATATCACTTCACTTCAGCAGTAGCATGAATAGGGTCCCTACACATAAACTGAAGTACTGAAGGGTGTTTCAGATCAGCAGATTCATCATTTTCTTGAACAACAGACCGATTGTCCATGAAAAATGATGAATCTGCTGATCTGAAACACCCTTCATTACCAGTTGTTAAGAAAACAAGACGTTGAAGTCTTGTTTTCATAACAAGGAGTCTTGTAAAATGCTATAAAACAAGCTAATGCTAGCTAGTTATAAATAGCCAAATATCTAACAATGAAACTAAGTGGGGCTGTCATGCTAATGTTAGCATTAAAGAGTTAGAACTTGTCAGTAGGGTCTTTGTGCTAATGTTAGCTTATTTATAAGTAGCTAAAATTAGGATGTTAGCAAATAGCAGGATCCAACCAAATGCTAACATGTTAACAATTTTGACTTAAAGCAACATTCAACCTTATGCTAACATTAGCTTAATTTATAATTAGCAAACTAGTGGCATGCAACCTCATGCTAACATTAGAACTAGTCAAAGTTAGCTCCAACGTTATGCTAACATTAGCTAATTTTAATATCTTAACAAAAAGTAGAATCTAACAACATGCTAACATTAGCATTAAAGCCACCAGCTTGTTGTTAAATGGAATGAATTAAATTTGATTTGCAACAATGTAACAAAGGCTACGAAGGGTGTTTCAGATCAGCAGATTCATCATTTTCCAAATTCAATTTTCAAAATTAATAAAAAAAATAAAATAAAATAAAGGAATTAGAATAAATTTCAGGATGTTTTCTTTAAAAAACTTTTTTTTTTTTTTTTTAAATCTGAAAAATAAGAAACAGAAATTTAAAATAATAAAAACAAATTGAACAAAACACAAAAAAGACAAAATGACAAAAAAAAAAACAAAATATAATAAATATATTTAACTTAAACTTAAATATTTGTTAGTTTCTGTTTGTTTGAGACATTAAATTTATTTATTTATTTTTAAAATTAAAACATACAAATTTCTTTAAAAATCTAAATATTTTTTAACATTGTGTTTTATTTTAAACACGTAGAAAACACGACAAAATGTTACAAAATGAATCAAAGTTCATAGTTTTTTACGTGTTGTTTCTCGTGTGACCACTAGAGCGCAGCACCGTTGCATCATGGGTAAACGGCTCAGGCCTCAGCCGGTCACATGAGGGCGGCCACATCAGGTCATGTGATCAAACTCAGGCCCTTTAATCTTTATATATATTTATATATAAACAATAAATAATTTAATGTTTCAGTTTTAATTAAAAACAAACTCTCTCTTTAATCAAAGTGAAGCTCTCTCACCCGACTCTCTCTCTCTCTGGTGCAAGTCCAATCACGTCGATTCACTTGATAAAACAAACTGCCGCCTCAGCAGATTTTCATAATGGCGGCGGGAGCTAACGACATTAACGAGTCGTCATCGTAGCTTCTATCGGGCGATAACGAATTGAAATAAAAACCTCGACGTTTATCTTTTGTCCTGAGACCAACAACAGGAAACATCTCCACTGTTTTTAATCAAAACAAGACGTAAACAATCACAGCTTTGAGCTAAATGCTAACATGCTAATGTGCTAGCAAAAAAAAATGTTTATATGTTGTTGTTTATTTCCACTTCTCTGCTGAATGGTCGAAAAGACCAATGGGAACCATTAGCATTTTATGTTAGCATTAGCATATTTATGGTGTCGTATGTGCAAAATGTTAGCATCAATGCTAACAATCAGCAGCCTACCGCTAACATGTTACGTTTACTAGCATGCTAACCGGCTAGTAATTTGTAAGTAGCAAATTATACTATACAGCTAAGCTAAATTAAACAAGATTTTTAGCATTTTAATTAGCAAAAGTTAATTAAGACTAAACATTATCTTAGCATAGCATGTTAGCATGTGAGTAACTAGCAAATATTAATAAAATTATTTGAATTGAATCAATCATTTTAGCTTAGCGTAGTTGCTAATATTAGCATACTACCAAGCTATATTAAAACAAGATATTTGGCAAATATTTTTGCGTTTTCTTATTAAAAGATATTAGTATTTTAATTAGCATAGGTTTATATAAACCAAAAGTTAGCTTAGCATAGCATGTTAGCTTGCTAGTAATTGGTAATTAGCAAATATTAGCATGCTATCAATCTACTTTAAAACGAGTTATTTGGCAAATATCATGCACTTTCTTATTAAAAAATATTAGCATAGGGTTCATTAAACCAAACGTTGTCTTAGCGTAGCATGTTAGCATGCTAATATTTGCTAGTTAGCATATATTTGTTATCAAGCGGTGGTTGTTCTGGGATCTGCTGGTTCCTCTGAGTAACGGAGGTGAAACAGAAACATCAGGGTGGATGAACGACGGTAATAACAGGGTTCGTGTTTCTATTTCCAGACGTAGGTTGAGGTTAATGAACAATCACATATTTGGGACTTGACTCCTGTGATGTGTGTGTGTGTGTGTGTGTGTGTGTGTGTGTGTGTGTGTGTGTGTGTGTGTGTGTGTGTGCCTGCGGAGGCGTACGAGGTCGAGTCGCAGCTTCAAAGACTTTTTCACGAACGCGTTGGGAGCGTTTGTGTTCACATCCGAGCTCGTCTTCTCCGTCTTTCATGAGCTTCACTTCAAATAATTCAACAGCAGCAGAAATGTGTCGAGTCGCTCGTTCTTCATGTTGATCAGACGAACGCTTCGTCAACATCCTGGTTCTTTTGACGACGCCGTTTAGGACGTAACGGATTACGATGTTTATTATGAAAACATCATGTTATTATTTCCTCGCACGCAGGATTTAGTTTTATAGATACTTTTTTGCTACGGTCATTAGTTTTCTATCTTATTAGCAAGCTAGCTAGCTGTGAAAGTGGCAAGGCTAGCTGGTTAAGCTAACATGCTAACATCAGCATAATATTGATGTTGTAGCAGCTAGCATGTAGCTAACATTAGTGAAGTGGCGATGTCACATCAGTCCTTTTAATCAAACTTTTAATTTGGAAATTCCACATCTAACTATCTAGCTAACAAATTAGCTAATTAGTGTTAGCATGTTAGCTTTACCAGTTAGCCTCTCCTCCTCACTTTCATGGTTATCTAGTTAATTAGCCAGTCAGCTACGGAAGTGATGAGGCAAGGCTAGCTGGTTAAGCTAACGTGCTAACATCAGCACAATAAGAGTCAGCATTGATGATGTAGCAGCTAGCATGTTAATGCTAACTTTAGTTAAACGGTGATAGCAAAAACATATATATAGATGTTATACATCAGATCCTTTTAATCAAACTTTTTATTTAGACAGTGCACATTGAACTATCTAGCTAGCAAATTCGCTAATTAGCATTGCCATGTTACCTTTACCAGCATAGCTGTCTAGCTAGTTAGCAGGCCAGCTATGGATGTGATGAGGCGAGGCCAGCTGGTTAAGCTAACATGCTAACGTATTTAGAAGAAAAGCAGCAGAGTAAGAGTCACCATTGTTGTTATAGCAGCTAGCACGTTAATGCTAACTTTAGCAAAGTGGCGATAGCTAAAACACACTTTTAAATGTTACTTATCGGGTGCTAGCTATCTAGCTAAGTAGCCAGTCAGCTATGAAAGTGGTGAGGCGAGCCTAGCTGGTTAAGCTAACATGCTAGCGTCAGCAGAATAGGAGTTAACGTTTGTGTTTTAGCAGCTAGTCTGTTAAAGCTAACTTTAGGGAAGTGACGATAGCAAAAACAAACATAGCCTTTTTTAAAGCTAATGTCAGCATGCTAACACTCACAACGACCATGCTAACAGGCTGTTGGCAGCATTTAGCCCATAACTTAAGCGTATTAGCGTCATTGGAAAACAGCAAAGCCAGTTGTTTACATTGACTGTTGCGACATGACTTTTTGACGCTAGCTTGGTAGCATTTAGCCTGTAACTTTAGCCTATTAGCATTATAGGAAAACAACGAAGCTAGTTGTGTATGTTGTCGTTAGCATGCTAACTTCATAAGGACCAGTGTGACAACAGGAATCAGTTTCTTGGTGTAAGTATTTAACCAACTGTTAATGCTAACATTAGCTATGTAGCATTAGCATGGGCTAACACATAGCACCTTCAACCCATCATGTTTTCTATCGTTGTGAATGAATCTTTCTTCCCTCGGTGAAGATCTGAACGTGTCGTCTCCTTCATGTCGAATCAAACCGACTTGTTGCAGCCGTTCATGTGGCCCGTTTCCATGGCAACAGTGAATTAGAATGATGGATTATGGTCGTCTTTAGTGAATTTGTTGTTGGGGTTTATAAGCTCAGATGAGTGTGTGTTTTTATTTTCTCTGGAAACATAAAATTAAAACGTTTTGTTTGTGCGATTCAGTCGTTTTCTTCAGGGACACGATGATGTCGTTGTTGTTGTTGTTGTTGTTTACTTGGTTGGTGCTGTAAATAATGAAGCTGCTCTCATCTGACACGTTTCACAACGTTTTTCAAACAAACAGTCGAATCTTCTTTATTGATCTCATATTGACGATATCAGAGCTGCTCGATTATGGACGTGAACTCGAAACAAACAGGATGGTTTTAGCCTTGCTAACACTTAGCATAACTGATGTTTATCATCACCAGCGATTAGCATTGCTAACGTTAAGCGTTAGGCAAACATCTCGCTAACACTCAGCATCTATAATGTTAAACATTGCTAGCTTAACATCGCTAACAGTACTTAGCATAACATTCATTTAGCATCTTTAACGTTTAGTATCGCTAAAGTTTGGTATAGCTAACACCTAGCATCTGTAACACTTATTATCGTTAAATCTTAGCATCCCTAACGTTAGCCCTAACGGTTAGCATCGCTAACATGTAACATCGCTAATACTTAACATCTCTAACGGCTATCATCGCTAACACTTAGCATCACTAAAACTTAGCATTACTCTTGTCATAACGTAACAGAAGCTGTTTTTAAAAGTTTATAAAACAGAACCATCTGAACCATTTATGTGTGTTTTTTTTTTTTTTTTGATACATTTTTAAATAAAACATGACAGTTTGGAAAAATGTGAGGTAATCGTTTCTTATCAATAAGATGGAAACTGATTAATAGATTAATAATAAATATCATATAGATTTAATTTATATTATATTTGTGTGACGTTTCACACCTTCATCCATCTGATGTTACATGTCAGAGGAGTAATCAGGAGTAATCCTCCTCATCATCACCCTCCTCTTCATCTTCATCTTCATCATCCATCCTTGTGACCTTCAGCTTCGTCCTGAGGGAACGAACCAACTCACAGTTTAGTTACACGAGCGCCAGCAGCACCAGGTGTGTGTGTTACAGACCATAATATGCTCAGTTTAATACAACCTTGCCACGAGGCACGAACATATCAAATTAACTCTTAGTTAGTGGAGGAAACCTAAACACACACACACACACACACACACACTGACCTCATCTCTTTCATTGACAACATGTCGTAATTTATTTCCTCGTTTCCTGAAAAGTTAATTTGTTATTTCAACATGAGTCTCAGCCTCTGTAATTAACCTGTGTGTGTGTGTGTGTGTGTGTGTGTGTGTGTGTGTGTGTGTGTGTGTGTGTGTGTGTGTGTGTGTGTGTGTGTGTGTGATGCGGTCGCAACAGTTTGCCTTAAAGAAACGTCTTCGTTTTCGTCTTAACCTGCGATGAGCCGGTGAACTTGTCGCCTGACGATGTCATTGTTCTGTTCAACCGATCACTGATCAATAACCGACTCCGCCCCCTCCTGACTCTGATCAATATCAGAAGCAACACACACATGTTCACACTGATAAAACACACACACACACGTCTGGACTGATGCGATTGGACGCCGCTCTGACCTCCATGTGACCCGACAGTCATGTGACCTTTGAACTCTCGACCTGGACTCATGTGATTCACTGTCGTGTGTCGAGGTCACATGACCTTGTAGATCACTAACTGTTCAGTCCTCAGTCGTCTCTTCTTTTATTTATTTACTTTTTTATAAATGTGATGCAACGAGATTTTCCCATGATTCATTGCAGCAGCAGGTGACGTTTTTAATCTGGACGTGTAGTTAAAGCTAAAGGTCACGTGACCTTTCACGTCGTCAGGTATTGTGGTCGATATTGTGACACGTCATCAGGGAGAAACTGTGAGCTATCGAAATTAGCCGAGTTAGCTAATGTGTTAGAGTTAGCATAGTGCTGTTTAAGCCCAGTTAGCTAATGTAGCTATCAGAGCTAATGTAATTAAATTAGCTAAGGTGATGCAAAGGTAGCTAACGAGGCAAGTTAGCTCATGTAGTGAAGTTAGCTAATGTAGCCAAGTTAGCTAATGTAGCCAGGTTAGCTAATGCAACCAAGTTAGCTAATGTAGCCAAGTTAGCTAATGTAGCCAAGTTTGTTAACGTAGCCAAGTTATCAAATTGAGTTAGCTAATGTAACAAAATTGTTTTGTTTAACTCAATAAAGTAGCTAAGTTAGCTAACGTAGTTATCAAGTTTTCAAACATAGCCGAGCTATTTTAGCTAATGTAGCCAAATTCGCTAACAGCTAATGTGATAGAGTTAGCATAGTGTAACGTTTACTGTTAGAGTCAATGTAATCACAGTAGCTACGATGATGCTCCAGCAGCTAACGAGGTGAAGTCTGCCTGTTTTTCTTGTCAGCTCTGTATTTATAACTAGAGGTTGTTATGTTTTACGTGTTTGTTTTTCTGTCTTCAAAATAAATAAATAAACAAATAAACAACAGTTTGAATAAATCCAGAAACCAGGACACGACAGACAAGAAGAAGAAGAGGCTCTGAGATTGAAACAGAAACAGCAGGTGAAATATCTTCACCGCTGTGTGTGTGTGTGTGTGTGTGTGTGTGTGTGTGTGTGTGTGTGTGTGTGTGTGTGTGTGTGTGTGTGTGTGTGTGTGTGTGTGTGTGTGTGTGTGTGTGTGTGTGTGTGTGTGTGTGTGTGTGTGTGAGAGAGAGATGAATGGTCTCATTTGCGGTCGGTGCCTGGAGGCCACACACACCGATGTCGCCGCGCGGCTGCGGAGACTTTATCTCTCATATTTATCACGAGCAGAAGTTAAAAATGAATAAATCGACTTGAACATTAATTCAGAAAATAAAGAACACGTATGTTCCACCAGCAGGAGGAGATATGTTTATGTTTCTTTATGCTACGACTCATTCTGAAGCCGTTAGCTAAAATATAACTACATCACTGAAGGTACTTAAGCTAGCTTAGCTAACTAAATTTCCTCTACAAGCTAAGCTAGCTATTGTAGCTTAGCTACATCAGCATGTTGCAGCTAAATTAGCTGATGGATGAAGTAAGCTAACGTAGCTTAGTTAACTTGAGTTAGCTAAAGCATCGAAGTTAACTTAAGTATAACAAAAGCTGTGGCTACATCAGCTAAGAAAGGTGAAGTATGAAAGTTAGCTCAAATAAAAAAATGGGTATCAAAGTTAGCCAAGCTAATGTAGCCATGTTAGCTAATATAATGTGTTAAGGATAGCATCAAAGTTAGCCTAAGTATAAAGAAACTAGCTAATTAGCTAAGATGGCTATATAAACTACGGAAACTGAAGTAACAAAGTTAGGAAAGGTACCCAGTTAGCTAAGTTAGCTATTGCAACCAAGTTAGCTGAGATAACGTGTTTAATAAGGGAACAAATTTAGCTAAGCTAGCTGAGGTGGCTACATAAGATAAGAAAACTGACACAACAGTTAGCTTAAATAACAAAATTGGCTAACAAAGTTAGCTACGCTGTCTTAAATAGCTGAGTTAGCCGACGTAGCCATGTTAGCATCAGTAGCTAATAAGTGGTCGGTTACAATTAACGATGTGTTAAAGTTCTGTTTAATCCTCAAATAATGGAAAGAAACATGTCGAGACACACACACACACACACACACACACACACACACAGAGACACTACATCCATCACTGCCAAGGTGTGTGTTGAGTCGTCATGTTGGTTGTGGAAAGTGCTTCATCAAACTGACTTTCTTGACTGTGTGTGTGTGTGTGTGTGTGTGTGTGTGTGTGTGTGTGTGTGTGTGTGTGTGTGATAGATATTTAATAAAGACAAGCAGCTTCTTTTCTTTCATCCTCTGAGGGAATCAGGTCAGAGGTCAAAGATCAAAGGTCGATGTTATTATCTCGTCACACAGACGTCGTCTCCGTTAACATGTTTTTTTTATCGTACGTTTCATCGTATTTATTAACGATGTTGTCGTCTCTTTGTTTGGTTTCTGCTTGTAACAGGTTGTAAATATGCAGTTTACAGTTTCATGAAAAAGCAATGAGGTCGAGGCAGCCACGAGCATAAACAAATCACACACACACACACACACACACACACACACACACACACACATCAATAATGCAGCAGCTGGTTTGTGTGTGTGTGTGTGTGTGTGTGTGTGTGTGTGTGTGTGTGTGATTTAAAATCAGCTGTGTCCAACAACAGAAAAACTTCTCACGTGTACAAACAGATAAATATACCTAAGTTAGCTGCTTAAGCTAACTAGGCTACGTTAGCCTAATTTAACTTAACTACCTTAGGCTCAGCTAAACTAGCTACTTAAACTCAATAAGCTAACTTTAACTTAACCACCGTAGCCTCAGCTACCCTAGCTACTTAAGCTAAGTAAGCTAACTAGGCTATGTTATCATAATTTAACCTAGCTACCTTAGGCTTAGCTACTTAAGCTAACTCAACTAACTAGGCTACATTAGCTTAATTTAATCTAACTACCTTAGCTTCATTAACAGCCTAAGTTAAGTTAACTCAGTTAACTATGCTACATTAGCTTCATTTAAGTTAGCTACCTTAGCCTCAGCTAACCTAGCTACTTAAGCTAACTTGGCTACATCAGATGTTATCAGCTACCTTCATGTCTGACGCAAACGGACAGAGCCGTTGTTTATTTACAAAAAGGCGGCGGCTGCTAGTTGCTATCCGGTTAGCAACTTGCTAGGTACCGTTAGCTTCTAGTCCTGTAGGGGGCCACGGTGATTCGGGTTCTGCTCAGGTGTAGAACTGGCACAAGAACCAGAACCAGGACTCCAGTCTGCAGCTGTGGTTAGAATGCTAGCTTTTAGCATTTAGCGGGCTAGCTGTTGTCATGATGGCAAAGGTTTTAGCATCAAACTAAAACCTTTATTGATGTTGGTCTGTGGCAAAATGTTTCATTCAGAGCTGCGTTTTTATTGTGGTGATGCTGGCGCTAGTCCTGGTGTGTGTGTGTGTGTGTGTGTGTGTGTGTGTGTGTGTGTGTGTGTGTGTGTGTGTGTGTGTGTGATGTGTGTGTCAGCAGGTCTTTAGGGAGACTGAATTAGAGCTTCTTCGCCTCCACAGCTCTTCAGTGTTCAGGATCCTGTCAGTCAAGGACGAGGGATGAAGCCGCGTAATGAAATAAAATCTGTTCTCTCTCTTTCTCTCTCTCACACACACACACACACACACACACACACACACACACTGATGCAGATAGTTGTCAAGCGTCGTATCAATCAGATCTCGGGCCGATGAGACAGTAGTAATATTTGTTTCTCCTCCTGCAACGTCGACTACAACCACTTTGAATCTGTTCGATGCTAACATCATGCTAACATCATGCTAACATCATTAGACCGACCGCTTATTAGCTGTTGATGCTAACTTGACTACGTTAGCTAACCTTTTAGCTCTTCCAGCTAACTTTATTACTTTCGTTATATGTTAGCTTATTTAACCACTTCAGCTAATTTAGTCATTTCACCTAACTCAGCTTTGTTTAGCTCCCTTAGCTAACTTAAGCTGAACCTGTGATACCTTAGCGTGTGATATCTTTATGTTAGGTGTTTTAGTGGTTTGTGCTAATTTAGCATGCTGGTGTTAGCTTTTTGTTAAACTAGGATTAGTTTACTGTTAAATGCTAACATTAGAGAGCTAGTACGGTCACTGTGAGCATGTTAGCGTGCTAATGTTAGCCATTAAATCAGCTGTATGTAACAGATGAGGTACGGTGATTAAGTCATTAAAAGCAGACTTCATCAGAAAACACCCGCACGCTTCATCTCGGTTTGAAATCAGACAATTAGCGTTTAGCATCAAAGACAGATTCACACACTGTGAAGTGTGTTTGAGACAGACTCACCTCCACCGGCGTGAATCACACCCAAGGTGATTTCACCAACCGCGTTAAACACAAACTCCTGAGAGAGTCGACGCATCAAGTGGAGAAAAAAACAAATACAAGATGGTAGAAAAATAAAGTCTTTTGATTTGTTTTAGTCGGAGACACAGAGAGAGACTTATAAAGATCCTCATCAGTCCTCATCAGTCCTGAACAGATGGTCTGAGACCTGGTCTCACTGTCGTTGATCAAAACATCAAAACGAAGCCGCGTGGGAACAATGAACCTGAAAAACTGTTTGTAGGACGAGATATGTTACGTTGGTTGAAGTAATATCCAGTTTGACGTCTTTTGTTTTCACAACCAAATAGGTAACAATGAAAGTAAATGGGGCAGTCAGCCAAACATATCTAAATTGTCATTTTTTAACCACTAATAAAGCTCAAAATATCACATCACTTCAGCAGTAGCATGAATAGGGTCCTTACACATAAACTGAAGGACTGAGAACTTAGTAAAGTGTCTTTTCCTGATGACATGTTCCTTCACAGACACATGGTGAAGATGTGACGAAGAGATGCTAAGTGTTAGCGATGTTAAGTGTTACCAAAACTAAGCGTTGGTGATGCTAAATGTTACAGATGCTAAGTGTCAGCGATGCTAAACGTTAGAAATACTCAGTGTTAGTAAAGCTAAGTGTTAGCGATGCTAAACGTCAAAGATGCTAAACGTTTTTGATGCTAATTTTTAGCAGTGCTAACACTTACCTCACTAGGCTTAGCCTCACTAGCTCTTAGCTTTGCTAACACTGAGTATCTCTAACGTTAAGCATCGCTAACACTTAGCATCACTGTCGCTTAGCTTTGCTAACGTTTAGTCTCAGTAGCACCGAGTATCTCTAACGTTTAGCATCGCTAACACTTAGCATCTCTTCACATCTCCATTGTCTTGTTATTTACATCGGTTCATCAGACTCTTGTTGACTCATGTTTATTCATCTTCACGTCGTCACCACTTTGATCTTCGGGATCGTTGTGGTTTTGAGTCTTTTGTTTGTTCAGGAGGTAACGGATCCTCCGCCGGCTCCAGTTTCAGGCGGCGCCTCAGACAGACGAGGTGTCGTGTTCGGTCGATTCAGCAAACAACCGAAACAACCTGACGACTGAACTGAAGCTGCAGCCGCGGACGGTTTGATCGTTGTATCGTTCCATTGATTAACTGATCGATCGGCAGCAGCTGAGACGCTTCCTGAATTAATAACGTTGCTGCAGACGTTTATTTTGGAAACATGTACTTTTATTTTGAAAAGTCAGAGCAGGAGACGTGACCTTCCTGGTTCCTCGTCATGGTAACGTTTAATGTCGCAGGAGGAAGAAAGTTATTTTGATTATTATGACGTCAGGGTTCTAGAACACACAAGGTTCTGTAGGAGGTTGCTGTTGTCATGGAGGAGGTTCTCTGGTTCTAGTGGTTTAATGATCAGTGACAAGGTTCTGTTGTTACCTCAGGAACCTCCAGTGGCCACCGGAGGTTCTACGTGTTCCCTAAGACTTTCTGAAGATCATTTGGTTGTTGCAGAGGTTCTACATGGAGGGTTTAATGTTCCATGACGAGGTTCTGGAGTTCCTTTGGTCAACAACAAGGTTCTCTTATTCCCTCAGGAAGTTGTGGCAGCATTTAGAGGTTCTACGTGTTCCAAAGACTTTTCAAAGATCATTTGGTTTTTGTGAAGGTTCTACATGGAATCAAAGAAGGTTTACTGTTCCATGACGAGGTTCTAGAGTTCCTTTAGAAACAGGAAGTCAACAAGGTTCTCCTCAGGGAGTTGTAGTAGCCACTGGCGGTTCTGTACGTTCTCTAAGACTTTCTAAGGATCTTCTGGTTGTCATGACGGTTCTGTATGGAATTCCAGAAGTTCTAATGTTCCATGATGAGGTTCTAGAGTTCCTTTAGAAACAGGAAGTTAACAAGGTTCTTTAAGAGGTTCTAGTGACCAACGACAAGGTTCTGCTTGTTCTTTATAAGGGTGGATGTGTGTCTGGAGGTCTGTTATTGATGAGGTTCTAGTTCAGGAGGTTCTCAGGTTTGTTTAGGATGTTTTACTGGAGGAGGAAGGTTCTAGATGACATTTGAATTGTTCCCTCTGGAGGTTGTAGTGGCCATTGGAGGTTCTGCGTGTCCACTAAGTCGTTCTACGGATGTTCTAGAAGTTCTAAAGGTTCTATGTGTGGTTCTTGAAGTTTTAGTCAATGAAAAGGTCGTAGGTGTTCTTCAGGGTGATGTAGTGTCCACTGAGGTGGTTCTAGTTGTACCTCTAATTCTTGGCGTTCTAGTGGTGTTTGACGTTCTCATGACTGTTTCGGATGTTTTTAATGACTATTGACGAGGTTCTACGTGTATTGAAAATGTTTCCAGGGATGTTCTAGACGGTTCTTTGTGTAGGTGAAGAAGGTGACGAGGTTCTAGGTTGTATTGAAGTTCTGCAGGTCTTAAAGAACGTGTTGGTTCTTCCAGGTTTTGTTCGTGCGTAACATTGAATTTAAAGTCTTTAATCTGGTGTGTTTATCAGATGGTTGTTGGTGTAGTGAACGTTTCCTTCGGTTCCACCGTCACGCTGCATCTTTAATGGAGCGTGTAAAGAGGGAGAGAGGGAGGTAGAGCGAGGTAGAGAGGAGGAGGGGGTGTAGGGAGGGTGGAGGTGGAGGGTGGGGGCAGGGGGGTGTAGTGTTTCCAGTGTTTCCAGCTCGGATCAGTCGCCTCAGAGCTGCTGAAGCTGCTGCAGCGCTCGGATGCTGCTCTCTTGGTTCAGCGCCGACTGTTCGCTGAGAAGGAAGCAGCGGGGGGGTGGAGGTCTGGTCTGGTGTGGTCTGGTCTGACGGAGCGGTTCTTATGGTTCTAGCAGTTCTAACGGTTCTAACAGGATTATAACAAACCAACTCTTTCTCTAACGTCTTCTCTCTGTTGAGATGCGGCTTCTCTTCGCCGTCACACTTTAATAAATATGATGAAATGGCAGCCGCGGAAGAAGGTGAGTCTGTTTTACTACTGAACTTGTTGGAGCTGTATGTGGGGAGACTTAACATGTTGAGATTGAACATTTTGAGGACTTAATGTGTTGAGACTCAATGTTTTGAGACTGAATGTGGTGAGACTTAACATGTTGAGACTAAACATGTTGAGACTGAACATGGTGAGACTTAACATGTTGAGACTTAACATGTTGAGACTGAACATAGTGAGACTGAACGTGTTGAGGACTGAATGTGATGAGGACTGAACATGTTGAGGACTGAATGTGATGAGGATTGAACATGTTGAGGATGAACGTGGTGAGACTGAACATGTTGAGGACTGAACATGTTGAGACTTAACATGTTGAGACTGAGCGTGTTAAGGACTGAATGTGGTGAGGACTGAACACGTTGAGACCAAACGTGTTGAGACTGAACATGTTGAGGACTGAACATGTTGAGGACTGAACATGTTGAGACTGAACATGTTGAGACTTAACATGTTGAGACTGAGGACATGTTTTGAGGACTGACTGAGACAAATGTTGAGACTTAACATGTTGAGACTGAGCGTGTTAAGGACTGAATGTGGTGAGGACTGAACATGTTGAGACCAAACGTGTTGAGACTGAACATGTTGAGCTTCAACAGTTTTTTAAAGATAATCCGGTTCAGTGACGTGACTCTGGGATTATTGAGATTATTAACGACACGTGAGGAAAATTCCACAAAAGATAAAAGAAAAGTCGTTAATACACAGAGAAGTGAAACTATTGATGATTGATTGATTGATCCTCATTGTCTATTTTCACCTTGAGGTTGGTGTTTGTAGAACAGGAACCGGAACACTTCAGTATGTTCTTTAAGAACGTTGTAGTCAGTGTCAAGGTTCTGTTGTTCCTTCAGGTTGTTCCAGGTTTGGTTGGGTCCTGTTATGACTACTGAGGAGGTTCTACAGGTCCAGGTCCAGAAGGTTCTTCTAGAAGGTTCTAGTTCTTTGGCTGTTAGAGGTTCTATGTGTAGTTTTGAAAGTTCTCGTGGTCAGTGACAATTCTACAATTCTAGAGGTTCTTCACCTTGTTGTCCTATATGTTAGTCTCGGTGGTTGAATATAAGGTTCTGTAGTTTATTTACAAGATTCTAGGTTTGTCAGGTGGTTCTAGAAGGTTCTATAGTGGTTCTGAAGATCATTAAGAGACTGTAGTAGTACTGTGACTCAGCGGACGTAGTAGAACGTCACCACTGTTCTCATAGTGAGATAAATGTAGAACAGCGTTTGAGAACCAGCCCAGTGTTTGTCGTTCTGAAGAGATAAAGTGGAACAGTCACGTTCCGTCTGAGCAGGAGGAACGTGTGATATTCTAAACCTCCGTCTGAGCGGAGGGACTTGATGTGTGACCACTTCAGGTCCTGGATCACAGATCACAGGACTTGGCTCCTCTGGGAGACCCAGACCCTGATCTTCAAGTGGTGGATCCAGCTGTGACGGCAGGAGAACCACAGGACCCCCGATACCCCCACCCCCCACCCCCTCTGAGTGTTAAGTGATAAGACAGTCAGCTGTCACGGCGCCGCCACCAGAGAATGAATACGACCTGATCCAACGTCAACAAGACGTCTGGATGTTTGGGAGAGTAGAGAGAGTACGACGACTGCTACTGTTACTACTACTACTACTGCTACTACGACTGATACTACTACTACTACTACTATTGATACTGTTACTACTACTGATACGACTACTACTACTACTACTACTGATACTGCTACTACGACTGATACTACTACTACTACTACTGATACTGTTACTACGACTGATACTACTACTACTACTACTACTGATATTGTTACTACTACTACTACGACTGATACTATTGATACTACTGATACTACTACTACTACTACTACTACTACTACTATACTATTGATACTACTGATACTACTACTACTACTATTATTACTACAACTACTAATACTACTACTGCTACCACAACTACTACCATTACTATGACGACTACTGCGACCACAACTACTACCGTATCTTGTTTCAGTGCCTTAGCTGACTTGCTCAGTGATGTGACGTCTGTTTGGTCAAACATTGTCAATGTGAAAGTTTTAAAATCTACAAGACACAAGTGAAAACAGAAAACAAAGTGAAATATAACAGAAGGAAAGTTTAGTTTCAGTCTGCAACTGAAGAATCAAACCGTTTTCTTTCTAAGATTTAAAATCTGTCGTCGCCTCAGAAACATGGTCGTCGTTCCTCTGGTAGCGTCGGTGATCCAGCGGAGCGTCCTCCTGTGGGCTCTGACGAGACTTTAAAACACTTCCCTTCACACTTTTGTAGCGAAGATGAATATTTATCAGGCTGAAGCTTTCGCTTTTATTTTACCGAAGGATTCTGGGTCGTTTTTATCTCGACAGGAAGAGAAATAAAAACAGAAATGAGGAATGTGCAGAAAATCAGATGCGTGGATGGTTCATCGGGGAGTCGTGAGGTGAAGAAAAGGTAAAATACTCAACGAACGTGTGAACGTGAACGGCCTCAATTACGTCTTCGTACGCTCTGGAGTTTCATCGCTAACGAGCAGCGGTGAGACGCTCGCTCTTATTCGTCCTCATTAGTCTGATTTATGGCGATTTATCCTCCTTGACCCAAATAGTGTTAATCCTACGTGGATGTTTAGTATGTAGGTGACTGTGTCACAACTTTAAAGCTGCTACATGTAGGTTTTATGCTAATGCAACGTAGCAAACATTAGCAACATCAGCACTTTTGAAAAACGTAGCAGGATTAGCATCAAACTTCATTGTTATCGCTAGCTCCTCTACAACTGTTGGATCCTTCGTAGGTTAAACTTTGTTAGCTGAAGTAGCTAAGTTAGCTTGAATAGCTAAACTGCTAGCTAACAACAAAGTTAGCTTAAACTTATCTAAATTAGCTTATTTAGCAGAGATGGTTATAAATGTAAAAATATCTAAATAAGATGTGTTAACTGATGTTGTCAGGTTAGCTTAGGTTGCTACATTAGCGTAAAGTGCTAAGGTAAGTTAGCTAAGGTTAGCTGAAGTAGCTAAATTAACTGATACTAAAGTAACTAAATTACCTAAAAACAAAATACCACATAATACCTTAGCTAACAACTGAGTTAGCTAAAGTATCACAAGCTAATAATTGCTAGCTAAGTTAGCTTTGATTGCCTGAGGTAAAAAGGTAAGTTAGCTAAGACATCTAAACTAGCTCGGTTAGCTGAAGTAACTGAAATAACTAAACTACGTTAAAATAAAGTACCACTTAAGCTAGCAACAGAGTTAGCTAAGGTATTAGATGTTTAAATAGTTAAGTAACCTAAGGTATTGACGTTAGCTAAGCTAGCTGAGGTGGTTAAGTTAAGTAAGTTAGCTAAAGTTGCTAAAAAAGACACCAAATTTAGTTAAGGTACCTAAATTAGCTTAGTTAGCTGAGATGGCTACAAAAGTAAAAAATTAAGATAAAATTAACTGATGTTGCCAAGTTAGCTGAAGTAGCTAAATTAACCTAAATTGCTTAGCTTAGCTGAGTTAATTAAGGTAGTTAGCCAAGGCATCTAAACTAGCTAGGTTAGCTGAAGTAGCTAAGCTAGCGGAGGTGGTTAAATAAACTAAGTTGTCTGAAGTATAGTAACTTTAAACGTTCAAGACAACACAGTCAGCTAAGGTGTCTGAATTAGCTTAGTTAGCTAATTAGCCCTTAGCTAAGAAATCGTAGTTAGCTAAGTTAGTGGAAGATAAGTTAACCAAGTTAGCCGTAGCAGTTAAATAAGCTAAGTTAGTTAAGAGAGGAAAGAAATGAAATGAAAAAGAAAAAAATGAAATTAAAGTCACAGTTTTATGTAGAAAATAGTTAAAATAAACAAAATAGTCAAACTATAAATAATACATAATATTATTATCATTTTTTTTTGATTTATCTAAAAAGAAAATAGGAGTCTTTATTTAAAACAATGTATTTTAATTGAAATATATTTTTTAGATTTGAAAAATATAAATGATATAATTTGTGATTAAAAATATGATTAAAAATAAAGAGAATTGTTATAAAAATATTATTAAAAATCAAACGGAGACGAAGAGAAAACGTCTCCAGATATCGTCAAGGTTTCTGTTCTGAGACTGAGGCATGATGGGAAACACAGCAGGAGTGTGTGTGTGTGTGTGTGTGTGTTGAACCTATTTATAGTGAAACCATCAAACCTGCTTCAAGTCTCAGAGGAACCGAGCTACCAGAGCTACGACGCTAACGATCCACGTTTGTTTCTGAACTAAAGAATCTGTTGCTGTTTTAATCAACGCTAGGCTCCGCCCCCTTAGTGCTGTCGACAAATAAGGTCATATTACGTCACAGGTGGCGACTAGTTAGCTGAAATAGCTAAGTTACCTAAGTTAGCTAAGGTATCTACATTAGCAAAGTTAGCTAACGTAGCCAAATTAGCTGAGATGGTTAAATAAGTTAACTAAGTTGTAGTAATAATGTTAGCTTAAGTATCGAAATTACCTCCCTACGTTAGCTTAGTTTATAACTAGCTGACGTTAGCTTGGTTTACAACTAGCTGACGTTAGCTTAGATTATAATTAGCTGTTATTAGCTTAGCTTATAACTAGCTGATGTTAGCTTGGTTTACAACTAGCTGACGTTAGCTTAGCTTATAACTAGCTGACGTTAGCTTGGTTTACAACTAGCTGACGTTAGCTTAGCTTATAATTAGCTGACATTAGCTTAGCTTATAACTAGCTGACGTTAGCTTGGTTTATAAATAGCTGACGTGAATAGTTCACATTTAACCTCATGCTAACATTAGCATGTTATGTGTAGAGGACAGACTGGAACACTTGATTAAAATGCTAATGTTAGCTTGTATTTTGGATCATTAATCACTGGTCGATCAATCGATGCATCGTTACATCTGTCGTGTTCAAACAGTCGTGAAAACATGAGTTTGAGTCGTCTCCGTTCACACGTTTCCTTCTGTTTTCATTAATTAACGCCGGCGTCTCCTCGGAGAACGTGGCCCAGTTTAAAACGAGCTGCTGCTTCTCTACGACTCAACCGTTGAATCGCGATGTCACGCTTCATTGTTCCACAATTACGATTCAATTACGCAGAAGAAACGCTCGGAATGTGATTATAGACGAGGAGATTCAGGATGTTTTCTTTTTATTCCTCCTCCTCTTCACTGAGACAACCAGACTACAACGATGCTCGAGTCCACGTCAGCATGAAAACAGCTGCAACATCAAGTGGACTATTTATACCTGGATGCCGTCAGAAAGGTCAAAACCCTCAGCGCTCGACATCCTGGCGGCGTAGCGTTAGCGTAGCATTGACATGAGGACAAAGTTACTCTCTCAAGTCATTCAAGTCACAGTTTAAAACTGACACAGCTTCTTTTTACTGAAAAGTAACGGCTACGACGTTAGCTGAAGGAGCTAAGTCAGCTGAGCTAATGAAGCTGAAGTCACAGAGTTAGCTTAAATAGCTAAATTAACTGAGCTATTATAGTTAGCCAAGTTATCTAAACATAAACCAAGTTAATATTGGTTAGCTATAAAACAAGCTAACTTCAGCTGGTGATAAAACAAGCTAACATTAGCTAGTTATAAGCTAAGCTAATGTCAGCTAGTTATAATACAAGCTAACATCCGTTAGGTATAAACCAAGCTAACGTCAGCTAGTTACAAACCAAGCTAACTTTAGCTGGTAGTAAAACAAGCTAACATTAGCTAGTTATAAGCTAAGCTAATGTCAGCTAGTAGTAAAACAAGCTAACAACGGCTAGTTATAAGCTAAGCTAATTTTAACTAGGTATAAATAAAGCTAACATCAGCTAATTATAAACCAAGCCAACATCAACTAGCTATAACCTAAGCTAATGTCATCTAGCTGTAAAAGAAGCTAACATTAGCTGTAAAACAAGCTAACATTAGCTGTAAAAGAAGCTAACATTAGCCAGTCGTAGTAATGTTTGTGTTTTTCAGAGTTTAGTGTGTATTTGTTGTGCAGCGTCTCATTAAGACGTCGTTAATTCTTTGTTTCACTGTTTGTTTGACGTGTTGTTGTTGCAGGTTTTTGTTTCTTCACGTCGTCGTCGTCGTCGTTTGTTTTTGAGGCCGTTTGAGTCTTAAAGACTCAGGAATGTGTTTGTAAACGTGAAGCTATTTTAGGTCGTGCTCAGCGTGGGTTGATGACACGAAAAACAAAAACAAATCCAACGAGAACCGGGACACAGACGCTACGCTAACGCTAACGCTCTGATAGCATCAGAACCAGAACCAGGACCAGGACCTGGAGATAAACTGAACCTTCTGGACTTAATTCAAATAAAATAATTAAAGTTTAGAGCTGCTGAGGATTTATTTTTATTAACCGGTTGATTTGTAAAATAAAAAGCTGTTGAAGAGCTAATCCTCTAAACCGGATCAGTCACAGACCTGGATCTGTTCCTGGTTTCTACTGTCACTACAGGAGCTACAGAGGATCTAAAGTCCTGGATCAGGTTTCAGTCTAAAGTCCTGGATCAGGTCTCAGTATAAAGTCCTGGATCAGGTCTAGTGTAAAGTCCTGGATCAGGTCTAGTGTAAAGTCCTGGATCAGGTTTAGTGTAAAGTCCTGGTTCAGGTTTCAGTCTAAAGTCCTGGATCAGGTCTCAGTATAAAGTCCTGGATCAGGTCTCAGTGTAAAGTCCTGGATCAGGTCTAGTGTAAAGTCCTGGATCAGGTTTAGTGTAAAGTCCTGGATCAGGTCTAGTGTAAAGTCCTGGATCAGGTCTAGTGTAAAGTCCTGCATCAGGTCTCAGTGTAAAGTCCTGGATCAGGTCTAGTGTAAAGTCCTGGATCAGGTCTAGTATAAAGTCCTGGATCAGGTCTAGTGTAAAGTCCTGGATCAGGTCTAGCGTTGCCTCCAGGTGTAGTTGTTCCTCTGAGGTCAAAGTGTCAGAGTTTGATTGACAGATTAATTAACCCCTCCCCCTCCTTCATCTGTTGTTGAACAGTTTCCTTCTTCATTGCTTCAGAGACGCCGTTAGCTTAGCTTAAGCTTAGCATCGGGCCTTTACTGATCATTACTGTGCTTTTATTTTGAAATCACAGCCTCTTCTTTGTAGCGAACAATCAGTTTTTATCTCAGAGGATTAAATCTTTCTCTCCAACATCTGTTTGTGTCTGAAAACACTCGTCAACATCGTCATCAACATCGTCGTCAACATCGTCGTGTCCACTTGACGGTTAATGGTCCGTGTGGGCGGAGTTTGGCGGTCGCCGCGGGCGACAGACGGCGACGCCTGATCTGTTTGGCTTCAGATAAATAAATAAACAAATGTGTGTTCCCTCGACGGCGCTCGATGCCAAACGACCCTGACTCACATATGGTCCTCGCACTTAGACACGCTAACGTTGCTAACGTCGCTAACATCGCTAACGCTGAAGATAAAACCAACAAACCTTTTCTTTTTAAAGTTTAACTCCTGCTCCTGCTCCTCCAGAAACATCACAGCTGCTGGTGTCACGTCTTTATTGGTCCCCGTGGAAACGCTGGTTACGACCACTCCAGCTCAATTATCGCGACTTAGCGAACGTCCCAGAGAAACGCTGATAAATATTCATGCTGGGAACAGTTGGTGAGCGTGTGCACGTGAACGTGCACGTGAAACACCAGGTTCTTTTACTTTTACTGAAAAATTCATATTTTAGATGATGAAGGTGTTTTAGTTTCAAAGTTTAGCAGATGCTAATTAGCTAGTAGCATGTGTGTTTTCGTGTCAGGAGGCAGCTGGACTTGGTGGTGGTTCTGGTTCTAGTTCTGGTTCTGAGTCTGGCCAGGTGGAGACCTGAGATAAGAACCAGAACCAGGAGAGATGATGGCTGTTTGACAGCTAACAGTGTTAGCATGCTAGCTGTTTGACAGCTAACAGTGTTAGCATGCTAGCTGTTTGACAGCTAACAGTGTTAGCATGCTAGCTGTTTGACAGCTAACAGTGTTAGCATGCTAGATGTTTGACAGCTAACAAACGTTAGATGCTAGCTGCTTCATGGCTAACAGTGTTAGCATGCTAGCTGTTTGACAGCTAACAGGCAGGTCTCTGATCCTGCTAGTGGACTTGGTCCTCAGGTGGTTCTGACTGTGGTTCCAGTTCTTCTCATGTGGACACATGAGTCCAGAACCAGAACGGGGACTTAAGTCTGCAGCTGATGTTAGCAGCTAGCTGTTAGCATCTAACAACATGATTTAACTGAAGTAGCTTATTTGCTAAGGTAACAATGTTAGCTAGACCTGATCCAGGTCTTTAGATCCTGAGACCTGATCCAGGTTCTCGTTCACGTCTTCAAGTTCATCAGGTTTGTTCTTGTTTCTAATTTGTTTCTTGTTCGTCAGATTCGGTTTTATGGTCGAACCAGTTTTTATTAGAACCTGTTCTGATAATTAGAACCGGATTTTATTAGACCCCGATCGGTTCTCTCCGTCAGAGATCAGAGGCGGTGAAGAAACCACGTTTAGAAATATAGATAAATAAATAAATGGAAAATAACAACAACATAAACATAAATAAATAGATAAAATATAGAATCAATAAAAATAAAGATGAATAATTAAAAATAAAATAAAAATTGGATAAATAAAAATAACTTGACAAATAAAAATAGAATAAATAGAAAAAATAAATAAATTAAAAATAAACTTAACAACAAAAATAAATAAATATAGAAAAGATAAATTGAATAAAAATAAAAGGTATTGATTAAATGTGAAAATAAAAATCCAACTAAGACGTGTTCATTTGTTTGTTTATTTATTTATTATTTTAGGTTGAAGTAACTAATGAAACCTCAACGTTTCACTTGTTTTTGTTTTTTTCTGCGACATCAATCTCCATCACGTCGCTTCGCTGCGTCTCCGTCTCTCGTGTCTCCATCTGTTCCCGATTACTGACGCTCACCAGCAGTAATTGAAGCATCTGTTCATCCGCCGAGCGTCCGTTTGTTCCGACGCCTCGATGCTGTAAAAACGTTAAACTCCTTTTTACCGCGTCTGGACTCGGATATCGACCGACGTGAAGACGGGAATTTAAAAAAATGTAAATTCATAAAAGACATAAATTCATAAAAGGCCGAATTCGGAAAAAACAGGCGTAAATTTATAAAAATGCAGAAGATGTGAATTCATAAAACAATTAATTCATAAAAAATCAGTCGTAAAAGATTAAAAAAAAAAAAAAATTGTATTGCCTGGGACTGGACCGATCTCTGCGATGTTCGCGTTGACCTGCTGATTTCAGCTCCGTTAAATCTGTTAGCTCCAAAACATTAGCGTATTAGCATGTTAGCATGCTAACATTAGCAAAGCAACACTGGCCTACTGAAGTCATCACGTAGTTTTGTTTTGTCATTTTATAAACTTTTGAAGAAAATGTTTTTGTCTTTTTTCTGTCTTCTTGCTAGCATGCTAATTTTAATTTTTCTAGCGAATGAGGCTACGTAGTTTAGCGTCGCCAGAAGGTGGCGGTATCAGCTACGTTACATATAGCTGTAATAAAGAGTAGAAGAAGAGGCGTCTTATCTTTGTAGCTAGAAACGTAAAATCGTAAAGAGAGCGAGAAGGCTACGCTGATGTTAGCTGAGCATGCTAACCTGCTAACACCAGTCTGCTGCTGTTGCAAGAGCAGAGTGTCATGTAAACATGCTAGCAGCGTAGACGGGTAAAAGACGCAAATTTGTACATTTGGAAATTTTTTAACATCAAAGACATAAATTGTAAAAAGACGTAAACACAACAATTCACAGATACGATTATTGAAACATTAATATAAAGTCCTACACACATTAGCGTTAGCGTTAGCAGCATTAGCCCCGCCCTCTTTTTAACAGACGTCGTGTTGGTTTTTGTCGTTGGTTCGTTTGGTTTTAAATACCTGGAAAAACCAGACGAGACAGAAACGACCGGTGAAGAGT
Source organism: Polydactylus sextarius (assembly GCA_016801845.1). NCBI lineage: Eukaryota > Metazoa > Chordata > Actinopteri > Polynemidae > Polydactylus > Polydactylus sextarius. The sequence goes on from CM028931.1 coordinate 17,145,980, forward strand.
TTGTCTCTGATCTGACAAGATGCTCCAGAACACCGCTGTGTGTGTGTGTGTGTGTGTGTGTGTGTGTGTGTGTGTGTGTGTGTGTGTGTGTGTGTGTGTGTGTGTGTGTGTGTGTGTGTGTGTGTGTGTGTGTGTGTGTGTGTGTGTGTGTGTGTACCCCCTGTATGTGCTTATCCAGACTGAGCTAATGGGCAGGATGTGGTTGGAGGTGGAGACAGACTCTTCCTGCTGTCACTTTCTGTCTGGCTCTGCCATGTTTACACCCTTGATGGGGGATAAAAAGCTCCGACACACACACACACACACACACACACACACACACACGTGTGCAGAGAAAGTGTCGTCCGTGCCGTGATTATAACATCAATGTGAGAGTAAACAGCAGCAGCAGCCAGATCAGTGTGGCGGTGACAGAGGTGGGCAGACAGGTGGGGACGTCCATATGTCGCCTCCTCCTCCTCGTCTACGTCCTCGCCCGCCGCCGGCACCTCGCCATCTCGCCATCTCGCCATCTCGCCGTCTCCAGCCTGGACGAGGGTCAGAGGGCGGGCGGACGCCTGGCGACGCTCAGCGTGATGCGTCTGGCTTCAGGAGCTGAAACAGGAAACACTTCTCTTTTCTCCAAAAATGACAAAAACTGAAGCTACACATGTTACAAATATTAGAAAAGTAGTTTTGTTTGAGATAAAAACATGATCCTGTTCAGTGGTTTTGGTATAAAAAAAAAAAAATCTCCTGGATTTTATTCCAACGTGTTCAGACGACACAGATCTACATAATTAAATTGGGCTAATAAAGATAAATTAGTCAAAATGCTAATGTTAGCATAAGGTTAGATAGTTGTTAGATAGTTGTTTTGTTAAAATAGCAACATTAGCTTGTTTATAACTACCTAACATCAGTTTGTCAATAACTAGCTAACGGTAGCTTGGTTATAACTAGATAACATTAGCTTATGGTATAGCTAGCCGACGTTAACTTGGCTTGTAACTAACCAACATTAGCTTGTTTTATAACCAACCGACGTTAGCTTGTTTTACAACTAGCCGACGTTAGCTTGTTTTACAACTAGCCGACGTTAGCTTGTTTTACAACTAGCCGACGTTAGCTTGTTTTACAACTAGTCGACGTTAGCTTGTTTTACAACTAGTCGACGTTAGCTTGTTTTACAACTAACCGACGTTAGCTTGTTTTACAACTAACCGACGTTAGCTTGTTTTATAACTAGTCGACATTAGCTTGGTTTACAACTAGCTGAAGTTAGCTTGTTTTCTAACTACCTAACCTAACAAGCTAACTTTAGCTTGTTTATTGTTTTATAGCTAGCTAACCTTAACTTATTTTGAAACTTGCTAGTTAGCATGTAACTTGCTAATTAGCGTGTTTCCTAAGAAAAAGTAGAGTCTAGACTTTATGCTAACATTAGCGTTAGCATCTTCTTGTTGTTAATCGTCCAGAGGTCGGGTTGAACTTTATCTATAATTACATTTATTGACTTTTTTTTTTTTTTTAATTGAATTGATCCACAACTTTATCGATTCTGTTCTTGTGTTGATTAATTTCTGTAAAGTATCTTTAAACTAAACGACGACGTATCGATCGCAGTCAAGACCGCAACCGCTTTTATTGTGGCGGGTGGTGATTTAAAGTCAACGTCGGCTGCTGCAGCTGCGATCACCGACCATTTATCCCACTTTGTGTTAATCAACAGCGAAGCGACACGACTGAAGGTTTATCGCATTAGACGAGACGCCGAACGAAACCGTCCGAGGCCGAGAGGGGGCGGGGCTACAGATAAAGACGGACGGCGTCCGAGGAGCCGGCGTGTAATCGAATTCCTCCGCTCTTTGTCTTCATCCACTCACTGTCGGGACAGATTAGACTTCACCAGGACGAGGGAGGACAGAGGATGATAAATGAGAGAAGAAGAGACGAGATAATTGAGTTACAGTCCGGTCGAGACGAGGCCTGAATGTGATGTCACGATCCGTCCTGATGAAGTGTCGGCCGTCGGTCCGGTGTTTGTAACGATAACGTCGGAGGTGTCGCGTCTTACGATATGTTGAGGAAAAAGTTCAAATGACTCCAGGTTCAAATCTGTAGAGACAGTAACTGTAGTACTTTGTTTATACTTCTACTATATTTCACCAGTTTTTTGGTTGACAACCTCCAATAAACCATAGAAGAAGAAGAAAGACGCAGAACTTAATGAAGCAGATACTGGCTCGGTAATTGTTTAATATCTTTAATTTGAAAAAATTAGGAAACATTTCACTCCTGTAGCCACTGATTTTAATAGCTTCAGTTTCAATTCTGTGCAATTTTTTTAGGCATTATTGGCTTTTATTTTGAAAGGTAGGGCCCAGAACCAGCTTCCTGTTGGTGGAAATCGATGGAAGTCAGTTTGAGGCTGCATCACTTGTGATTTCCAGAAAGAGTTGGAGAAACTAGCTTTACTTTGTTTATACTTTTACAATTTTTTGTTTGTCAACGTCCAATAAACCATAGAAGAAGAAGCAGAAGTTAATGTAGCAGAAACTAGATTAGTTAATATTTTAAATTTTAAGCAAGTTTTCAACATTTGACTCCCACAGCCACTGATGTTAATGGTTTCTACTGCTGAAACATATTATTTTTGGCCAGTTTTTTGTTTCAGTGGCTTTTATTTTGAAAGGTAGAGACCAGAACCAACATCCTGTTGGTGAGAAATTACCATAAGTCAGTTGGAGCTGCATTAGTAGTAATTTCTCTGCTCGAAAGACTTTTAGGAGCTAACTTTACCTAATTTATAGTCTAAATGTTTATGAGCTGCCACTAAACCATAGAAGAAGAAGCAGAACTTAATGGAGCAGAAACTAGAATCATTTATGTTGTTTATATTTTACATTTTAAAGATTTTTTTTAACATTTTACTCCTGTAGCCGCTGACGTTAATAGTTTCAGCTTCTGCTTCAACTATTTTTTCCCAGTTGTTTGGCATTGTTGGCTTTTATTTTGAAAGGTAGAAACCAAAACAACATCCTGTTTGATTTGAGTCAGTTTGAAGCTGCATCACTTGTCATTTCCAAGCTTGAAATAGTTTGAGAAACTAACTTTACTTTGTTTATACTTCTACTAGAATTCACCAAGTTTTTGTTTGTCAACGTCCAATAAACCATAGAAGAAGAAGAAGATGAAGAAGTTAATGTAGTAGTTGTTTTATATCAGCAAAACAGATGTTGAGGACAAATAAAATACAATATTTTTCTGTGAAATGTTGAAGTACAGAGTTTCCTTTGGGAGTTTTATTGTTTTGTTTTTATATCGTACAAACTTTGACACCAACGTGGATCAAAGTGTCACAAACTAAACTAAAACGCTGCAATTTTTAACGTCTGGTTTTTTATTTTCTTTCTCTCCGCAGGCCTACTTTCGTCAGGGAGTTGCCCTGCAGTACCTGGGTCGACACGCCGACGCCCTGGCGGCGTTCGCCTCCGGCCTCGCTCAAGACCCCAAGAGTCTCCAGCTGCTCGTCGGCATGGTGGAGGCGGCCATGAAGTCGCCGCTCAGAGGTACAAACAAACAGAAACGGGAGGGCAGAGTGGGACGGAGGCGCCGAGGAAACCGCCAAGTTTCTGTTTTTCTTTTGTTGTTTTATTCAGATAAACTCCTCCGGGATCGGAGAGATGTGAAAGTAAATAATTAAAACAGTCGATAAGACGAACGTGAAGAAACGTGAGATAAATAACACAAGGAAATTTAAAGTGAAACTGAAAGTAAAACGTAACCGACACTAGAAGTGGCAGATGGTCAACAGGGGGCGCCGTCTCCGCGCAACAATGTAACATGTTTTCATTTTAACTTCACGTGAATACGTTTACTTCTCATACACGTCCACCTACCGCGGGTAAGCATGAGTGTGTCTGTAGCTCACAATCACGTGATCCGACGCTGTGATTTCATTGGCTACACGGACACGGAAAGTTTAGTAAACCACTGATGTTCCCTGAAAATTTTGTCAACTGCTAATAAACCATAGAAGAAGAAGAAGAAGAACGTCGTGTAGCAGAAAAAGCAGCCAAATTTTCAACAGTTTTTTGTTCCAGTGGCTTTTATTTTGAAAGGTAAGGACCAGAACCAGTTACTTTGACGCCATATCGGTCATTTTATTCAAGTTTGGAACTGAGGTTTTATTTTGGAGTCGATCTAAACTGTATCTGTGGAAGAACCAGCCTGAATTTTTGGCACCAGCGTCTTTTATTTTGAAAGGTAAGAACCAGAACCAGCATCCTGTTGACAGAAGACGGCCACTAAGTACGTTTGGTTCTCTGGTGATTATTCTGTTCTAGAAAGATGTTTAGTTTACTTTGTTTATACTTTTACTAGAATTCACCACTTCTTTGTTTGTCAACGTCCAATAAACCATAGAAGAAGAGGAAGTAGAATGTTATGTGTCGTTCATGTAGTTTATTTTTTATATTTTAAGGATTTTTAACGTCTTTCTCTTGTAGCCAGTGATGTTAATGGTTTCAACAACTGGTTCAGTTCCACTGTCTTTTATTTTGAAAGGTAAGAACCAGAACCAGTTACTTTGATGATTTTATTTTGTCAGTGTTTTTGTTTTGTTACGTTCAAGTTTGTTCAAACGAGTTTAGATCCTGCAAACAACCAAACCCCAAACAACCAAACAACCAGACCCCAAACAACCAAACCCCAAACAACCAAACCCCAAACAACCAAACAACCAGACCCCAAACAACCAAACCCCAAACAACCAAACCCCAAACAACCAAACAACCAGACCCCAAACAACCAAACCCCAAACAACCAAACCCCAAACAACCAAACCCCAAACAACCAGACCCCAAACAACCAAACCCCAGACTCCAAACAACCAAACCCCAAACAACCAGACCCCAAACAACCAGACCCCAAACAACCAGACCCCAAAACCCAAACAACCAGACCCCAAACAACCAGACCCCAAACCCCAAACAACCAAACCCCAAACAACCAAACCCCAAACAACCAGACCCCAAACAACCAAACCCCAAACAACCAGACCCCAAACAACCAAACCCCAGACCCCAAATAACCAAACCTCAAACAACCAAACCCCAAACAACCAGACCCCAAACAACCAGACCCCAAACAACCAGACCCCAAACAACCAGACCCCAAACAACCAGACCCCAAACAACCAAACCCCAAACAACCAAACCCCAGACCCCAAACAACCAAACCCCAGACCCCAAACAACCAAACCCCAAACAACCAAACCCCAAACAACCAAACCCCAGACCCCAAACAACCAGACCCCAAACAACCAGACCCCAAACAACCAAACCCCAAACAACCAAACCCCAAATCCAACCCCCAAACATGCTGCTGACACAGTTGAACATTAACACAGTTGTTGTCAGAGGATCGAGGTCCGTCCCTCACTTGACTCACCTGACTCGTCTTTCCTGTCTGACACAAACGAGGAAACATTTTTCAGTCGGGTGCGGCTGCAGAGACACACGGACTGAAACATCAGATTCACCTTCACATCAAACTAACAACTTCCTCTGAGTGAGTCCAGCTACAGGAGAGAAAAGTAGAAAACTACAACACTGCTGCTTCAACCTGAAGACACTGAAGGTGAGTCTGACAAAGACACTAAGTTACAGACGCAACGTTTACAAACCAGGCCCCACGACTCAAAGAGAAAGTAAACCTCAGTGAAGTCAGTAGACGGGGGAGGGGAGCTACGACTGACTGTACTTTCTGTCTGCTGTGTTTTCAGCTTCACTCAGAGACTAAATGGCTTCCAGACTAGAGGAGGATCTCTGCTGTACCATCTGTCATCAGGTCTTTAGAGATCCTGTTCTTCTGTCATGTAGCCACAGCTTCTGTAAAGACTGTCTGAAGAACTGGTGGAGAGAGAAACCAACACCAGACTGTCCAGTCTGTAACAGAAGATCTTCAAAGACAGAACCACCTCTAAACCTGGTGTTAAAGAACCTGTGTGAGACGTTTTTACAGCAGAGAGATCAGAGATCTTCAGAGGATCTCTGCAGTCTGCACTCTGAGAAACTCAGACTCTTCTGTCTGGATCATCAAGAGCTGATTTGTCTCGTCTGCAGAGATTCAGAGAAACACAAAAACCACAAGTTCAGACCCGTTGATGAAGCTGCTGAACAACACAAGAAGAAACTTGAGGAAACTCTGGAGCCTTTAAAGAAGAAGATAAAGAGTTTAGAAGAAGTTAAAGTGAAGTTTGATCAAACAGAAAAACACATTAAGGTCCAGGCCCGACGCACAGAGACGCAGATGAAGGAGCAGTTTAAGAAGCTGCACCAGTTTCTAGAGGAGGAAGAGGAGGCCAGGATGGCTGCACTGAGGGAGGAAGAGGAGCAGAAGAGTCAGAGGATGAAGGAGAAGATGGAGGCTCTGAGCAGAGAGATAGCAGCTCTGTCACACACAGTCAGAGCCACAGAGGACGAGCTGAGAGCTGAAGACGTCTCATTCCTGATCAACTACAAGGCTGCAGTGGACAGAGTCCAGCGGCGCCCCCTGCTGGAGGATCCACAGCTGCTCTCAGGAGCTCTGATAGACGAGGCCAAACACCTGGGAAACCTCACCTTCAACATCTGGAACAAGATGAAGGACCTGGTCTCCTACAGTCCTGTGGTTCTGGACCCAAACACTGCTGGTCCAGGACTCATCCTGTCTGAAGATCTGACCAGTGTGAGACGAGGAGAGAGACAACAGCTTCCTGACAATCCAGAGAGGATTGATGATTCCTGGTCTGTTCTGGGCTCTGAGGGTTTTAACTCAGGGACTCACAGCTGGAACATTGAGGTTGGAGACAGTTCATACTGGATACTGGGTTTGTTATCAGAGTCTGTCCAGAGGGAGAGAAACATGTTGTCTGGATCATGGAGAATATTGTTCAATGAAGATAAATACTCAGCTCAGTCTCCATCGACTCCATTCACTGTTCTCTCAGTGAAGAAGAAGAAGATCCAGAGGATCAGAGTGAATCTGGACTGGAACAGAGGAAAGTTGTCGTTCTCTGATGTTGATACTAACACACACATACACACCTTCACACACACTTTCACTGACAAGATGTTTCCTTATATTTACAATCATGATTCAGCCCCAGTGAAGTTGTTACCAGTGAAGTTGAGTGTGACAGTGGATCAGATCAGTCAGAAGTGAAGTTGGTCTCCTGGTTGTGGTTCAGTCCATAAAACTGGGATTAACCCTTTAAAACCAACAGGAGCACCGTTGCTTCCATGTTTATATCTATTTTAAATGTCTGAGAATAATATCCTAGCATAGAGCTACTTCTCCATATGTTTATGTCTGATTGTACATGTCCTTTTGTAAATAGTTTATTTTGATCATGTTGACTTTTTGAACATTGTGCATGTGGTTGAAAGAGTTTTATCAACTTATTTAGTTACTATAGACGTGTTGTGTTCATATTATTAAAATTTGGGCTATGAAGGTTGTAATGATGTTTAGCAAATTAAAAAGCTCTAAAACGTGTCACTGCAGCAGGTTAAAATGTAAAGATATGTTCTGTGGTTCGGTTTCATTTGTTATTAAATGTTTTAAAAACAAACATTGTGACTCTTGATTGGTCCGACTGGTTAAACAACATATTTTCTTTGTCGGATTCCAAACGTAACATTGTTTCAACAGTTTCAGGAGCTTTTATTTTGACATTTCCTGGACGTCTCGGTGTTGATCACAGCTCTGTTCAGTCTGAGCTCGACGTGGTTGAAACCCCCAGGACCAAACATTAGCTCGAATTCTCCAGTCGCCCAGAAATGATTCAACCGTGGTTCAACATCCACGTTTCCTCCAACTGATCCGGATCAACTGCAGTTGTTTCACATTAGTTTGACTTGAGCAACGTTTCTGGCGTCAAAATGAAAAAAAAAAGAAAGAACCAAACCAGTCCAACCTGGATCGTTTGTTCTGAGAAACCAGGATGAAAACGTCACGTTGCAACTTCCTGAAAAACCTGTCACATACCAACTTTAACGTCGATGTTTCAACACAGTTTTATGTCTACACAGTTTAATTATAGTAAAGTTGGCTGAGGAGGCTACGTTAGCTAATGTAGCCAAGCTAGCTGAAGAGGCTACATTAGCTAATGAGGCCAAGTTAGCTGAAGAGGCTATGTTAGCTAATGTAACCAAGTTACCTGAAGTAGCTAAGTTAGCTAAAGTAGCTATGTCAGGTGAAGAGGCTAAGTTAGCTAATGTAGCCAAGTTAGTTGAAGAGCCTACTTTGGCTAATATAACTAACACAGCCAAGTTAGCTAAAGTGGCTACGTTAGCTGACTTAGCTAACATAGCTAGGTTACCTGAGGGCGTTTGAAACGGACTGATACAGGAAGTTGAGTCACATGGTGACATTACCATATAAATCTAGTTATTTCAACTAGCTTAGCCACTTTGACTAATTTGGCTACATCAGCTAAAGTTTGCTATTGCTACATAGCCAAGATTAGCATAAACTTTGTTTTTTATTTTGAGCTAAGTGTTTACTACAACCATGCTAACATGCTGATGTTAATATTTAACTGTGCTAAGCGCACGTTTGTGCTATCGCTACGTAGCAACAAGCAAGGCAAACAACCGTTAACTTAAACGTAAACATGTTAGCATGCCAATGTTGTCTTTATCGCTACAAAGACAACATTAGCATTAACTGCAGTTTGTGTATCATTCAAATTGCTAACATCAGTGTATTAGCATGCTGAGTTTAGCATCTAAACAGGCTGTATTTAGTTTTACTATTGCTACATAGTTAACATTAGCGCTAACCACTAACTTTTTTTTTAGCACTTTCAGTAAAATGTTAACATCAGTTTGTTAGCATGGTCATTGTGAGCATATTTCATGCTAATTTAGCCTTTAAGGTATTACTATTTGCAAAATAGCTTCCTGATGCTAACTAGCTAGCAGCTAATGCTAACATTAGTCTGGTCTCGTTTCGTCGTAGACTCCCTTGAGCCGACGTATCAGCAGCTGCAGAAGATGAAACTGGACAAGAGTCCGTTCGTGGTCGTGTCCGTCATCGGTCAGGAGCTGCTGACCCACGGTTTCCACGGCGCCTCCGTCGTGGTGCTGGAGGCGGGGCTAAAGATCGGCACCTGCTCCCTCAAGCTACGCGGCTCCGTCTTCTCCGCTCTAAGCTCCGCCTACTGGTCGCTAGGCAACTCGGAGAAGAGCATGGCGTACATGCAGCAGGACCTGGAGGTGACGAAGACTTTAGGTACGTCGACGAGCGACGACGACGTAGAGGAAACGGTGACGAATTAAAAAACGTAAACGTGGCGTTTGTTCTCCTCCCCCCTCAGGTGACCAATCAGGTGAGTGCCGAGCCCACGGGAACCTCGGCTCCGCCCTCTTCTCCAAAGGCAGCTACAGAGAAGCTCTGGCCAATCACAGGAACCAGCTCGTTCTGGCCATGAAGCTCAAGGACAGAGAGGTACGTGCTTTTATTGTGAAAGGACAAGCAGAACGTACGTGTAGCTAATTTGATACCTCACTCGTAACTTAGCAACATTAGCTAACTTGACTGACAAGCTCATTCTTATTGATTTAGTTATTTAACTAACTTAGCCAATTCAGCTCACTTAAGCTAATTAAAATAGCTTCATTAAAACTTGGCCAGGTTAGCTTCATTAGCTAACTTAGCCACATCAACTTAGCTAACAAGCTAATTTAATTTATACCTTAGCCATCGTTATAACCTAACTAACTTAGTCATTTGAGCTAACTTGGTTACATAACTTACTAACTTACCTAACACTGCTAACCTAAGCTAAGTAAAATAGCTCAGCTAGCTTCCTTACCTTATAAATTTAGTAATTTCAATTGACTTAGCAATTTAGCAACAGCTAATTTGGCTACATCAACTAACTTTGCCACACCATATAATTTAGCCAACATTGCTAACAAGCTAACTTTGTGATACCTTGGCTATCTTTGTTACCTTACCACATTATCTAACTTAGCTAACTGCTCTATCTCCGCTAACTTTGTTCACTTCGTTATCTTACTGATGTAGTTATTTCAGCTAACTTTGCTACCTCAGCTAATTTAGCAGCTTAAGCTAACGTAGCTACATTATGTAGGTTTCAGTTTGTCACAGTAAAAACAAAATGAAACAAAATGAAACATTGTAGCGAGTTAAGAATCTTTTGACGTTCTAACAACCAACCGTCTCTTGTTCACGTAATATGTCTGAAACTCTTTGAGGTGTTTTCTTCAGATTTGGTACAAACGTTCATGTGACATTAAAGAATAGTTGCGTTAATTTTCACGATCATAGGTCAAAGGTCAAGGTCGTTGTGACTCTTCAATCGCTGATTCTTCATCAGGTTTGTTAGAAACTAAACGGTGACATGTTTTGTGACTTTCAGAATTTGTCTTTTTCTTCTTTTTGAGCTCGTTTAGATCGACGCCCCCCCCCCCCACCCCCACCACCCCCCTCCCCAGCCTCAGGGGTGGCGGCGTAAACTCGTTGAAACACTTTGGACAGTTGTGACGAGCGTGGTTAATTAGATCACTGGAGCAGATTACACTTTGGCCCCTTTACGTCTTAAACTCAAAGTGAAGCTGTCGGCTTGTTTGTGTGTGTTTACCTTCGTTTAACTGCTTCCACGTGTGTGTGTGTGTGTGTGTGTGTGTGTGTGTGTGTCCTCACTTTGCCAGCTGCTGATTCAGTGTGAACACACAACATTGTGTCAGAGCAGATCCAATTACGTCTCCGTGGGTTAAATATTTTATTTAATCTGAGCCTGCGGCGCGTTTGTGGAATATTTTATTGTCTCTTAAATATTGTAAGAGAAACATAAACAACCTGTGTGTGTGTGTGTGTGTGTGTGTGTGTGTGTGTGTGAGATGCTCGGTTCAGACTCTCTGACTCTTGATTACATCTCGTTTTTGTTTCAGTTAATCGTGTTTTTATTCTTCATGTTGTTGTTGTTGTCGTTGCCGTTGGAAACGAGACGTTTCTTCAGATTTGACACAAACGTTCACTTGATTTAAGAAAAAGAAGATTTCAAAGAATCAAAGTATCAAAGAGCAGCGAGAAAACACATGGAGGTGTTAGCCACGTCAGCTAACTTGGCTATGTTAGCTAACATGGCTTCATGGGCTAACTTGGCTAATGTCTGCTAATGTTAGCGATCTTCACCGTTAGCTAATTTACGTATTTACGTCTTTTTTACATATTTGCTTCTTTTTACACGCAGAGAACTTCTTAACATATTTACGTCTTTTAGCATATTTCGGTCTTTTTACGTGTTTAAGTTCTTAACACATTATCGTCTTTTTACGTGTTTTTTGCGTATAGTAAAGTTCTTTACGTATTAACATCTTACGTGTTTTTTTTTTACAAATAGTTAAGTTCTTAAATATTCACGTCTTTACGTGTTTTTTAACGTTTGGTTAAGTTCTTTATATATTTATCTAGATATGTAGAACTAGTAAATATGCAAAACATACGTAAAAGAAAACGTGAATACGTAAAGATATAAATGTAAATTTGCAAAGAACGTAAACATGTAAAAAGACGTAGATCTGCGTCTCTTTACGTATCCACGTTCTTTACATATTTACGTTTTTTCGTATGTTTTTACGTGTTTACGTTCTTCATGTAATAACGTCTTCTTATGTGTTTTACGTTTTTTCGTGTTTTACATATTTACGTCTTTTCACGCGTTTCTGTAATAACGTCTTTACGTACGCTAGCTTGGCGCTAACTTAGCTAACGTTTTTACAGCTGTAACTCTGTTAGCTCGGCGGCTAACATCAGCTAACTGACAGTAGAGGAACCCGTCGATTCAACTCTCTGGTTTTATTCTTATAAAACGTTATCATTTAATATTAGATTTATTTATATTTATATGTTATTTCTTCCTTCACCAGACGACAGTTAAAACATATTTAAAGTCAAACTGTCGCCGCCTCAGACGCCACGATTGGATTTTTTTGTGTGTTTTCTGTCTTGAGGGAAATCAAACACTTGTCTGACCGCTGACACACACACACACACACACACACACACACACACACACGTCGTCGTTTATTAAATGTGTTTGTGCCTCGGAGACGTGTCGACTGGTTTCATGTGTTTAAACTCGTCACAGAACCGGAGCTTTTTCTCTCTGACTCACGTTAATCTGCCGCGGAGGATCAGTCACAGTTTGATTCACCTGCAGTCGAACTATTAATTCGTTTGTTGAAGATTCGAAAATGAGACAAAAGAGAAACTGAAACTAGAAACGTTTTCACCTTTTCTGACTGAAATTATTAAAAAAACTAAACAAAACTGTTTAGATTCGTTTTAAATGTAATTTAAAAAGAATAAAAGTCGTAAATGTACGATAATAAAAGACGTCAATTTTACAAGAACGAAAGTCGTACATTTAGGAAAATAAAAGTCGTAAATCTACGAGAATAGAAATCGTAAATTCACGAGATCAGCGGCTTTTATTCTTGTAAAATTACGAGAATAAAAGACGTCAATTTTACGAGAACAAAAGTCGTAAGTTTACAAGAATAAAAGACGTAAATTTATGACAATAAAAGTTGTAAATTCACGAAAATAAAAGTCGTAAATCTACGAGAATAGAAATCGTAAATTCACGAGATCAACGACTTTTATTCTTGTAAAATTATGAGAAAAAAAGTCAGAGAAGTTTATGAGAATAAGTCGTAAATTCACAAAAATAAAAGTATGAAGTTTACGACAATCAAAGTTACCAGTGTACAAGTTGTAAATTTAGGAGAATAAAAGTCATAACTTTCATTTAGACTCATAGATGTGAATGAATCTCAGTGGTCAAAGGTCAAAGGTCAGAGTCTCTGTGTGTTTAATTTACTTCCTGTCCCGTGTCACCTCAGGCGGCGTCCGACGCTCTCAGCAGCCTCGGTCACGTCTACACGTCCATCGGCGACTTCCCCAACGCGCTGGCGAGTCACAAGCAGTGCGTCCTGCTGGCGCGACAGAGGCAGTGCCGCGTCTCCGAGGCCCGGCAGCTCGGCAACATGGGCGCCGTCTACACGGCGCTGGGAGACTTCGACAACGCCGTGCAGTGTCACGAACAGCACCTGGACATCGCCAAGGTACGAACGCGACACGCGACGCTAACGCACGACAACGACACCACGACGACGCGTCTGTTTTCTCTCAGACTCTAGAGAACCGGCGAGAGGAGGCCAGAGCGTACAGCAACCTGGGCAGCGCCTACCACTCGCAGAGAGACTTCGACAAGGCCGTGGCCTTCCACACCCGAGTGTTGGAGCTGTCGCGGGAGCTGGACGACCGCGCCATCGAGATGAGGGCGTACGCCGGGCTGGGCCACGCCGCGCGCTGCATGCAGGTCAGTTACACAACCACGATGACAACGACGATAACAACAATGACAACAGTGACAACGACGAAAATGATGACGACAACGACGACGATGACGACAACAACAACAACAATGATGACAACAACAACAACAACAATGATGACAACAACAACAACAATGATGACAACAACGACGACGATGACGGCGATGACGACGACAATGACGACAACAATGATGATAACAGCGACAATGACGACGACAACGACGACAACAAGAAGAATAGGAGAATAAAAGTCGTAAAATTTTTAAAACGTCATAAATTTTTCTCGTAACGTTAAGGTTAGCTACTAAATTATCTGCGTTAGCAGAAGTAGCTAAGTTAGATTAGGTGGATGATTATTTCCCAACGTGGCCCTAATGCTCGTCTATACTCTAATACTCTAACAGACTGACAGTTGTTGTTGTCGTCATTCCTCCCCAGGACCTGGAGAGGGCGCTGCAGTATCACCAACACCAGCTGGAGATCGCTCAGGAGCTTCAGGACCGAGCTGCTCAGGGACGAGCGTCGTCCAACCTCGGTACGTCTTTAGTTTTTGATCGTAGCGGCAGCATCACCGAGTAAAAGCAAACTCGTTTTAACTGATGGTAAAGTTCTTCACGTCACGTGACCTGCTGCCTCGTCAGCCGTTGGCCGGTTCCTGCGGCCAATCAGAGCTCATGTTTTATTAACAGGTCGTGGTTTAGTTTCTGTGGCTGCAGTGAAATGTGACACGGTGAAGCTGAGTCGACAGACGCCAGGAACATGAGCTGCTGCTCTTCATCCTCCTCCTCTTCAGTAAACTCATCATCTTCAGAGTCGAGTTCATTTCCTGCTACTGAACTGAAACAAAGTTAGCAAACGCATCATAAAAGTTAAATAAGCTAAGCTATTTAAATAAGATAAGTTGGCTAACTTAGACACACAGCTAAAATAGCTAAATTAGCTTAAATAGCTAAATTACTTAAGGTATCAAAGTTAGCTAAAGTAATAAATTAGCTAAGTTACTAGAGGTAGCTATATTAGCCACCTAGCTACATTTAGCTAGGTGGCTAAATAAGCTACGCTATCTAAATAATATAAGTTAGCTACTTTAGACAAGTTAGTTCAAGTTGCTAAATTAGCTTAATTACCTATGGTTTCAAAGTTAGTAAGTAACTAAATTAGCCAAGTTACCTGAAGTAGCTACGTTACCTGAGGTGGTATATGCGCTAAGCTAACTAAAAAAGATAAGTTAGTTAACGTAGACAAGTTAGCTTAACTTGTCTACGTTAGCTTAATGTTAAGTAACTATAAAGCACCTAAGGTTTCAAAGTTAGCTGAAGTAACTAAATTAGCCAAGTTAGCAGAAGTAGCTACATTAGCTGAGGTGGTATCTAAGGTAAGCAAAGGTATCTGAAGCTAGCTCGCTACTTCAGCTAATATAGTTAGCCAAGTTAGCTGTAACTTAACTTCTGCTAGTTTAAGCTAATTTTGCAACACGTCAGCTAACATTGTTACCTTGTTAATGTAGTTATTTCACCTCATTTAGCCACTTCAGCTAAAGTAACCTGCTGCTGCAGTGAATCATGGGAAACATCGGACCGTGACGGATCCGATCGTCGTGGCTTCAGTTCGTCTCGTTTGTTTTTCTAATTATTTCAAACGTTCACTCAACTCGATCGTTGACGCTAAAGATTCAGAATAAAATTAGCATCAATTAGCATCGTTTCACATTTTAACGACCGTTTCCGTCAATAACGAACCAATTAAAGACACGATTATACATTTCGGTTCGATTCAGTGCTTTTATTGTGAAGGGCTGAGGTTGTTTAGTTCAGAGCTGGAAATCTGCCACCGACACGTTTACACTCAGTGACTCAGAACGTCCTCTCACTTTGACATGTGACCTCGTCCATCTGGCGCCTCGACACCTCCTGCTCCTCGTTTCTCCTCGTTTCTCCTCGTAACCTCCGTCCTCCGTTGGTCCGTCGACGATTTATGAACAAAACATCTTCTGAATATTTATAAAATACAATAATATTAGCATAAAAACTGCTAAAGATCGAGCTAATTGCTCTTAAAAGTTCTTGAATTAGCTTGATGTTGAACAATATATCATTTTTAATAATAGTTATTAAAATAAATACATTTCATTATTATATTAGCTGAAGTAGCTATATTAGCGCAAAATTATCTATATAAGTTAGTGAACGAAAGTTAGCTAAATTAGCTTAAAAAACTAAGTAACCCAACATATCAATGTTAGCTAAACTATTTATATTAGCCAAGTAAGTAGAGGGAGCTTAGTTGCTTCAGGTGGCTAAATAAGCTATTTAGTTAGCGTAGCCAAGCTAGCTTAAATAACAAAGTTATGTTGAGTATCAAAGTTAGCTAAAGTATCTAAATTAGCCAAGCTATCATAATTAGTTAAGTTAGCAAAAGTGGTTAAAGAAGCTAAGCTATCTAGATTAGCTACTTCAGCTAACGAAGCTAATTGTATAACTGGAGCATCACGCTAAACGAAGTCCCCCTTCAAACGCCAGACGTTAAACGTGGTGGTGAGTGAATCAGTGAGACGGCAGCATCTAAACCTCTTCCCTCCTCAGGCATCATCCACCAGATGAAGGGCGAGTACGAGGCGGCGCTGAAGCTCCATAAATCCCACCTGTCCTTCGCTCAGGAGCTCGGTGATTACGCCGCTCAGGGCCGAGCCTTCGGGAACATGGGCAACGCCTACCACGCGCTCGGCGTGTTCGACCAAGCCGTCCGCTACCACCGCCAAGAGCTTCAGATCTCCCTGGAGGTGAAAACGGTCACCGGTCATATGTAAACTTCCTCTGTGGAGATACAGAAGTTTTTTTAAAAAACGTCTTTTGTGTTTCAGGTGAATGATCGTCCATCGCAGGCGTCCACGCACGGTAACCTGGCGGTGGCGTATCAGGCGCTAGGGGCTCACGACCGAGCGCTGCAGCACTACCTCCACCACCTGAGTATCGCCAGAGAGCTACGAGACACGCAGAGCGAAGCGAGAGCGTTGGGTAAGAGGGTGGAGGCACAAAGACTTCCACTTGTCGTCAGCTAAAGTAGCTAATGTAGCTAAGTTAGCTGAAGTAGCTAAGTTAGCTGAAATAACCAAATTATTTAAGGTATCAAAGTTAGCTAAGGTTTCTGAGCTAAGTTACCTTGACGGATTTAAGGTATCAAAGTTAGCTTAGCCAAGTAAGCTAAAATAGCTCAAAGTTAAAGCCAAAAGTAAGCTAAAAGTTAGCCAAAGTAGCTAACTTGTTTTTGTTTTTTTTACAGCGAACTTGGGCAACTTCCACAGCTGGAGAGGTGAATACGCTCAGGCGTTGCCGTACTACCAGCAGTACCTGGCTCTGGCTCCAGGTTTACAGGACCTGGAAGGAGAAGGAAAAGTCTGCCACAACCTCGGCTACGCCCACTACTGCCTCGGACAGTACCGCGACGCCGTCAGGTCTGGGACCTAGCTAGCTAGCTTTGCTGCAAACTTAACGTTTAATGTTGCAGTTAATACTAAATTTAATCGAGGACATAATGAGCTAAAGCTACCAAGCTGAAGTTAGCTTTAACGTTAGCGGCATTTAGCTAATCGAAGATAGCCAAGGCTGCTTAATGAGAACCTGAAGAACTGAAGAGGTTAAGTTAGCTGAAGTAGCTAAATTAGCTGAAGGAGCTAAGTTAGCTACTTTAGGGAAGTTAGCTGAAATAACCAAAGGAATTAAAGTATCAAAGTTAGCCCCAGTTGCTAAAGTAGCTAAGTTAGTCAAAGCTAACACAGTTACTGACTGTTTTATCCTCTGCCTCCGTTCCTCAGGTACTATGAACAGGACCTGGCGTTAGCTAAAGACCTCCAGGACAAGTTAGCGCAGGCTAAAGCGTACTGCAACCTCGGCCTGGCCCACAAAGCTCTGGGAGAGTTCAACAAAGCAGAGGAGTGTCAGCGCTACCTGCTATCGCTAGCACAAGCCTTGGACAACACTCAGGTCGTCTGCTACACTGTAAAAACTGTAGAAACGTTTATGTTTTATTGTTGCTAATCGTCGTATGTGTGGTTGCGTTTGTCCTCAGGCGGTGTTCAGGGCGTTCGGGAACCTCGGAGATGTGAGCGTTTGCCGCGGCGACCTCCCCGGAGCCGTCAGGTTCTACCAGCAGCAGCTGAGTTTAGCTCAGAAAGTTAACGATCAGAAGATGGAGGCCGACGCTTATTCAGCGCTCGGATCGGTTCACAGGTACAACACAAAGACAGATTTGTTTTATTTAAAATCAGCAATTCAGTTTTTCATTGGTATCAAAGTTAGCTGAGGTAGCTCAATGAGCTAATGTAGCCAAGTATGCTAGTAAGTTAGCTAAGTTAGCTGAAGTGGACAAGTAGCTAAGGTTTCTAAATGAGTTAAGATAGCTAATGTAGCCAGGTAGGCTAAAATAGCTAAGTTAGCTTAAGTAGCTAAGTTAGCTGAAGTAACCAAATTATGAAGTAGCTACGTTAGCTTAGTTAGCTAAAATAGCTAAGTTAGTTGAACTAGACAAGTTATTTAAAGTATCAAAGTTAGCTAATGTAGCCAAGCTAAAACTGCTAAGTTAGCTGAAACAACCAAAGTA
Source organism: Polydactylus sextarius (assembly GCA_016801845.1). Taxonomy (NCBI): domain Eukaryota; kingdom Metazoa; phylum Chordata; class Actinopteri; family Polynemidae; genus Polydactylus; species Polydactylus sextarius. Next base: position 17,163,973 of record CM028931.1, read on the forward strand.
TTAAGGTATCAAATTTAACTAAGGTAGCTCAATATGCTAAGGCAGCTAATGTAGCCAAGTAAGCTAAGCTACCTGAAGTAGCTAAGTCATTTAAAGTGTCATAGTTAGCTGTTGTTGCTAACCGTCATGTGGTTGATTGACTCGACGTCTCCGTCTCAGGCTGCTCCGTCAGCTGGACGCAGCCTTGTCCTTCCACAGTCAGGAGCTAACGCTGCGTAAGGACCTGGGCGACCAGCAGGGGGAGTGCCGCGCCCTGGGACACCTGGCGGCGGTGCACATGGCGCTGGGCGACTACGCCACCACCTTCCAGTGTTACGAAGCCCAGCTGGGCCTGGCTCAGGGGCTGAGGGACGCTCGTCTGGAGGCGCAGGTCCACGGGAACATGGGCATCACCAAGATGAACATGGGCGTGTTCGAGGAGGCCATCGGCTACTTCGAGCAGCAGCTAGCGATGCTGGAGCAGCTGAGCGGGACCGAGAGCATGCTGGACCGAGGCCGGGCCTACGGGAACCTCGCCGACTGCTACGACGCCCTCGGAGACCACGAGGAGGCGATTCAGTACTTCGAGAAATACCTGACGGTGGCTCAGAGCCTGAACCACGTCCAGGACCAGGAGAAGGCCTACAGAGGACTCGGCAGCGCTCACAGGTTAGAAAACAAAGGTCACGGAGCTGTGAGGTCACATTAGCTGCATTATAAGTGTTTAAATTAGCTAAGACAGCTAATGTAGCTTAGCTGAAGTAGCTAAATTACCTAAAGTATCAATGTTAGCTAAGGCATCTAAATTGGCTCTGTTGGTTGAAGTGGCTTAAGTAGCTAATTAGCTGAATAGGCTAAGTTAGCTAAATTAGCTGAGGTAGTTGCATTAGCCAATGTAGCTAAGATAGGTAGCATAGTCAGTTAGCTAATTAGCTAATGTAGCCCAGTTAGCTGAAGAAACTAAGTTAGCCAGTGTAGCTAAGTTAGCTGAAATTGCCAAATTAGCTGAAGCAGCTAAGTGAGCAAACGTAGGGGAGTTATCTAACATCGTCAAGTTAGCTTAAGTGGTTAAGTTAGCTAATGTAGCTAAGTTAGCCACAGTAATTGACACAGACTAGTTAGCTCAAATGGCTACATTAGCCAGTGTAGCTAAGTTAACTAACATAACCAGTTATGTTAGCTAACTCATAATAATAAGCAGCTATAATAAAAATATAAAGCTGTAAATATATATATTAACTTATTTATTTATCAGAGTGTGAGCAGGAAAAAGTCCAGCAGCCTCATGAATCTTGTGAAACTGAACCAGGATAAAACGGTAGAAGAAGCTGCAGCTGCTTCACGTCTTTTTATAGTAAAAGAAACAAAGAAGTGGTGACTCATCGTTTACGTCTCAGCGCAGGTGGAGAAACAAACGATGAAGATGATGATGATGTTTCTCCTCCGTGTCCTCAGGTCGATGGGAAACCTCCAGCAGGCGCTGGTGTGTCTGGAGAAGCGTCTGGTCGTAGCTCACGAGCTGGGAGGTGAGGGTGGAGGTAAAGCTCAGGCGTACGGAGAGTTGGGGACGTTACACAGTCAGCTGGGCAACTACGAACAGGCGCTGTCGTGTCTGGAGCACCAGCTCAACATCGCCAGGACGGCGGGGGTAAGAACCCACCTCCTACTGGTCAGTCTGAGGTACTACGCCCTCCAGGGCGCAACCATGTGATCGCAACTTCAGCCAATCACAACCAAACGTCGTCAAAACAGCGACGACGTCAACACGTCAGTGGTTTCTTTTAAAGACGCAGGAAACACGTGACCTTAGCTAATTTAGCTAACGTAGACTTAAGCTAGCTTGGTTATCTTAGCTAACTTAGCTACATTTGCTAATTAAAATTTGTTAGACGTCGATATCTTAGGTAGTTTAGCTAACATAGACTTAAGCCAACTAGGCTATGTTAGTGAACTTTGTTACGTGAGCTAACTTGGCTACATTTGCTAATTTAGCTAACTTTGATATCTTAGCTCATTAAGCTAATGTAGCTAATCTTACTGGTTGAATCCTGGAGTGACGATCGTCTTGTTGAGAAGTTTGTGTTCGTCAGTAATGTGACGATAACGTGTTGATAACGTGTTGATAACGTGTTGACTCCTCAGGATAAATCTCTGGAGTCGGAGGCGAGCGACGCTCTGGGAGGAGTTTACCAGCTGATGGCCGACAACGAGACGGCGCTTCAGGTGCGACTCATGGTTACGACTCATGGTTACGACGTGACGACGTGTGTGACAGTCCAGTGAAATAATCGAACCTCGATGTCGTTTCAGTGGCACCAGAGGGCGCTGGACATCTCGGAGCAGACGAGGTGCGTGAGGAGTCAGGGCCGAGCGTACGGGAACCTGGGGCTGACGTATGAAGCTCTGGGCAACTACGAACGAGCCGTGGTGTTTCAGGAGCAGCACCTGAGCGTGGCGGCGCAGACCAACGACCTCGTCGCCAAGACTCTGGCCTACGGCAGCCTGGGACGGACACACCACGCGCTGCAGAACTACGCTCAGGCCGTCATGTACCTGCAGGAAGGTAACGCCCACTTACGACACCAGATGATGACGAGAAACTACGAAACTACAAAACGCTGAAACTACGAAACGATAACGTAACGAAAACGTAACATAACGATAACGTAATATAACGATAATGAAAACGCAACGTAATATAACGATAATATAACGAAAACGTAACGTAACATAACGATAATGTAACGAAAACGTAACATAACGAAAACGTAACGTAACATAACGATAATGTAACATAACAAGAACATAACGATAACGTAACATAACGATATTGTAATAAAAACGTGACATAACGATATCGTAACGAAAACATAACATAACGAAAATGTAACATAACATAACGATAACGTAACATAACGATGACGTAACAAAAACGTAACATAAAGATAATGTAACGAAAACGTAACAAAAACGTAACATAACGAAAATGTAACGTAACATCGATTATGTAACGAAAACGTAACATAACGAAAACGTAACATAACAAGAACATAACGATAACGTAACATAACGATAACGTAACAAAAACGTGACATAACGATAACGTAACAAAAACGTAACATAACGATAATGAAACGAAAACGTAACATATCGAAAACGTAACAAAAATGTAACATAACGAAAATGTAATGTAACATAACGATAACGTAACATAACGATAATGTAACGAAAACGTAACAAAAACGTAACATAACGAAAACGTAAATGTAACGTAACATAACGAAAATGTAACGTAACATAACGATAACGTAACATAACGATAACGTAACAAAAACGTGACATAACGAAAACGTAACAAAAACGTAACATAACGAAAATGTAATGTAACATAACGATAACGTAACATAACGATAACGTAACATAACGATAACGTATCGAAAACGTAACAAAAATGTAACATAACGAAAACGTAATGTAACATAACGATAACGATAACGTAACATAACGATAACGTAACATAACGATAACGTAACATAACGATAACGTAACATAACGATAACGTAACAAAAACGTGACGTCAGCATAACATGTTAATGATGACGTCAATGCAACAACAACACAATGTAACAATAACGTAACGTAACAATATTGTTTCACAACATCGTAACTTAACAACAACAACGTAACGTAACGACGACAAGATTCCACTCAGGTCTTGATTGATTTATAATTGATCGTCCTCAGGTCTCCGTCTGGCTGAGCAGTTGGGACGAAGAGAAGACGAAGCTAAGATCCGTCATCGTCTCGGTTTGTCTCTTTGGGCCGGAGGAAACCTGGAGGAGGCTCAGCACCAGGTGTGTTCACACACACACACACACACACACACACACACACACACACACACACACACACACACACACACACACACACACACACACACACTCACACACTAACACACACACACACACACACACACACACACACACACACACACACACACACACACACACACACACACACACACACACACACACACACACACACACACACACACACACACACACACACACACACACACACACACACACACACACACACACTCACACAGCAGCTGCGCAGCGTGGCTTGTGCTTACTTCACAACTTGTCATGTTGTCGTCGTAGAAACGATGAGATTAATGTTTTAACGTTGTGGTTGTTTTTAGAGAAACAGCTGCTGCTTCGTTTAAAACTCGACACAAAACTTTAGAAACATTTAATAAACGAGGACGTTTCTAGTTGAGTTACTGACGTTGATTTAAACGTAGCTCGGTTAAAAAACTGAGCCTCAGTTTTTTATTGGTTTTATTTATTTATTTTTTTTATTTTCTTCATTTTAGACTTTTTAATTTATATTTTTACTTATTATTTTCTATCATATATTTTTTAAGATTTATTTTATATTTTATTTTATATACTTTTTTTTTTAATAATTATATTTTATAATTTTTTAAATTTTTACATTTATTTTATTTCATTGATGTTTATTTTATTTTTTTTATTCAGTGTTTTTTCATGTTTTTACATTTTTGTTTGTATTTAATTTAATTTTATTCTATTTATTTGTTTTTTTTTTTATTTTTTTTAATTTATTTATTTTATTCATTTATTCTCATTTTTGTTCATTTAACTTTTATTTATTTTTTTTTTATTTTTTTTATATTTTATTTTATTTATTATTTATTTGTATTTATTTTGTTGTATTGTATTTTATTTATTAGCACATTTTTTGTTGTTTTTCCTCTGAAACATCAAACACTTTGACGTGTTTATTCTGCCACCTGGTGGTCAGTTGTTGTTACTGCAGTAAATTAAAAAAAAGAAAATCAGCTTCTTCTGCTTCAAAATAAAATGTTTTAGATTCAGAAACAAAAGTGAAACTGTAAAAACAGCTTGTTTGTTTGTTTGTTTGTTTGTTTGTTTGTTTGTTTGTTTGTGGTGTCTCAGCTGTACCGAGCGTCCGTGTTGTTCGAGACGATTCGTCACGAGACGCAGCACAGCACCGACTACAAACTCTCCCTGTTCGACCTGCAGACCAGCTCGTACCAGGCTCTCCAGAGGGTCCTCGTCAGCCTAGGTGAACCGTTGTCGTTTCCTCCTCGTGACGTTTCGTTTACGTTTTATTTATTTGTCCGTGTTTCTTCCTCCAGGTCGTCACGACGAGGCGTTGGCCATCGCCGAGCGCGGACGGACGCGAGCGTTCGCCGACCTGCTGGTGGAGCGTCAGACAGGAAGTCAGCAGGCGGCGACCTCCGACCCCTACGTCCCCGTTACCGTGGAGAACATCCTGGACGCGGTCAACGCTCAGAGAGCCGTGGTTCTCTACTTCTCTCTGGCCGGAGGCTTCCTCTACAGCTGGCTCATCTCCCCGGGGACAGGTCAGCTTCAACGCTAGCAAGCTAGCAAGCTAGCAGCAGCGCCGTCTGTGGACCTTTAACGCTCTCTGTAGTTAGCATTAGCTTAGCATTATGCTTGCATCATTTCACAGTTACACATTGATCTTCCAGTATTAGTTTACAGTTGGCAGTTAGCATCTTCTAATGTTTTTACAATTAGCATTTAGCATCTTTCAGATTAGTTTTACAGTTAGCATCAAACACTTTCTTTTAGCATTTAGCTTAGCATTACTCTAGCAGTATTTCACTATTAACAATCTTCCAGCATTAGTTTACAGTTAGCAGTTAGCATTTAGCATCTTCCAGTGCTAATTTACGCTTAGCTTTTAGCATATTCCAGATTGGTTTTACAGTTAGCATCAAACACTTTCTCTTGGCATGTAGCATTCTTAGTATTTAGCATTTAGCTTAGCATTACTCTAGCTGTATTTCACAATTGACAATCTTCCAGTATTAGTTTACAGTTAGCAGTTAGCATTTAGCATCTTCCAATGTTTTTACAATTAGCATTTAGCATCTTTATAGGTCCACAATCTTCCAGTGCTAGTTTACATTTAGCTTAGCTGTTCCAGTATTAGCAGCTAGCGTTTAGCATCCTCCAGTCTTATTTTAGAGTTAGCGTTTAGCATCTTCATAGTTCTACAGTTAGCATGTAGCATCTTTTTTCCAGTCAAACCCAGTGAGTCTTTAGAGTCTGGACTCTGGACCAGAACTGTAACGAGTTGATAAACGTGACATTTACTTAACGAACTCGTGTTCGGATCTAAGTCAGACATCATCACCTCTGATCCTCACGACAGGTATCGTGAAGTTTAACGAGGTTTATCTGGGAGAAGCCGGAGCGGACGTGTCCGAGGTCCAGGACGGAGGAGGGAGTCCACAGGGACCGGGACCGGGACCGGGACCTCAGTCTCTAGAACAGTACATCTGTAACGCCAGAGAGGCTCTGGGCGTCGACAGCCACTGCAGCAGGTACCTGATGCTTTTCTTCCACCACCTGCGGAGCTAATGTAGCTAACGTAGCTAATGTAGCTAACGTAGCTAATGTAGCTAATGTAGCTAATGTAGCTAACGTAGCTAATGTAGCTAACGTAGCTCGTAACTCGCTGGTCGTGTAGTCTTCGTCACGATAGGGACAGAAATTCGTAAACGTCATTCCCATTTCTAACAGTCCGAGATGTTCCAACGTTCTCAGTAACATACGTTCTCCTGTTCTACATCTCCAGGGTCCTGTGTTCTCAGGACCCCATAACACCAGAATCTGTGATCCCAAGGTCTTAGATTCCACTGATCACACATTCTCAGGTTCACTAAATTCCCCAGGATCCATGTTCCTAGATACAACGTTCCTACCAGTCCAAAGTTCTCAGTAAAGTTTGTTCCCAGCGTCTCCAAGGTCCTTTGTTCCCAGGATCCAATGTTCTCAGCGTCCTATGTTCTCCAAGGTGTTCCCAAGGTGATCCCAGTGTTTCCTGGGATCTATGTTCCTAAGATGCTACGTTCCCAGTATCCTCTGTTCTCGTGGTTCTACCTCTCTGGGCTCCTTTGTTCCTCGAGTCTTTTGTTTCTGAAAGTCTGTATTTCTAACATCTGTAACATCTGCACGACCATGTGTTCTCCACACGTCATGTTCACTAAACCTCATCTGTCTTTAATTTGTTGACTCTGCGGTTCTAGACTTTGTTCCGGCAGCGAGACGGAGAGTGAAGCCGGAGATCTGCTGGAGCAACATTTTGAAGAACTGAACAACAAAGTGACGTCGAGCGCGGACCCGAGCGGCTTCCTGCGCATGGTGTCCAGGAACAACCAGTTCAACAGGTCCGACACGTTCCGTCCGTTAGAGTCCGTCTGAGTCCTCGGTTCTGACGTGTTTTATTCTCCGTCCAACAGAAGCTGTCAGAGCATGACGAGCCTCTACAGCGCCACCGTGTCTCCGGTCAGAGACGGTTTCCCTTCGCCTCCGTACCGACAGAGCAGCGTCAGTAAACCTCCTCTACGAGCTCTGTACGACCTCCTCATCGCTCCCATGGAAGGGGTGAGTCCTCCGGAGACGTCCTCCGGAGACGTCCTCCACTTTCATTTGGTTTTATTCGACCAAACTGATGTTTTGTTTCCTCTGCAGGGTCTGATGCACAGCAGCGGCCCGGTGGGGCGACACCGGCAGCTCGTCCTGGTGTTGGAGGGGGAGTTGTACCTGATCCCGTTTGCTTTGCTCAAAGGCAGCTCGTCCAACGAGTACCTGTACGAACGCTTCAGCCTCATCTCGGTTCCGTCTTTAGCTAGCCTGGCTAACGTCGCCAAGGTACGGCGCTTCAACTCAACCGTTGCTCAAAGGTCAAAGGTCACTGTGACCTCATCAGACGCGTTTTTGTTGCGTTGACGTGAAATCTGATGAATCGCTTCAAATTTAAAAAAAAACAACTTATCAGGAAGTCAAGGTCACCGAGACTTCACAGAACACGTTCAGACCTCGTCAGCACAAGACGAGAGAATCGTTTTAAATTTGGTCCAAAACTTCACTAGAACTGATTGAATTCAGATGATCAAAGGTCAAAGTTCAGGTCACTGGGACCTCACGAAACATGTTTCTAACATAATGAACAAGATATTTCAGCAACATTCAGTGAAATTTGACATAAACGTTGGTTTAGACTCAACAATGAACTTGACACATTAACATTAACGTCAGTGAGACCTCACAGGACATGTTCACACAGACGTGATGTCCAAGTAATAGTAATAAAGATCAATTGATCATGTTTTGGTCCAAAGGTCATGGTGACCTCATGAAACATGTTGTTGGTTTTAGGAACAAGTTATTTCACATCAATTTGACACAAACGTTTATTTAGACTCAACGATGAACTTGACACGTTGTAGTTTAACATTAACGTTAGTGAGACCTCACAGAACACGTTCATGTCCTCATATCTCTAAACCACCTTTAAGGAATTTCCTCACATTGGATAAAACTGTCAGTCAAAGACGAGGTGATGACATTTTCATGGTCAAAGGTCAAAGGTCAGTGTGACCTCATAAGACACGTTCCTGACCAAAGGAACAATATAATCTAGTAACGTTCAGTAAAGTTTGACACAAACTCGAGTCACTTCACTTGTTTTCGAAACCGTAAAACCACAGTTTTATTCCAGTTGTTGATGTTTTCTCTCGTCTTCGCCCAGCAGCCTCCTCCTCGCCGCGGCGGTCCGTCGCTCTGCACTGACGGCGGCTCTGTCGCCGCCGTCGTCGGCGCTCCTCGCCTGCCCCCCGGCGTCATGGACCGCTGGCTGTGGGGGCCGCTGCCCTCGGCCCAGGAGGAGGCCCTGTGGCTGGGGGAGCAGCTGGGGTGTCACCCCCTCACCGGCGCCGGCGCCACCAAGGAGCGAGTCCTCGCCGCTCTGAGTCAGGCCGAGTGCGTTCACTTCGCCACTCACATTTCCTGGAAACTCGCCGCTCTGGTCCTCGCCCCGAGTCAAGGGGAAGCGGCGGGAAGTCGACCCAAGGACAAGTCGCCGTGCGGGGCGTCGATGGCGGGCGACGTCGCCAACGATCAGAAGGGTCACGGCGGCCGAGACGAGGCGAGCGACGACGGCGACAGCGTGTGTGATGTGGAGAGTGTGTGTGACAGTCCGCCGCTCCAGGACTTCCTGCTCACCGCCGCCGACGTCCTGGGCCTCAGTCTCAGCGTCAAACTGGTGGTTCTGAGGTGAAACATCAGCTGGTTCAACACTTTATTATTTACACGTTCTAGTTTCTAGTCACCTGACCTCTGACCTCTCTTCAGGTTGTACCCAGAGTCCAGCAGCAGGGTGACGGCCGACGGCGTGGTGGGTTTGACCCGAGCCTTTTTAGCCGCCGGCGTCCAGTGTGTGTGTGTTTCACTGTGGCCGGTTCCCGTCGCTGCCTCCAAACTGTTCACACACACGTTCTACACGGCGCTGCTCAACGGGACCAAAGCTAGCGCCGCTCTGACCGAGGCCATGAAGGCGCTACAGAGCAGCAAGCACTTCTCCCACCCGTCCAACTGGGCCGGTGAGTTAGGACACAAGCTAACGTTAGCTATAAAACAAGCTAATGTTAGTTAATTATAACACAAGATGAAGTTAGTTATAACACAAGCTAACGTTAGCTATAAAACAAGCTAACGTTAGCTATAAAACAAGCTAACGTTAGTTATAACACAAGCTAACGTTAGTTATAACACAAGCTAACGTCAACTAGCTATAAAACAAGCTAACGTTAGCATTGAAGGAAGCAACGTATATGTATTAGTGTTTCAATTGACCCGTGTGTGTGTTTTGTTTCAGGTTACATGTTGATTGGAAACGATGTGAAGCTCAACAGTCCGATGTCGTTGGTGGGTCAGGCGTTGGCCGAGATCCTTCAGTATCCAGAACGAGCCAGAGACGCCCTCCGAGTCCTGCTGCACCTGGTCAGACCTGGTTCATTACTGTCAGTCTAACCACCCATCGATTCAGTGAATAACGATCCAATATTATTGATCCAAAGTGAAAACATGTTGTCATAATGTCAGCTATTTATAGGAAGCTAATGTTAGCTAGTTATAAAACAAAGCTAATTTTAGCTAGCTATAAAATAAGCTAGAGTTAGTTATTAAATAAGCTAACATTAGCTAACTATAGACCATACTAACGTCAGGTATGTAAAATACTTTACCTCAGTTTTATTACACGATGTCCCAGAATCCTCAGCACCGTTTGATCAGCGTCGTCAAACGTCGTCTCTTGTCTCTTCAGGTGGAAAAGTCTCTGCAGCGCATCCAGAGCGGTCAGTGTAACCCGATGTACACGTCGCAGCAGAGCGTCGAGAACAAGGTTTGTTGTGTTTTTATCACTTTGTTTTTCAAACATCAACCTCAGCTCACGACCTGGTGTGTTTCCGTCCTGGGTCAAAGGTCGGCGGCGTTCCCGGGTGGCAGGCTCTCCTCTCCGCCGTCGGTTTCCGCATGGATTTCTCCGGCAGCGGCGCCGGACTTCCGGCCGCCGTCTTCTTCCCGACGTCGGACCCCGGAGACCGTCTGCAGCAGTGCAGCACGACGCTACAGTCTCTGCTCGGTACGACTCAGGTTCTTACGTCTTGTACTTCCTCCTCCTGCCACTAGAGGTCACTAACCTCCTGTTCTCCGTCCTCAGGTCTGACGCCGGCGGCGCTGCAGGCTCTTTGTAAACTGGTGACGGCGTCTGAGGCCGGAGAGCAGCTCATTCACAAGGTACGACCATGAAAAATCAGCTGACGGTTCCGTCTAGACCTGGTCTGACCTGGTCTACGTTGGTCGGGAAAAGAATTCGGCCAACGAGTTACTAGCTAGTACAGCTAAGTTAGCTAATATACCCAAGTTGGCTTAAGTTGCTAGTAACCTGCCAGCTGGAATAGCTAAAATACTTCGACTTAGCTAATGTAGCTACTTCCTCAGCTAACTTAGTCAACTTTTAGTGAGCTACGTTAGCTAACTAACTAACGTTAAACAGCTGGTAACTTGTTTGAAGTTAGCCAAAATTGCTAAATTATTTTTGTCACTTAAAGTATGCTAGCTTATATAGCCACCACAGCTAACCTAGCAACTTGAGCTAACTTATATGTACTTTAGCTAACTTAGCTACTTGAGCTTAACAAGCTACTACATTAGCTAATGTACCTAAGTTATCGTAAGTTGCTAGTAACTTGCTAGCTGGAATAGCTAAAATACTTCGACTTAGCTACATACGGGAGCAAAGTTCTCCCATTTTTAGCTATTTCAGCTAACTTAGCTAATTTAACCAGCTCAGTTAGTTTGGCTGCCTCAGCTAACTTAATTGCATTACGTAGCTTATATAGCTACTTCAGCTAGCTTGGCTAATTTTCTGATACTTTAGCTAATTTGAGTTCAGCTAACTGGGCTACATAAGCTAACTGGCTTTAGCCTAAACAGCTAGTAACTTGTCTTAATTTATCCAAAATTGCTAAATTACTTTGTCATTTAAAGTATCCCAGCTAGCCACCACAGCTAACCTAGCTACTCAAGTTAACTGAGCTATCCTAGCTAACTTAGCTACTTTAGCCAACTTCACGTTGATGCTAGGCTAACGTTTGATACGTCTCTTCCTGTGAAGCTCCACCAGGTCCTGGTTCAGCTCCAGTCTGGGGACAAGGATCAGGATTTCTCCGTGGCTCCGATCCAGGTGTCGATCAGCGTCCAGCTCTGGAGGCTGCCGGGCTGCCACGAGTTCCTGGCTGCGCTCGGTGAATAAAACTTTAGTCTTTTAATAATTTAAACGAATCACTAACTGTTACAAAACGTGGAGACTTTAACCACCGATGGTTTCCTGGTTGTCAGGGTTCGACCTGTGTGAGGTCGGTCAGGAGGAAGTCGTTCTGAAGACGGGGAAACAGGCGAGCAGACGGACGATGCACTTCGCTCTTCAGTCTCTTCTGGCGTTGTTCGGTAAGAAAAGTAACGTAAACTCCGACGGAATCGTTTCTCCTCTTCGCCTGAACTCAAACCGACGGCGTCCATCTTTGTCTCAGACTCCAGAGAACTTCCTGAACGTCTGAGCGTTGACATTACTCTAGCTAACGTAGCTACTGAAGCTAACCTAGCTACTGAAGCTAACTTAGCTACTTTATCTAATTTAGCTACTTCAGCTAACGTAGCTATTTAAGTTAACATAGCCACTTAAGTTCACGTACCTACTTTAGCCACTTTAGCTAACCTACCTACTCAAGCTAACCTAGCCATTTAAGCTAACGTAGCTACTTTAGCCAATATAGCTATTTACACAAACCTAGCTATGTAAGCTAACCTAGCTATGTAAGCTAACTCGTCTTCTCTGTTCCAGACTCCACGGAGCTTCCTAAGCGTCTGAGCATGGACAGCTCCTCGTCTCTGGAGTCGTTGTCGTCGTCTCAGTCGGCGTCTCAGCCGCCGTCGTTGCCGCCGCTTTCCTTCGGCGGTTTCCCTCCTCAGCCGTCCTTCCTGCCGCCGGTCGGCCCCGACAACCTGTCCTGCGACGCCATCTCCGTCTACAGCCTCAGCTCCCTCGCCTCCTCCCTCAGCTTCCTGTCGCGTCCCGAACCGGCGGGCAGCGACATCATCAGCCAGCGCCAGACGCAGCATCATCACCAACAGGAGCCGGACAGGAGCCGCGGCGCGGCGGCGCTCTACCGGCCGCTACGGCGACTCAACCACGGAGGAGACGGAGGAGACGACGACGAGTACGAAGGTTACTCCATCATCAGCAGCGAGCCGCTGGGACGAGGAGGACGAGACTGCGACACGTTACCGCTGCCGGCGGGACATCGACACGGACGAGGAGGCGGCGCCCGGGCGACCGCCGGAGGTCACGGAGGTCACGGCTCCATCACCACGTCATCCAAGGGGAGCGTCAGCACGCCGACGTCCCCCGTCAAAGCTCCGCCCCCAAGCAAAGTCCCGCCCAGCCCCAAGCTACGGCAGGAAATGTGAGTTTAACGTTAGCGTCGACAATAAATGTCTTAAAGGTAAATGTTGGAAAAAAGTCGGAAATTTATGTAAATAAAGATCGTAAATTTACAAAAATGAAAGTCAAAAATTTAGAAGAATAAGTCGTAAAATAGAAGAGAAGAAAAGTCGTAAAAGTACGAAAATAAAAGTCGTAAATTTACCAGAATAAAAGTCACAAGTTTACGAAAATAAAAGTTTTAAGTGTACGAGAATAAAAGTTGTACGTTTACGAAAATAAAGATCATACATTTATTAAAATAAAACTCATATTCAAAATAAAGGTTGTAAATTTACGAGAATAAAAGTCGGAAATTTACAAAAATAAATTTTGGAAATTTACCAGAATAAAGTTTTTTTTTTTTTGAGATATTTTCTGAAGAAGCTAACTAGCGTTGATGCTAACGGTTCAACCAGTAGTTTCACTTCATAACTTTGTTTATGGTAAAAATGCTAACAGCTTTTAGCGGTTAGCCGTTAGCCGTAAGCGCTACATATCGTGACACATCAGTAACTTTGTCTCTGTCTTCGCTCCAGTTCGTCTCCTCAGCGGACGGGGAAATCGAAGGTCAGCAGCTCGGAGTCGGACCAGTCCAGCACCGAGACCGACAGCACGGTCAAGTCCCAGGAGGAGAGACTGGGTCCGGCAGGTCAGATGGATCCTCAGGAACTGGCCCAGAAGATCCTGGAGGAGACACAGAGCCACATGGCGGCGGTGGAGAGTCTCCAGAAGGCGGCGGTCCGAGGACGGACGCCGCCGACGTCGACGCCGATGTCTCCGACCGGAGGAGCTCGAGGGTTTCAACCGTCGGAGACGAGCGCGTTCAGTCGTCCTCCGAGCAGATCCAGTCTGAAGACCTGCTCGTCCCCTCTGTCCCTCCTCAGCCACCGTCCGCCGCTCGCCGCCGCCTCCACGCCGCCGCCGACTCGACCCAAACCGCCGTCGCGCTCCTCGTCTCTGCAGAAGATCAACTCGACTCAGACTTCGTCACCTGACGTTGCGCTCAAACCCAAGTACCCGCCGTCGCCGTACGCCGCTCACATCTCGCCGTCCCGTTCTCCCGCCGCCGCGTCGTCCTCGTCGCCGGCGCTGTCCTACTCCTCCGCCTCGTCCGCCAGCCCGGCGCCCACGCCGGACCCGTCCAGGACCACGTCCGACGACAACAAGGTCCAAGCGATCCACAACTTAAAAACCTTCTGGTCCAACGCGGGACAGAAGCAGAAACACGAGCTGCCGTGCGCCGCCGCTCTGCTGCGCGGCGGCAACAAGAAGATGACGACGGTTCAGAAAGACGTTCTCGGTTTGTTGAACCTTTCGCCAAAACACGAACCCAACGGATCCGAAGATCGGAAACAGAACGACCCACGAGTCAACGGACACCAGAACCAGAAACCGAAAGTGAAACCGAAACCGTCGCCGTCGACGACGACAGCGACGACGACAGCGACGACGCCGCCTACGAACTCTAAACCAGGAGGAATCAAACTTCCTTCTGGAAACGGATACAAATTCTTGTCTCCAGGACATTTTTTTCCGTCTTCGAAATGTTAAAAACAAAAAATAAGATTTTTGCCAAACTTGTTTTTACTGCTGAAAACGTTGACGTACTGTTTCATACTGGCATTATTCTTATTATTATTATTTTAATTATTATTATTATTTGTCGTTTTGAATGTGATGACTGTGCCTTCTTCTGGACGAAGCTGGAAGAACAAAAACATAAAAATAAAATAAAATAAAAAACGACGACAGCGTCTCAAAGCATCAAAGTTACACTGAAAAAAAAAACAAAAAAACCTGAGCACTCGCTACGTTTGTTCTTTTATTTTATTAACTTGCTACACATTTTTTATAAAAGATTAATTAATTAATTAAAAAAAACATGAATGAATTAAATTTGTAAAATAAAACATTTTTGCAGCGGTGCCAGACTTTGTACCGAAACGTTTCTCACTTCTCAAGATGCTGACGAATAAAAAATACAAATAAAAGTTCCTTTATTTGTCTTTGTTTCAGTTCATATAGTTACAGAATGTAGCTAAAGCTAAAGCTGGTTTGCTTAGCTTAGCATAAAAGTATCACCACCTATTCTGAGCTAAGCTAAGCTAACCACCTGAGGACTGTGGCTAACTCCAATGTTTAGCCTCCACTTTAGCTTAGTTTTAGCATGTCCTTTATACGTATTGTATTTCCAACTTTATTGGGGAGTTAGCCTGAATTTTAAGCTATGCTAGGCTAAGTTAGCAATAGCTAAACTAGCCTCTAGCATGCCAGTTTCCTAACCCTAAACAGTTAATCTGTAGGTAAAGTTAGCCACAACACACTATAAAACATAATTTAGGGATTAACTGCTAATGCTAGTTAGGCTAAATTAGCTGTAAAAGCTGGATTGCTGCTAGCATAATAGCATGACAACTTTAACCCCCAGTATTTATGTGGAAGGCACACATTATTTGCTTTAGTAGCAAAAGCAGTAATATTTAGAGATTTAGTGTTAATATTAAGCTAAGATATGCTATGCTAGGCTAGGCTAAGTTAGCCTCAGGCATGTAGCTTGTTGCTATCATTACATTTTCACATCACATATCTTTAGTCAAGTAAAAGTAACAATATCCTGACACGAATACTCTTTCCATACTTTTATATTTTTGGTGACATTTATTTGCAAAGCTAGCTAGGCTAAGTTAGCTATAATAGCTGGATTACAGCTAGCATGATAGCATGACAACTTTAAAACCCAGTGTTTGTGTGTAAGGCAAAGCTACAACAAACTATATAAATAATATTTAGGGATATATTTAACATTAATAGCAAGCTAGGCTATGCTAAGCTAGGCTAGGTTAGCCACAGGTATGTAGCTTGCTTCCATCATTTAAATTATCACACCACTACCAACTATATCACACTATAAAAATACTCTTTTTATACTTTTATATTATTGTTGACATATTGACTCGTAAAGCTAGCTAGGCTAAGTTAGCTGCTGCAGCTAGCTTGCTGCCAATAGGGCTAATTCAATTTATTAGCATTAATTTGTACTTTAAATGTCTCTTAAAACATATATAATGTATCAGGTTATTAAGTAAAGTGTTATGTTAATATGTGATTATTTATATTTAATGTTATTGATCATTAATTCAGTTAATCCATCGTTATTTATGATTAATTCAGTGTTTGTGGTGGAGACAGTGGTGTGGATTTCTCAGCCAATCAGAATCGTCCAGATGGGCGGGACTAACTTGTTGATAATTCTATCTGGTGTCTCCTCCCAGTGCGCATGCGCAGCCCGGGTGACGAAGATGGTGCTCATCAAGGAATAGTGAGTCTTGGCTTTTTCATTTTTTTTCTTTTTTTTTAGGGATTTAAACCTTTTCAACGTATCGTATGTGATATTTTAACGTTTATGAGACGTCGGTAGTTTATCGTGGACGTGTAGGTTTTGTTAAACGTTGTCGTTTAAGCGTCAGAAAACGCCAGCTTTGAGCAGGGTGGATTGGGACGTGGATAACGGGGCACACCGGTCTTTTTTAGGCGTTGCTAACGCGAGCTAACGCTAGCTTAATTAGCTTCTTAATGCACAAAAAAAAAAAAAAAAACGCGTTAAAACGGACGATACAGCTGCGCTGGAGGTTTTAACACGACGATGAATATAAACGCTGTCAGTTTGTTGTCGTATACGTCAAGTGTTGTGGTTAAATAAAAGCCGTAAATGTGACGCTTTGCTCCCAGATTAAGGTTCCCTCTGCTCCGGTCGGATTTACCGTTAATGCTAGCTAAAGCTAAGCTAGTTTGAGCTAACCGGCTAGCTGCTAGCATGACAGATTTCACAGATGATCTTTAACACATCTGACATTAACTGCTAAGTCATAACCCAGCTGGTAGTTGTTGTTTGTTTAAACGCCGCATTTAAATCACGGCATCGAGGTTTAGCAGGGAATTAGCATCCGGTGTTAGCGTTAGCACGTTAGCAGCGGTACCCTTCAAGCTAGCGTGAGGTTATGGAAGGACTAAACTACTTTGCTGTTACTTTTGTTGGCGTTAGCATTAGAGAATTAGCTCTTTAACTGGGCGGCTAAGACCAAAGCTACGCTGTTGATTAAATCACTGTTTTTGTTTTTAAAATATATAATTGTGGTTGTTTTGTGCTAGCTTATTGACGCTAGCTAGCTAGCTGAATAAGCTACACCCCGTTTCTTATAACGGTACCTGTTGTTATTGGTTTAAAAATCACATAATCTTAACAACAACCTGTCAATATTGATCAATATTGATCAAGTCTGACTGTTGTTGCTGTTGGTAACATGATTGACACGTGACTTAAGGTGGTGAATGTCAATAACAAGCCACTAATGTGTCTAATTTTGATTATTTTTTCATTAAAACTTGTTAATTTAGTGACACAAAACAGGTTTTATAAGTAATTGTTGTTGTCTTATGCTAGCTTGTTGATGCTAGCTAGCTAGTTAATGAGGCTACACCTGATTCATTTAATTTTACCTGTTGTTATTGAGGGTTTAAACACCATTTTTGAAATAAATTATCCTATTTAATGACATGAATTAGATTTATTAAGTAATTGTTATTGTTTTATGCTAGCTTATTGATGCTAGCTAGCTTTAATATAACGTTAGCTGTTGTTATTGAGAGTTTTAAGTTTAAAAAGTGTCAATATTGATCAATTCTGACTGGTATTATTATTGTTGACATGATGACATGTGATTTAAGCTGCTAAACATCAGTAACAGACCACTGATGTGTCTATTTCTGATTATTTTTCTGATAAATCGTCTTATTTTAGCGACACAAACCAGGTTTTATTTACAGGGGAAGTGTCATGTGAGATGTTGATCTATGCAAATGAAGCCGAGCTGAGATGCAAATAGTTTCCTTCGGGGTTTTAACCTCTTAAAGTTGAAATTAAAGGTTTATAATTTAAAAAATGATGCATAAGAAACAGAAACTAAACCGTCACTTTAATTTTCTGGTAAATTATCAAATCGGTGACATGATGAGTCTGTTTGAAGTTAAAAGAAGTTTGTGTTTTTTTTTTTTTTTTTTTTCTCTTCATATATAATAACTAATTACCAGCAGCAGATAAAGTGTGTCCACATGTTTTAACCTGCTGTGTAAATTCACCTCTTGCGTAACAACGTCAGATAACGTTCGTTATCAACGGTTGTGAAACACAAGAGACAACACGTTTCGCTTCAAACGTTAGCTTAGCTTCGAAATTAGCTTTTGGTATTATCGCTTCTTTATCTAATTATCCAGAAACGAAAGATATTCACATCAACACGTCATCTAGAGACGTGAGCAAAGTAACATGGAGTTTGACCGTCTTTTGTTTTCACAGCCAAGTAGTTAACAATGAAAGTAAATGGGGCAGTCAGCCAAACGTATCTAAATTGTCATTTTTTAACCACTAATAAAGCTCAAAATATCACTTCACTTCAGCAGCAGCATGAATAGGGTCCCTACACATAAACTGAAGGACTGAAGGTTGTTTCACATCAGCAGATTCATCATTTTTCTGAACAACAGGTCGATGTGTCTGTGAAGAAGTGAGAATAAATGATGAATCTGCTGGTCTGGAACAACATGAAGCTTCATTACTTAGATACGTTTGGCTGACTGCCCCATTAACTTTCATTGTTAACTATTTGGCTGTTTAACTAGCTAACGTTAGCTTGTTTTATAACAATTTACAAGACTTACCCAATGTCTGGTGATGAAGGGTGTTTCACATCAACAGATTCATCATTTTTACTTTTCATTGTAAAACTGTGTAAAAAAAAAAATCACGTAGCTAGCTAGCACCTATAGCTAATAGAAAACAAAAATGCTAATATATGAGCTAGGTAGCTAACATTATTGGTCCTGTCTGTTAAGAGATGCTGACATTTAACGTGAGAACAGAATTATTAGCATCTTTAAAAATATTAAAAGTCTGTTTTTTGTATTTTTATTTTGACGTTTTACCCAACGTCTTGTTGTCATAACAACTGGTGTTGAAGGTTGTTCCAGATCAGCAGATTCATCACTTTTCTCGCTTCTTCACGGACACATCGGCCTGTTGTTCAGAAAAATGATGAATGTGCTGATGTGAAACAACCTTCAGTGCTTCAGTTTATCTGGTGAACGTGACCTGAACATCTGCGTCACATCAGGTCGTTTGTTTATATAAATAATTGTCCTTCGTGTCCGTTTAGTGTCTCAACACCATTTATTGTGACGTAAACGTTGTTTAATCGTAGCGTTAGCTTCGTTTTCTTTAACTGACGGATGCTACATTGTTAGCGGTTATAAATGAGGAAAAAAAAGGATAAAAAAATGTTGATACTTTAGCTAATTTAGCTGTATTAGGTAACTTGTCTACTCTGTACTTCAGCTAACTTGGCTAAATTAGCTCCCAGACTCTTGTCCACTTTCCTCCGTTAGCGCTAAGCTAACGTTAGCCTCCTCTGCTGTCTCCATGTTTCAAACACTTCTTCCTCCGGACATTGGTCACGTGACCTGAACGAGCCGTCTCATTGGTTCTCGTCTTAACGCAGTCAGCAGCCGCGTTTTCACTCGTTGACGTGTTTTAACGTGAATTTAACAGACGTTTTGTTTGTGTTTGTGTTGCAGCCGTGTGGTGTTGCCGGTCTCTGTTGAAGAGGTGAGTCTCACACAGTCCTTTGTTTGTTTGTTTGTCAGTCAGAGCTGCTGGTGTTGATCTGTAACAACCAGAGAAAACAAACAAACTAGAAGAAAGAATCAGAAAATAAAACAAACTAAACAACAACAACAACGTGTTAAATCAGCTTTTATTTTGTTGTTTTCAGACTAATGCTAATGCTAACGCTAACCTGGTCCATACTCGAGTACAAAGTTCTAGGACCAGGCTACTCCCGTCGCCTAGCAACAACAACAACAACTCGTTACGTCCTTTACGTGTTTATGATTTCTTCAATATGTGCGTTTTTTTTAACGATATTTATATTTGTTTTTTTTTATACTTATGTTCTTTACAATTTTACACTTTTCATGTATTTACGATTTTTATGTGTTTGTGCTTTATACATTTTTTTAACGTTATTTATGTTTCTTTTTGTTTGATATTTACGTTCTTCTTTACGTCACTAGCGTGTTTACGTCTTTTACTAATTTTTCAAACGTTACAAACCAACTCTTCGTCCGTCTCACGTCGGTAAAATCTCAACGTCAAACACGTTATCGTCTGTTCACGACTTTTCCTCGTTTTAGCTTCTGACGCCTCAGTTTTATTTTGAAAGTCCCTCAGACATAAACCGAACAAATAAAACAACACAACCACGGCAGCTCCTAGTGGCCGTCGTCGGTACTGCAGTTACCCTGGTCATCTTTACCGTTGCTGTGTTTGGTTGTGTTTATTTGTTGTTGTTTGTGCTCGTCAGTACCAAGTGGGGCAGCTGTTCTCGGTGGCTGAAGCCAGCAAGAATGAGACGGGAGGAGGCGAAGGCATCGAGGTGCTGAAGAACGAACCGTACGAGAAGGAAGGAGAGAAAGGACAGTACACACATAAAATCTACCACCTAAAGAGGCGAGTCCACTTCCCCCTGGTCCCACTGGTGACGGAGAGACACGACACGACACGCTAGAGTCACGACATGTTAGAGTCAGGACACGCTAGAGTCAGGACACGCTAGAGTCAGGACACGCTAGAGTCAGGACACGCTAGGGTCAGGACACGCTAGAGTCAGGACACGCTAGAGTCAGGACACGCTAGAGTCAGGACACGCTAGGGTCAGGACACGCTAGAGTCAGGACACGCTAGAGTCAGGACACGCTAGAGTCAGGACACGTTAGAGTCAGGACACGCTAGAGTCAGGACACGCTAGAGTCAGGACACGCTAGAGTCAGGACACGCTAGAGTCAGGACACGCTAGAGTCAGGACGCGCTAGAGTCAGGACACGCTAGAGTCAGGACACGTAGAGTCAGGACACGCTAGGGTCAGGACACGCTAGGGTCAGGACACGCTAGAGTCAGGGACACGTCAGGACACGTCAGAGTCAGGACACGCTAGAGTCAGGACACGCTAGAGTCAGGACACGCTAGAGTCAGGACACGCTAGGGTCAGGACACGCTAGAGTCAGGACACGCTAGAGTCAGGACACGCTAGAGTCAGGACACGCTAGAGTCAGGACACGCTAGGGTCAGGACACGCTAGGGTCAGGACACGCTAGGGTCAGGACACGCTAGGGTCAGGACACGCTAGAGTCAGGACACGCTAGAGTCAGGACACGCTAGAGTCAGGACACGCTAGAGTCAGGACACGCTAGAGTCAGGACACGCTAGAGTCAGGACACGCTAGAGTCAGGACACGCTAGAGTCAGGACACGCTAGAGTCAGGACACGCTAGAGTCACGACACGTTAGAGTCAGGACACGTTAGAGTCAGGACACGCTTAGAGTCAGGACACGCTAGAGTCAGGACACGCTAGAGTCAGGACACGCTAGAGTCAGGACACGCTAGAGTCAGGACACGCTAGAGTCAGGACACGCTAGAGTCAGGACACGCTAGGGTCAGGACACGCTAGAGTCAGGACACGCTAGAGTCACGACACGCTAGAGTCACGACACGCTAGAGTCACGACACGCTAGAGTCAGGACACGCTAAGGTCACGACACGCTAAGGTCAGGACACGCTAGAGTCAGGACACGCTAGGGTCAGGACACGCTAGAGTCAGGACACGCTAGAGTCAGGACACGCTAGAGTCAGGACACGCTGGGGTCAGGACACGCTAGGGTCAGGACACGCTAGGGTCAGGACACGCTAGAGTCAGGACACGCTAGAGTCAGGACACGCTAGGGTCAGGACACGCTGGGGTCAGGACACGCTAGGGTCAGGACACGCTAGAGTCAGGACACGCTAGGGTCAGGACACATCAAAGTCACGCTAGAGTCACTATGTAACATGACTTAATTTTGTGACATCGTTTGACGTTGTCTTGTTTATATAAAACTCGTCAACACAAAGCAGCTGTTTGTGTGTTTGTTTTCACCTGGAACCTGACGTCCCTCAACACGCCACCGAGTCCTTCCTCTGGTGTTTCCTCTTATTTTGAAAGGGTCTTTGATTCTCCAGGAAGCGTCTGACTTTTCTTCTCTGTGTGTTTGTGCAGTAAAGTCCCAGGATACGTGAAGATGATCGCACCAGAGGGAGCGCTAGTGTTTCATGAAAAGGCCTGGAACGCTTACCCTTACTGTCGCACCAGTGAGTCCTGCACCACCGCTCTGATCACACCTCAACCAGCTGGAACATGATTTCACTAATTATTCTTCTCTTTCCTCCTCCTCCTCCTCCTCCTCCTCCCTCTGCAGTTGTGACGGTGAGTCGTCAACATTTGTCACTTAAACGACTTTGGAAGCTAACATGCTAATATGTTAGCAATGTTAGCATTTTGTTTAAATAACATGAGTGTCAGAGTCACAGCGCTATAGAGTCACGACACCTTAGAGAGTCACGACACTATAGAGTCACGACACTATAGAGTCACGACACTATAGAGTCACGACACTATAGAGTCACGACACCTTAGAGAGTCACGACACGTTAGAGAGTCACGACACGTTAGAGAGTCACGACACTTTAGAGAGTCACGACACTTTAGAGAGTCACGACACTATAGAGTCACGACACTATAGAGTCACGACACGTCATAGTCACGACACGTTATAGAGTCACGACACGTTATAGAGTCACGACACGTTATAGAGTCACGACACGTTATAGAGTCACGACACGTTATAGAGTCACGACACTATAGAGTCACAACACGTTATAGAGTCACGACACTATAGAGTCACGACACTATAGAGTCACGACACTATAGAGTCACGACACGTTATAGTCACGACACGTTATAGTCACGACACATTATAGAGTCACGACACGTTATAGAGTCACGACACTATAGAGTCACGACACTATAGAGTCACGACACGTTATAGTCACGACACGTTATAGAGTCACAACACGTTATAGAGTCACGACACTATAGAGTCACGACACGTTATAGAGTCACGACACGTTAGAGTCACGACACGTTATAGAGTCACGACACGTTAGAGCACAGGTGTCAAACTCATTCCACGAAGGGCCGTGTGGCTGCAGGTTTTTGTTCCAACCAGTCAAGATCACACAGTTTGACCAGTCAACTGTGTGGAGACTGAGATCAGTTAATTAAATGAATCAAGTCTGGTGTGCTGCTGCTAGGTTGGAACAAAAACCTGCAGCCACACGGCCATTTGTGGAATGAGTTTGACACCTGTGCGTTAGAGAGTCACGACACGTTAGAGAGTCACGACACGTTATAGAGTCACGACACGTTATAGAGTCACGACACGTTATAGAGTCACGACACGTTATAGAGTCACGACACGTTAGAGTCACGACACGTTATAGAGTCACGACACGTTATAGAGTCACGACACGTTATAGAGTCACGTTACGACGAGTCACGTTTAGAGTCACGACACGTTATAGAGTCACGACACTATAGAGTCACGTCACGTTATAGTCACGACACGTTATAGAGTCACGACACGTTAGAGTCACGACACGTTATAGAGTCACGACACGTTATAGACGCGTTATAGAGTCACGACACGTTATAGAGTCACGACACGCTAGAGAGTCACGTTATAGAGTCACGCTACGAGTCACGACGTTATAGAGTCACGACACTATAGAGTCACGACACGTTATAGAGTCACGACACGTTAGAGTCACGACACGTTATAGAGTCACGACACGTTAGAGTCACGACACGTTAGAGTCACGACACGTTAGAGTCACGACACGTTAGAGTCACGACACGTTAGAGTCACGACACGTTAGAATATTGAAACATGTTTCTGCTTCTTTACTGTCACTGAGTTTAAAAATATCTCCGACTCGTGCGTTGGCAGCTTCACTCTGATTGGTTAATTGGATTTAGCTGCAGGTTTAAGTATCTACAGATCAGCTGTTTCTACTTCCTGTTTCAAAATAAAAGACTCGTCACTCTTTATTTTTACAGAACGAGTACATGAAGGACGACTTCATGATAAAGATCGAGACGTGGCACAAACCCGACATGGGAACAATAGAAAACGTAAGTGCATCAAACCCTACGTTTCCCATGATGCATTGCATGGTTGAGTAGTTTAATTAACGTCGTGTCTGTCGGTGGCGACAGGTCCACGACCTGGACGAGCAGACGTGGAGGACTGTGGAGGTCGTCCCCATAGACATCGCAAACAAAGAAGAAGTGGCTCCTGGGGTGAGTCCAGCGTCAGTTAGCTGATGTAGCTAAGTTAGCAGAGGTGGTTACTAAGCTAACATAGCTAAATTATCCGAAATTACTTGACTAACAAAGTTAGCTGAGGTATCGCAACATCAGCTAAGTTAGCTGCAACGATTTAAATAAGCTATCGCAACTAGCTAAATTAGCTAAGTTAGCATAAGTGGTTAGGTTAACTGATTTAACTACTATGGGTGACTTTTGCTAAACTTGGCTAACTTAGCTAAAGTAAGCTACAATAACTAACATAGCTAAATTACTTACAACTAGTTTTAACTACTAGCCAACTCAGCTGAAGTAGCTAAGTTGGCAGAAAAAACAAATTACCAATCATGACAAAGTCAGTGAATGTGATTTATTAAGTTAAGCTAACTAAAGTAGCTAACTAAAGTTAGCCAAGGAAGCTACAGTAGTTGGCATAACATAACAACATAAGTTAGCTGAGGTGGTTAAATTAGCCAAGTTAGCAGAAGTAGCTAAATTATTCAAGACAACAGAGTTAGCTAATTATCACAAAGGTGACAGCTAACTTAACATGTTTAGCTAATTTAACTACTTGCTAAGGTAGGTGAAGTCGCTATGTTAGCATCAGTAGCTAAGGTAAGTTGGCATAATATAATAAAGGTTAGTGAAGGTAACTGACACAGCTGAGTGGTTAGATAAGCTAAGTTAGCTGAAGAGGCTAAATTACTGAAGACATCAAAGTTAGTGAAGGTAACATCATAGCAGCTACGCTAGCTAATTTAGCTAACGTAAGTTATTCAGTTTTATTTATAGTGTAAATCATTGTTTTCTAATGTTTTTCCTGGCGGCAGCGTTAAGGTCGACGATCGTTTGACAGAATTAAAGTTTCCGTCGGTCGGGTTGTTCGTGTCGCTGCTGGTTTTAAAATCTAAAACGAGACATGAAGACGTTTGTGTCCGGTGGGTCACGGTCCCTCAGACCTCAGACCTGAACTATAAGGACTTAAGTGGATCAAGGAGGATTTGATCTGAAGGTCCATCTGCTTCACACCCACCGCTTCAACACAGATTAAAACAGCGGAGAACAGGAGGTTGATGATCACATGATCACCCCCCATGTTTTTTTTTTTCTTGTTTCAGGATTATAAACCAGAAGAAGATCCGGCTCTTTTCCACTCTGCTAAGACGGACAGAGGACCGCTGGGCCCCGAGTGGAAGGTTCATCACATAAACACAAACCGCTTTAGTAGTTTTATTAAAAACTTCACTAACGTTACGTTCGGTGTGTTTCCATCAGAACGAGCTGAAGACAGGATGTCCCTACATGTGCGCGTACAAACTGGTGACGGTTAAGTTCAGATGGTGGGGTCTGCAGACCAAGGTGGAGAACTTCATCCACAGGGTAACCACGCCGCTCGTATCATCGATAAGAACTGGTTAAAGAAGCTACGTTAGCTTCAGGAGCTAATTTATCTGAGGTAGCAGGGTTAGCTAATGTAGCTAGCAGCTTGTAGCTATAATGTTAGCTAAGTTACTAGCTACGTCGCATCAACTGTTGACGTCTCTAGGGAAGCAAATACGTAAAGTATGTAACTATGCTAGCGTTGTAAATATATAAAAGAATGTAAGTATGTTAAACTACGTAACTATGCTGTCAACGGAAATATGTAAAAACACAAATACACTCACGATATAAATTCGTAAAAGTATGTAAATATGCTAGCAACAAAAATATGTAAAATAACGTAAATATACTAGTGATGTGAATATGAAAAAGTGCGTAAATATGCTAGCTACATAAATACGTAAAAGTACGTAAACATGCTAGCTACATAAATATGTAAAAGTATGTAAACATGCTAGCTACATAAATACGTAAAAGTACATAAACATGCTAGCTACATAAATACGTAAAAGTACATAAACATGCTAGCGACATAAATACGTAAAAGTATGTAAACACGCTAGCTACATAAATACGTAAAAGTACATAAACACGCTAGCTACATAAATACGTAAAAGTACATAAACATGCTAGCGACATAAATACGTAAAAGTATGTAAACACGCTAGCTACATAAATACATAAAAGTACATAAACATGCTAGCTACATAAATACGTAAAAGTACATAAACATGCTAGCTACATAAATACGTAAAAGTACATAAACATGCTAGCGACATAAATACGTAAAAGTATGTAAACACGCTAGCTACATAAATACGTAAAAGTACATAAACATTCTAGCTTCATAAGTATGTAAACATTCTAGCTACATAAATACGTAAAAGTACGTAAACATACTAGCTACATAAATACGTAAAAGTACGTAAACATTCTAGCTACATAAATACGTAAAAGTACATAAACATTCTAGCTTCATAAGTATGTAAACATTCTAGCTACATAAATACGTAAAAGTACGTAAACATGCTAGCTACATAAATACGTAAAAGTACGTAAACATTCTAGCTTCATAAGTATGTAAACATTCTAGCTACATAAATACGTAAAAGTACGTAAACATACTAGCTACATAAATACGTAAAAGTATGTAAACATTCTAGCTACATAAATACGTAAAAGTACGTAAACATGCTAGCCACATAAGTACGTAAACGTGCTGTTAAATGTGTAGAACGTAAACTATAAATCGTCGTCCGTCTCGTCTCAGGAGCTGGTTCGACCTTCGTAGGTCGTAGATGATTTTATTATTTTGGAGTCGTGATTTTGCGACCTCTGGTATCGTAACGTTAACGTTAACCACACGTGTAGTTGTTGTTTGTTTACTGTCGACGCGTCGTCGCTTCACTTCCTGTTTTGTTTCCGTTTCGGCAGCAAGAAAAGCGAATCTTCACCAACTTCCACCGCCAGCTGTTCTGCTGGATCGACCGGTGGGTGGGTCTGACCATGGAGGACATCCGGCGGATGGAGGAGGAGACTCAGAAGGAGCTGGAGGAGGTAAACTGCCGTCGCCACGACGACGCGGCGCCGCGCCGCTAGTCGTTCTTATTTAACGTTGTTTACTCCTCGATGTCACGTCAGATGCGTCAGAAAGGAGACGTTCGAGGAACCTCGGCCACAGACGAGTAGAGAGCCGACTCTGTCGGTCCAACACTAGAGGCAGGCTGAGTAAGTCTCCGCCCACTTCAACGCCGCCGCCGCCGCCATCTTCCTCCACCGCCACTTTCTCTTTGTTTTCAGGTCTTTTATCGTTTCGTTTCTCGTTCTCATTCCTCGTCAGAGCTCCGATCTTCAACCGGCACCGAGATTTAACAAACCAACGTGTTTTATTACGACGGATTAAACGTTTCAGCGTCTGGTTGAAGATCAGAGACTTTTTCTTTCAGCTTCATCTTCACGTTTCCTCCCGACGCTTCACCGACCTTCCTGCATGAACCATCACCTGTGACTGTCTCCAACTTCTAACTAACTTGTTTCTAACTTGTTTCTAACTTCAACTCTTGACGTCTGTTTCCAAAACGACACAAAACGGTGTCTACGTTAGTGGAGCTTTTATTCTCTTACGTTTACCTTTTTATTGTGGTAAATTTATGACTTTTATTTTCGTTAATTTACAACTTATTCACTTGAAATTTCCAACTTTAATTCACATGAAATTTACGACTTATTTTTGTTAATTGACGACTTATTCACATGAATTTTTTGACTTATACTCTCGTTAATTTACGACTTATTCATGTGAATTTTACAACTTTTCTTTTTGTTAATTTCTGACTTCAATTCACGTGAAATTTACGACTTTTATTCACATTAATTTACGACTTAACACGTGAATCTTACGACTTTTATTTTCTTGAATTTCCGACTTATTCACATGAAATTTCCGACTTTATTTCACGTGAAATTACGACTTATTTTCGTTAATTGGCGACTTATTCACATGAATCTTACGACTTTTATTTACTTTAATTTACGACTTATTCACGTGAAATTTACGACTTATTTTCTTTAATTTATGACTTATTCAGGTGAAATTTCCGATTTTAATTCATGTTAATTTGCGACTTTTATTCACATGAACTTACGACTTATTCACGTGAATCTTATGACTTTTATCGTTTTAATTTACGACTTATTCACGTGAATTTTACAACTTTTCTTTTTGTTAATTTCTGACTTTAATTCACGTGAATCTTATGACTTATATTTCTTGAATTTCCGACTTATTCACGTGAAATTTCCGACTTTAATTCACGTGAAATTTACAACTTTTATTCACATTAATTTACGACTTAACACGTGAATCTTACGACTTTTATTTTCTTGAATTTCCGACTTATTCAGGTGAAATTTCCGACTTTATTTCACGTGAAATTTACGACTTATTTTCGTTAATTGACGACTTATTCAGGTGAAATTGACGACTTATTTTCGTTAATTGAGGACTTATTCAGGTGAAATTTCCGACTTTAATTCATGTTAATTTGCGACTTTTATTCACATGAACTTACGACTTATTCACGCGAGTCTTACGACTTTTATCGTCTTTAATTTACGACTTATTCAGGTGAAATTGACGACTTACACTCTCGTTAATTTAGGACATTTATTCGCGTTAATTTGCGACTTTTCCTTGTAAACACTGAGGCTGTAACCCTCGTACGTGTTCTCGTCCGCTCCGCTAGCGCAGCCCCGTTTTGTGTCGTGGTTTCGGCTCCGACGTCGACTCTTCGGCTGTTCCTCTTCATCTGGTCGTTAACTCGTTGTCTTCTCGTCCTGCAGCTGCGTAAAACCGGTCCGATTCGAGGCACCAGTGCTGCTCACGAGCAATGAGGCAACAACCAACCAAACCCTGTCACCATGACGTCATCAGAGACCACGTCCACTACGCCACCACGAGGACCACGGCGAGAAGACGCCCTCTCTCTCTTCTTCTTCTCTCTTCTTCTTCTCTTCCTGTCTCCCATGATTCATCGGGGGGTTTGATGCGATTGGTTAACAAAGTACTGTACAGATCCTTTTCCCCTGATCACAAGCCTCACAACAACAACAACAACAAACAAACAAACTAAAAGGTTTTGCATTCATATATAAAAAAAACAAAAAAAAAGAAGAAAAAAAACAACAACTCTTTGCACAGAACGTAAATTGCCTGAAATGTCAAATTGTTAGTTGATTCTTACGACGGCTTGGTTTCTTCTTCAGGTTGAGACTCGAGTCGAAGCGGAAACTTTTAATAAAAACACGTCGTTTCACGTCCACGCAGGTTTCGCTTTGACGCTACGTTCGTTAGCAGATCGGACCATTTTACTCCTCCTCTGTATTATACTGAACCTCCTCCCTCTGTCTCACCCTCTGTTCGTCGCAAAAAACTGACCTTTGTTTTTATTTTTATTTGATTGGAGTTTTTTTTTTCTTCTTTTAGTTTCGGATTCGTCGAAGCCGATTCGCCTGTTGACGGTTCAAAAAAGCAAATTAACGCTGATGCATGATAGAGATGATACTTTACTGTTGTTACCCCTCACACACACACACACACACTCGTCAACATGCACCTCCTCCTCCTCCTCCTCCATCTTCCTCCGTCACAAGTGCATGTGATCAACCACGTCCTCAGTAAAACCCGTCGTTGCATGTGTTTAGTCGCTGCAGTGCAGCTTCGCTCCGAGCAGACGGTGCCCGAGAGTCTGAGAGTCTGAGCCGTGTTAGCGCGGGCCCGTGTCTGTTAGCGTGTTAGCACGCGTGTGCTAGCGCGCTAGTTGCCGTCATCAGCTGCCTTCGCTCGTCGCTGAGCTCAGATGTTTTGAAACTTGTCGCTTCGTCGTCGTCGGATTCAACATCAACAACGCTTCTATTGTTTTTGTTGTCGTGGTTAAAAACGAGCAAAGCCACGTTACGTCATGTTAACGTTACGACATGTTAACGTTACGACATGTAAACATTACGTCATGTTAACGTTATGTCATGTTACGACATGTAAACATTACGTCATGTTAACGTTATGTCATGTTAACGTTACGACATGTTAACGTTACGACATGTTAACGTTACGTCATGTTAACGTTAACGTCACGTTAACGTCATGTTAACGTTACGTTAACGTTACGTTATATTAAGTCACACTATACGTCAATGTTACGCTACATGTAGCTAAATGATTCCTAAAACAATAACGTGTCACGACATGTCAATAATGAAACGTTACATTAACAACACGTAAGAAATGCAATGAAACGTTACAAAATAAAATGACACATGACACGGAATTTAACGTTAACAACACGTAATGTAGCGTAAATGACACGTAGCGGTAACGTAACGTACGTAAGATAACATAATATTAACGATACGTAACGTAATGTTAACGACATTAGCAACACAAAATAAATTAAACTTAACCACACGTAAATCACGATAACATAACGTAAGATAACGCAACGTTATTGACACGTAACGTAACAACGCGTTAAAAACATAACGAACTGTAAATATGTCGTTAGATCACATAACATTATGCTACGTTATCTTTCGTTACGTGTCGTCAACGTTACGTTACTTCACTGTCGTTTTTCTTTACGTTATGTGACGAGTCGTATGCTAACGTTACGTTACAGTACGTAACATGCTACATTATCTTAGCTTACGTTTCGTTAACGTTACGTAACGTTTTCGTTTCCTCTCTCGACCGACGGAGCAGATGTTTGTTGCAGCTGTGGATTAACGAGCATTCTGGGTAATTTTGCTTTGTTTGTTTATTATTATTTTCACCACATTAACTAACTTTTTAAGCTTTTTATCGGCGTTAACGATAAAAAGTTTTGTTTCGGGATGAAATCGCTTCACTACTTTTATTTTTACGATAAGTCGTAGTCGTCTTTTACTTTGTGGTTTTAAACTTTAAAAAAACCAAAACAAAAAACATGTGATGTTTTGTCTGATCATGACGTAGCTTAGCGTTGTTTCGCAGGTCGCATTTTAAACGTTGCGTCGCCGCCACCAGGGGGCGCCGCGCCGTCTTCATCGTGTTTTTATCATGAATGTAGAGTCGGGAAACGAGCCGTTACATCATCATCAGGAGGCGGAGTCAAACCAGATTTAATCTGCAGCTCAACAACGTTTCGTGTTGTTTTTTCGTAATTGTACGATGTTTTTTTTTTTTTTTTTTTTGCTTCGTTTTCGACAAGAAGGGAAATCGTCTTGTTAGTTTTTAAGGCGGCGTCGTTTCCTCGGACTTGGCTCCGACCTCAGACTAGTTCGGAAAAGTTTGGAATCCGGTTTGACGTTGACGTAGCGGCGGCGGCGCCACCGTCAGGCGACGGGCGGCGGCGCGACGTCGCTGTTTTTTATTATTTTTATTTTTTGTTTGTTTTTTGGAGGCGGAGGGTTCGACGCTTCGAACAGACGGAGTCCAAAAAAAAAAATACTGTTTTTATTTCTTTCTTGTAAATCATAAATAAGCACTTGCAAAATCTACTGTTTTTTTTTTTTTTTTTGTTTGTTTGTTTGTTTTATTTCTTTTTTTGAAAAAGGTTCACGATGTATCCGATTTTCTCTCTTTTCTGATAAGGCAAAAAAAAAAAAAAAAACTTAAGAAAAAATTCAGGGGAATTAGTAGTGAATGTAAAACGATTAGTTTCCTTTTATTTTGTTTTGTTTTTTTCTTTTTCACGGCCGTCGAGCTGTGACAGAACAGAAGGTCTAGACAATGGAACATAACAGAATATCTAATAAATTTGAACAAATAAGAAAAAAATCACTTTGTCTTTGTTTTTGTTTAGTTTTAACAAAGTGACCAGCAGGTGGAGCAACACACTCAATCTTCAATCATTTCACTCAACACTTTATTAATCTCAGGAAAGAAACATCTATATATATATATATATATATATATATATATATATATATATTTAGGCTGTTAGCTTCAATCTACTATGTTCAGTGTTAGTTTTGCCGTTAGCCTCAGTCCGTTAGCTACAGACCGCTAGTTCCAGTCATTTAACTTCCCTGTGTTAGCTTTAGTCTGTTAGCTCCAGTGTGTGGTAGCTTCAATCTGTTAGCAATAGCCTGTTAGCTTCAGTCTGCTAGCTTTGGTGTGTTAACTTCAGGTTGCTAGCTTAAGTCTGTTAGCGTCAAGCTGCTAGCTTCATTGTTAGCTTCAGACAGTTAGCTTCAATATGTTAGCCTCAGTCTGCTAGCTAGCTTTAGGCTGTTAGTTTCAAATTGTTAGCTTAGTCTGTTAGCTTTAATCTGTTAGCTTTTCTGTTAACTTTAAACTGTTAGCCTCAGTCTGCTAGCTCTACCGTTAGCTTCACTAGTGAAGCTTCAATCTACTAGCTTCAGTGTGTTAGTTTCACCATTAGCCTCAGTCTGTTAGCTATAGCTTGCTAGCTTTGGACGCCTAGGTTCAGTCATTTAACTTCTCTGTTAGCTTTAGTCTGCTGGCTCCAGTGTGTTAGCTTCAATCTGTTAGCTATGGCCTGTTAGCCTGCTAGCTTCTCTGTTAGATTCACACAGTTAGCTTCAGTCTGCTCATTTCAGTGTGTTAGCTTCAATCTGCTAGCTAGCTTCAGTCTGTTAGCTTAGTCTGCTAGCACTGTCTTGTTAGCTTCAGTGTGTTCGCTTCAGTCCAGTGAATCTGACGCGTCGACCGGATAAAGTGAAAGTGTTTCTACTTCCTGTCCAGACGGAGGAAGTGAAACTACGACGTCGGTGAAAAGGATGAAAATAAAACCAACGTGTTTCTCGTCACTTCACTCCAGACGTTTAGAGAGAGAAGATGCCTGCAGGATATTTTCAAACCGTAGATATTAAGGATGACATGTTTCCAGGCGACCGGGCGCCTCCGTCACCACGGCAACCAGCGCCACGCCATGACGTGGCGAGGACGCTGCTCTTCCTGCTGGTCGCCGTGGCGCTGGCCGGCGTCGCCGTCGAAGCCTTTTTCATCCATCGACTCTATCGACACGACACGGTGAGTTTACTCTGATGACGTCATTGATAGATTAATGATGTCATTGATACTTGATGACATCATATAATACATGTTTATATGTATATATACACTGTTATATACTGGTTACATACACTGATTGTGACTAAGTGTCTGTATAATCACTTAAATTAGTTTTATTTAATTAAAGTTTGTTTCAACTAAACGTTTAAACGACAATGATCCGTAGAAACTTTCTCCTGTCGAAGTTTAAAAATGAGTCACATGATGAAACATGAATCAGCTGATCAGCTGATCGAACCGCACGATGACAGAACTGACGTTTCAACTGAAACGCAGAGAAACTGCTGAGGCGGCAACATGATGAGGAACCAGGATGGAGAAGTTCAGGAAGAGTTCACGTCCTGGTACCGCCGATTAAACGTTACCGCCGATTAAACGTCCTGGTACCGCCGATTAAACGTTACCGCCGATTAAACGTCCTGGTACCGCCGATTAAACGTTACCGCCGATTAAACGTCCTGGTACCGCCGATTAAACGTTACCGCCGATTAAACGTCCTGGTACCGCCGATTAAACGTTACCGCCGATTAAACGTCCTGGTACCGCCGATTAAACGTTACCGCCGATTAAACGTTACCGACGATTAAACGTCCTGGTACCACCGATTAAACGTTACCGCCGATTAAACGTCCTGGTACTGACGATTAAACGTTACCGCCGATTAAACGTCCTGGTACCGCCGATTAAACGTTACCGCCGATTAAACGTCCTGGTACCACCGATTAAACGTTACCGCCGATTAAACGTCCTGGTACCGCCGATTAAACGTTACCGCCGATTAAACGTCCTGGTACCGCCGATTAAACGTTACCGCCGATTAAACGTCCTGGTACCGCCGATTAAACGTTACCGCCGATTAACGTAACGTTACCGCCGATTAAACGTCCTGGTACCACCGATTAAACGTTACCGCCGATTAAACGTCCTGGTACTGACGATTAAACGTTACCGCCGATTAAACGTCACGTTACCGCCGATTAAACGTTACCGCTGATTAAACGTTACCGACGATTAAACGTTACCGACGATTAAACGTCCTGGTACTGACGATTAAACGTTACCGCCGATTAAACGTCACGTTACCGCCGATTAAACGTTACCGCCGATTAAACGTTACGTTACCGACGATTAAACGTCCTGGTACCGACGATTAAACGTTACCGCCGATTAAACGTCACGTTACCGACGATTAAACGTCCTGGTACTGACGATTAAACGTTACCGACGATTAAACGTCCTGGTACCACCGATTAAACGTTACTGACGATTAAACGTCCTGGTACCACCGATTAAACGTTACCGACGATTAAACGTCCTGGTACCACCGATTAAACCTTACCGACGATTAAACGTTACCGCCGATTAAACGTCCTGGTACTGACGATTAAACGTTACCGCCGATTAAACGTCCTGGTACCGACGATTAAACGTTACCGCCGATTAAACGTTACCGCCGATTAAACCTTACCGCCGATTAAACGTCCTGGTACTGACGATTAAACGTTACCGCCGATTAAACGTCCTGGTACCGACGATTAAACGTTACCGCCAATTATACGTCCTGGTACCGACGATTATAAACGTTACGTTACCGCCGATTAAACGTCCTGGTACCGACGATTAAACGTTACCGACGATTAAACGTTACGTTACCGACGATTAAACGTTACGTTACCGCCAATTAAACGTCAGGTTACCACCGATTAAACGTTACCGACGATTAAACGTCAGGTTACCACCGATTAAACGTTACCGACGATTAAACGTTACCGTCCATTAAATTTTACCGCCGATTAAACGTCACGTTACTGACGATTAAACGTTACTGACGATTAAATGTCACTTTAATTAGAATTTGAATTTGAACTGAATTTCTACGTTCGTCATGTCACCAGACAACATGTATGATACATATATATATTTTATATACGTATAAAAACGTCTGTTTGTTTCAGGACGTTTCAACAACCAGTCAACTCGTCACAGGTGAGTTAACGTTTTTATGTTCTTTACATTTTTACAAATTTTCCTTTATGTGTTTATGTTCTTAACGAATTTACAAACTTTGCATTTTTATTGTTACATATAACTTTAAATATCTACGTGTTTTTTTTACGTATTTGTAAACTTTACTAACTCTACATATTTACGTCCGCTACATGTTTACATTCTTTGCGTATTTACGTCCTGGCTCCTCCTACTCTGGTCACGTGATCTTTATCTTTAACTTTACGATAAATCAAACAGTTCGTTTGTTTTGTCGCAGATTCCGACGTCAAACAATCTGAATACGACGTTTCTCCGTCGAAACCGGTCGCTCATCTGACAGGTGAGAGACGCTTTGTGTGAACGTGTTTACGACGTGTTTACGACGTGTTTACGAAGTGTTTACGACGTGTTTACGACGTGTTTACGACGTGTTTACGAAGTGTTTACGAAGTGTTTACGATGTGTTTACGACGTGTTTGTCTCCAGACGCCAGGACGTGGTCCACGGGCCTCAGGTGATGTCGTGGAGCACGGCGGCCGACCCGGTCCTGTTCCAGATGAGCTACCGGGACCAGAGTCTGGTGGTGGAGCGGGACGGGTTCTACTTCGTGTACTCGAAGGTTTTCTTCTCCGACGGAGGAACGTTCCATCACTCCGATGCTGCTGCGGACGCCGCGTTACCTCGGCAACGGCATCACGCTGCTACAGTCCAGGAAGTACAGCCCGCGTCCGTCCGGCCAGACGTCCAACAGCTTCCTGGGCGGAGTCTTCCATCTCCACGGCAACGACGCCGTCTACGTCAAAGTCAGCAACGCCTCCAACGTCCTGCGTCACGGACTCTACGAGAACGTGTTCGGAGCGTTTATGATTTAAACGCCGCCCGGTGGCCGGGACAGAAGCTCCGCCCACTTGTGTCTTCACATTTAAATGAAACTTGAAAAACTTGATTGAATAAATAAAAGAATCAGGATTTTATTTTGTCTCTTTTTTTTTTTTTTTTACAATAAATTCGATATTTATATTTATTGATAAAATAGTCATTAGTTTTCTCACATTATTAACAATATTATATTATAATTGATTATTAATTATTATAATAACATTATATATGTATATTTTTGAGAATTTTATATTGTATCATTAATAATAATTAATTAACTTAAATAATTTTTTACATTATTAAAATGTCCCATAATAATATAAAATTAATTTATTATAATAAATATTGATAATAGAATAAAATAGATTTAAAAATCAATATAATAATATACATTATATAAAACACATGATACATTTATCTAAAGATTTATAAAATAAATCATTATTATAAATATATGAAATATAAATTAATATGAAAATAATTAAAAATAAAATAATATTAATATATGTTATACTTTTATTATATGTGATACTAATAATTTTATGTTAAAAAATGTTTATAATTATATTTTATATAATTAGAAAATGTATTATATTTTATTAAAATTGTATTCTATAATATTATAAAATACTAATAATAAATAATATTTCTAAAATAATTATTTTGAAGTTTATTGAATTTATTATTATTATCATTATATTTATACATTTGAGTAAAATGGTGCAAAATGTTTTTTGTCATATTTTTTAAACTTTTTTATCCAACATTATATTAAGAACAACTGATTAATAATAATAATAATAATAATAATAATAATACGATTTTAATCATAATTACACTGATGAAATTCACTTAATTTAATTTAAATAAATGTGAATAAATTCTGCGCAGTGTTTCTACATGTTATTTGTTAATTATCTTATGTTTTATTTTACTTTTCTGCAGCAGAAATAAAACATTAAATCCTTTAATCGCTCCTCCAGGCGGCGCCTCACTGCGCATGCGCGGACTCTTCCTCAGCAGCAGGTAAACCCACCATGGCGGCGCGAGGCCATGTGCAGGACCCCAACGACAGGAGGCTCAGACCCATCTACGGTACGGACTCCCGGGACCTTTCTTACACCGTTTTAACGTTTGAGGCTTCGGCTAAATGTAGCGTCCGGTCCGGGGCCGGTGATGTGTGTCTGTGAGGAGCGGAGGGCGGCGGATCGGAGGGCAGCCGCTGCGGCCCCTCCAGCTCCAACCTCGGGTTCTGCTGCCCCGCAGCGCCCGATGACAGTGCACCTCGCCCGGCTGCGCTACCGAGGCTGGCGGTGGAGGACGCGGTGTCCCGGTGAAAGCGGCGGGTCCCGCGGATAGTGTCGGTAGCAAGCGGGCGCGCGCGTTTGTTTGTATGAATGTGTGTGTATGATTGTGTGTGTGTGTGTCCTCCGGTGAAGAGTTTCTCCTGCTAATCGGTTTGACAGCTAGCTTAGCATGCTAACATGTCAGCTAGCCGCGGACATGCTGCTGCTGCTGCCGCCGCGATTAAAACACAAGTTGTCGGGGTTGCGGAGGGGGTGAGGGGGTGAGGAGGACGGTGACCGGGTGAGTCCCGGGTTGACCGACGTCCTCCCCGGGCCTCCTCTTCATGTCCCGGTCCGGTCTTTTGGTCTTTGTGTCCAGCTAGGTTAACGGTGCACGGTTAGCTTCCAGCTAGCTAGCACGAAGCTAATAACAGTTAAAGGACAATGCTTCGAGCTAGGTCCAGGTGTTAGCCGGCTAGCATGTTAGCTAGGTGAAAATAACAGACTTTAACAGTGTTTTTATTTATTTAAGCAGCGGTTTGACAGCTGGTTTATACTTTAGCATATATATTAGATACTTTTATGCTACAAAAGGAAACATTAAAGAGCTTTAGGTCGTGATTATTATCGTTATTGGCTAATCTGCTAACAGCATCCTGATGCTAAGCTGAAAAATACTTATTGAATATATTGTGACATTTAATCAAGAAAAACAGGAAAATACACATGAATAATGAGTTGTTTTGACAATTTCCATTTATAATAACTGATGTAAATGGTTATTAATATAATATGAAGGTATAATATGCATAAAGTGTAATTTTAGCGGCAAAATATGACATTTTTCACTGTTATTCAAGAGCTACGATGATCAATAAACTGACCGAAAATCAATCAATAAGTTTACAGATGATTCACTAAATGTTTTATTGTTCGTTATTTGACTTGCAACTTTATTTATTTGACGTTAAACTGAATAACACTAAATGGTCAAGTCCTGTTTCACTATGTTAGCTAATTTAGCTAATTTAGATATGTTAGCTAACTGAAACAAATGTTAACTATGTTACTTTACCTAACTTAGCTACGTAGCTTTGTTAGCAAAGTTTGCTAAATCAGCTGATTTGGTTACATTAGCTGTGATTGCTACAGTAGCTAACATGTCTATGATAGCTAAGTTTGTTGTATTAGCTAACTTGGCTAACGTAGTTACTTGAGCTAACTTGGCTGTGTTCGCAAACTTTTACTTTGTTGTCAAAGTTTACTACAACAGCTAATTTGGTTACGTTAGCTATAAGATCTACATTAGCTAAGTTGGTGAATTTAATTACTTGAGCTAACGTGGCTATGTTCGCAAACTTTCAGCAAACTACAGCAGCTAATTTGGTTACATTAGCCATGATGGCTACATTAGCAAACTTGGCTAAGTAGTGAACTTTGGTGCAATAGCTAATGTGGTCACACAGTTAGCTAATGTTTTGGAAACATTAGCCAACTTGTCTACATTAGCTAACTTGGCTAATTAAGCTAACTGTCAGCTAACTTAGCGTGGCTATCCTTTAAGCTAACTTAATGTGGTTAACCTTTCAAATGAGACAGTTGTGACGTATAAGGAGCCAAACAGCTCATAACGCTAATGCTACAATGTTCCAGTCGTCGTGTGATAACTAGTGTAGCTCACACACACACACACACACACACACACACACACACACACACACCTCTTCAGGACAGCTGGATGCCAAAATTAACCGTGTCAGACGACGGGTCGCGGCGATGATGTCATGTCTATTCTCATCGTTCGACGAGACAAAGTTGTCGAAAGTTTGAGGAACTTTGACGCAACTCAAGATGCTAAACTTCATTCATTTAAGTTTTAAAAAAACAACAAAAAACTAGTGTGACATTTCAGAAACATTCCCACAAATAAAAAATAAAGATGCTACATTAGTAGTAAAAGTAAAACTACTCAAACCTGAGAAATTCTGACTGTTTTAGCTTTAATGTACAATTATTAATATTTTTTAGTAAAATGGTAAAAATCAGTGACAGAGAAGTTCAGGTAATTTGTAAGAATAAAAAGTGAAATTTGTTAACTATTTTAGCTAACATAGCTAATTTTGTTACTTGTGCTACCTTAGCTACATTACCTAACATGGCTTTGTTAGCAAACTTGGCTACGCTAGCTGATTTGATTACATTAGCTGTGAAGGCTACGTGCTAACTTGTTTATGCTGTATTAGCTAACTTGGCTAATGTTGTTACTTGACCTAACTCAGCTTTGTTAGCAATTTTTTGCTTTGTTAGCTACATTTACAACAACAGCTAATTTGGTTACACCAGTTATGATAGTTGGCTAATTTAGATATGTTAGCCAACTGAAACCTTAGCTAGTTTATTTACTTTAACTTGGCTGCATTACCTGATTTGATTACATTAGCTACGATGGCTACATTAGCTAACTTGGTGAATTTAGTTGCTTGAAATAACTTGGTTGCGTTAGCAAGTTTGCTTGGTTAGCTGCGTTTACTATAACAGCTAATTTGGTTACATTAGCTAGCGTTAGAGACTGATAGGCTAATTTAAAGACCCTAGCTATCTTTGATACTTTGGCTAATTTTGTTACTTGACCTTACTTGGCTACATTAGCTAACGTAGTTATGCTGTGTTAGCTAACTTGACTAATGTTATTACTTAAGCTAGCTTGGCTATGTTAGCAAATTTTGCTTTGTTAGCTGTTTTTAACCACAACAGCTAATTTTGTTAGCTTAGCTTTGATGATTACGTTAGCTACTTGGCTACATTAGCCGCCTCTGAAGTTGTTTTTTCATTATTAACAAAACATTTTTGAACATTTATTAAAATATTCTGTCATTTTATTCAAGAATCTATTGATATAAAATAAAAAAATATATATTTTTCAGATTATCTCGACAATGGCAACAATAAAATGGCGATCCAGCAGGCGGACAAGCTGCTGAAGAAACATAAGGACCTGCACTGTGCCAAGGTGGGTGACGCTTCGTGGTTTTATTTTGGCGGGGTCGTCCTGTTTGACCACAGGACGGTTTCTGTTGTCGCTGTTTGTCATTGAGCAGTTTGTTGAAGGACACGTCGATGCTGCAGCCGCACACGTCACAGGACATTTTCTACATATTTATTTATATATTTCTACCTCGTCACACGTCAGCACGTTTATATGTTGATATAAAAATATATTCATCAGATGGAGGAAGTGTCACAGGTGAATGTTGCTGATTTCACAAGTAAAACGTTTCTACTTCTGCTACGACGATAAATGAGGAAGTGTCCAGTGATTCAAGAGTCGCTATGACGACCAGAGATTGATCTTTACTGATCATTATTTATAACCCATAAGAGCCAGAGAAGAATCTGTAGATTTAAAGATGTGAAAACGTAAAGTACATAAAGACGCAAAAGACGAAATGTACTAAAGTACGTAATGGCCTAAAGTACTTGTAAACATGTAAATAGACGTAAAGACACAAGCATAAGGTCGTAAAACGTTAAGACATTTGTGATGTAAAGACGTAAAGTACTTTACGTCGTAAAGATGTGAAAGACGTAAACACTTCGGAAGTTAAAACGGGTCGTAAAGACGTAAATGATGTGAAAAAGTAAAGATGTTAGAGACGTAGCATCGTGGACCGAGTCGTCTGAGCGTTGCAGCCTTCGTATCGACTCGTCTTTACGTGTTTTGAATAAATGAAACGTATTGATGATGTCATCGTCAGGTCCTCAAGGCCATCGGCCTCCAACGAACCGGGAAACAGGATGAAGCTTTTACTTTGGCGCAGGAAGTGGCGACGCTGGAGCCGACGGACGACAACTCACTGCAGGCGTTGACCATCCTGTACCGAGAGATGCACCGCCGTGAGGACACACACACACACACACACACACACACACACACACACACACACACACACACACACACACACAATGACACACACACACACACACAGACACACACACACACACACACACACTGACACACACACACACACACACACACACAAGAAAACTACTAAACTGAAAATAAGATTAAAACATGAACGTTAAATCATAAAACAAAATGATTGTAGCTAACATTTAGCATCAGTAACGTTTAGCGTCGCTAACATTTAGCATCAGTAACGTTTAGCATCTTTAACACTTAGGATCAGTAATGTTTAGCATCGCTAACATTTAGCATAAGTTAAGTTTAGCATCTTTAATGTGTAAAATTGCTAACACTTAACATCACTAACACTTAGCATTGCTAACATTGCTAACACTTAACATCACTACATTTAGCATCCCTGACGTTTAGCATCTTTAATTCTTTTGGTGACGTTGTTGTTTTTTTGTCGTTTGCAGCCGAACTGGTCACCAAACTGTACGAAGCGGCGGTGAAGAAGGTGCCGCTGAGCGAGGAGTACCACTCCCACCTGTTCATGGCGTACGCTCGCGTCGGGGAGTACAAGAAGATGCAGCAGGTGAGAAAAGAAACGTAATTAAAACATAAAAAACATGAAGACAAACCAACGTTTTAATGACGTGTTTACGTTGCGTTCCAGGCAGGAATGGCGTTGTATAAAATCGTCCCTAAGAACCCGTATTACTTCTGGTCCGTCATGAGTCTGGTGATGCAGGTAGGACCACGACTGTTTACTGGTTTTAATAATAATATGTAAACAACAACAAACACGGTGGTTGTGTCGTTCAGGCCATCTCAGCACAAGATGAAAAACTGTCCCAGACCATGTTCCTGCCTCTGGCTGAACGGATGGTGGAGAAGATGGTGAAGGAGGAGAAGATCGAAGCTGAAGCCGAGGTTAGAAACGATCGTTACCATAAAAAATATGACCTAATATCTCACTGACGCTCAGCAGCTATGATGCTTTAATCAAAAAAATGCTAATGCTAAGTTGGGTCATGTTTTTGGCTAAAAAGCTAATGTTAGCATTAAGTTGGGCCTTTTTTCTCGAAATGCTAATGTTAGCATAATGTTAGATAATGTTTTTCAGCTAAAATGTTAATGTTGGCTAGCTCTAAACATTTATTGCTAATGTTAGCATGAACTCTGATTATATTGTTTGCTAAAATGCTAATGTTAGCATAAAGTTGGAGCCTGCTTTGTTGCCAAAATGTAATTGTTAGCTTGTTATAAACATGCTAATGTTAATGTCCTTTTTGGCTAAAATGCTAATGTTGCCTGTTTGTAAACATTTATAGCTAATGTTAGCATCAAGTCATGGATTCATGGATTTTACTAAAATACTAACGTTAGCATAGTTAGATGGTGTTTTTTGGCTAAAATGCTAGTGTTTGCTAGTTCTAAACATTTAACGCTAATGGTAACATTATGCTGGATTCTACTTTTTGCTAATATCCAAATGTTGGCTAGTTATAAACATGCTAATGTTAGCATTACATTGGATCCTGTTCTGTTTTTGTTGAAATGTTTTAATACAAAGCACAATGAGCTAAATGTATGAAGCTAACTGAAGCTAACATTAGCTATCGTTAGTTACCTGTACATATATAATATGTCATTTATTAAAACATCCTTGCTTGGGTTTTCAGAATAAAGCGTCCGTGTCGTGTTTCTCTGCAGGTGCAACTTTACTTTATGATTCTGGAGCGTTTGGGAAAATGTGTGGAGGCTCTGGAGGTGATCAGAGGTCCACTGGGAGGTCGGTGGATCTTCTCTTGTCCAGTGTGTTTCAGTCTCACCACCTTCTCGTCTTTATTTACTTTACTTCAATTCTTCTCCACAGAGAAACTGACGAGCGAGCTGCAGAGCAGAGAAAACAAGTGTATGATGCTTTACCAGCGACTGCAGCGTTGGCCCGAGTGCAACGCTTTAGCTCACAAGCTGCTGCTGAAGAAGTGAGTCGAAACGGGACGAGGCTACGACCTGAAACGAGAAACAGAAAAACTCTGAAACAAGGAGACGATTCAGGAATTTGTCCCTTAAAATGAGATGTTGCTACAATGCTAATGTTAGCATCAGATTAGATCCTTTGTTTTGCTGACTAATGTTAGCATAACGTTGGATTTCAGCTCTTTTGCTAC
This sequence comes from Polydactylus sextarius, assembly GCA_016801845.1. Taxonomy (NCBI): domain Eukaryota; kingdom Metazoa; phylum Chordata; class Actinopteri; family Polynemidae; genus Polydactylus; species Polydactylus sextarius. The sequence continues at coordinate 17,207,346 of CM028931.1, forward strand.
AGTGCTAAAGTTAGCATTGAATCGGATTACGTTATTTTGCTAAATTGCTAATGGTAGCATAAGGTTTGATTGTCCATTTAATGCTAATGTTAGCATTAGGTTAGACAATACTATTATGTTAAAATCATAATTTGGCTACTTATAACAAGCTAAAGTCCATTTGTTTTGTTATGCAGCTCTATGCTAATGTTAGCATAGAGCTGACTCCTGCCTTTTGCCAAATGCTAATGTTAGCATCGAGTTGGAGCATGTTATTTAGCTAAATTGCTAATGTTAGCATAAGATTTGATCCCTTTTCTTCATGAGTATGGTAATGATAATGTTTGCTAGTCTCAAACATTTAATGCTAATGTTAGCATAAGGTCGGATATTGCTACTATGTTAACATCATAATTAGCAGTTAGCAGCTAGTTAGAAACAAGCTGATGTTAGCGTAGTGTTGAATCCTGATAATGTATTAGCATGTTAGCATATTTTGCTTGTTAACAACACGTTGTAGCAACATGAAATGTTACATTTAACCAGACGAACGTCGTTGCTACATGTTGACGTTGACGTTTTCGTGTTTTCAGTCCTGACGATTGGCAGTTTTACCCGTCGTACTTCGACTCGCTCTTCCACCTCATCGATCAGTCGTGGAGTCCGCCGGACGAAGGAGAACAGTGAGTTTATTGTTCGGCAACAAAACTAAAATATCTTGAGACACAAAGTCATTGACTGTTGTGATGCTGTTTGTCCTCCAGTTGTCCAGAGGGCGCCGTCCATCACACGGTGGCCGAGGTGGTGAGGTTCGTGGAGGAGAGGATCAAAGGCGAAGACGACAAAGAGTCGCGGTCGCTGCGCGGCCCGTACTTAGCTCGACTGGAGCTGATCAACAGGCTGAGGGAGCGGGGCTGTCCGGAGGAGAGCATGCTGGGTAAAAAAACAAAACAAACAAATCGGGTGAACTCATATAAAGTGCTTATTAAATACGTTGGACAAGCATTACGCTAAGAGTGCTAAATGCTAAATGTTAGACATGGTAAGTGTTAGTGAAACTAAATGTTGAAAATGCTGAACGTTGCAGATGCTAAATATTAGTAATGTTAACAGTTAGCAACGCTAAACGTCAGAAATGCTAAATGTTAGGGATGCTAAACATCGGAAATGCTAGGTATTAGCAATGCTAAGCATCCAAGATGCTAAATGTGAGAAGCTAGCCGTCAGAGATGTTAACTGTCGGGAACGCTAACTGTTAGTGACGCTTAATGTCAGAAATATGAAATTTTAGGGATGCTAAATGTTGGAAATGCTAGATGTTAGCAATGCTAAGCGTTAGTGATGCTGTACGTTAACTTTTCAAATCAGTAGTTGTCTTGTTTCAAGTTTGAATTGATGCGTCATCTTTTGAAATAATCCTGATTATTATTTTTCGGTCCCATCGTCTGATTCCTTTGTTTGTTTATTTATTTGTGTTTCTGACAGGAGAACCGCTGGAGCTCATGGTCCAGTTCTTCGTGAAGTTCGGAGACAAACCGTGTTGCATCACCGACCTGAAACTCTACCTGCACCTGCTGTCACATGACCAGCACGTCCAGGTACGATGCGGCGGCGGCGTTAGCGTCTCGTGGCGATGACGTCGCCTCCATCTTTAACACTTTGACTCTTCGTCTTCCAGTTCATCAACCGTCTGAGCGAAGCCGTCCCGTTGGGCGAACGCACCGACGACGGGTTCTGTTTCCCTGACGACACCAAAGCGCTGCAGAGACACTTGTGTGTGTGTCAGCTGAGCCGAGCGCTCGGACTCCATCACGACCTCGACGCCGACGGGAAACTGACGCTGATCGCTGAGCTCAAGGCTCATTATCGCCACGGGCTGAAGTTCGGTAAGTTGGAGTAGTAGATGCTAACTCATGACGCTAACTCAGGCAAAGCTAAGTCTGGCTATGCTAGCTCTCAGAATTAGAGTGATTCTCACACGATGCTAACACTTGTGATGCTAACTCTCACTACGTTGACTGTTGTGATGCTAACTTACTTGATGCTAAGTCTCGCAATGCCAACTCTCCTGCGATGCTAATTCACGAAACGCTAACTTTGGGGATACTAACTCTTGCGATGCTAGCTGTCACTTTTCTAGCCCTCGCGATGCTAAGTCTTTCAAAAAAAATCTCATAAAGCTCTTTTGCAAAACTTGTGAGATCTGTGATCTCTTCTGAGTTAGCATAGCGTTGGTTAGCCTAGCCAAGCTAACAAAATGATTATATTTAATAGAACATTTTAAATATCCAGCTAGAAGTGACATAAAACTGCGTTTTAGACTCTGAACCAAAACGACGACAGTCACGTGAACACATGAAGTCAAAGAACAGACGTTAACATAAATGTGGAAGTTAAACCATCTATTTTTATTCTTTGATCTATTTCTCTTTTTGTTTCTTTCTGACACTTTGTTACTTTCACTTTCATCTTAACTCAGTTTTTACTTTAATTCTCCTGTTTCTGCTGATTAAAACTGAAACTAAAAACTTCTGACAGTTCTACGCAGCTGTAGCTGCTAGCTGGTTCCTGGATGATGCTAGCTGTTGGATAGGCTAGCTGACGTGATGCTAACTCAGAAGAGAGGGAGAGGTCTTTGTGAGAGTTAGCATCACAAGAGTTAGCGTTGTGAGTAAACATGGCAGGCGTTAGCATTGTGAGAGTTAGCATTGTGAGAGTTAGCATTGAGAGAGTTATCAGTATTACAGAAGTTAGCTTTGTTAGAGTTAGCATTGTAGGAGTTAGAATTACGAGAGTTAATAAGAGTTAGCATCTACTGCTGCATCTGTCTACAACTGGAGACGATGATGTCACTATTAGCGCTGATACTTTTGCTAATTAACATCTGACTCGATGCTAATTGTTTTTACCTTGTTTGTTTGTGTTTTTTAGGTAAAACTGCTCTGAAGACGGAGCTGCAGTTTTCTGACATGTACTGTCTCATGGCCGCTCACGTTTACATCGACTTGTGGACGGACACCGGTGGGTTCCTCCTCCGTCTCTTTGTGTTGTTGTCGTGGTTGTTATTAGCGCTAGCACTAGTAGCGCTAACGTCTGTGACTCCGTCCTCAGGTGACGAGGACATGGCGTGGCAGTGTCTCGGCCTCCTTCAGGAGGGTTTGTCTCACAGTCCTTCCAACGCTCAGTTCAAGCTGCTGCTGCTGCTGCTCTACTGTCGTCTGGGAGCGTTCGAGCCCGTGGTCGACCTTTACTCCAGCCTGGACGCTAAACACGTGCAGCACGACACCATCGGGTAGGTGGCGCTGTGGGCGGAGCTGCGTGGGTCGGACCAACGATTACTTAAATAACCTCATCGAAGTAAAATCATTATTAGTATTTTGACTTTTGTTTGCTAGTGCTAGAGATGCTAAACGTTAGAGATGCAAAACATCAGAGCTGCTAAATGTTAGCGAGTCTAAGCATCAGTGATGCTAGTGTTAGCAATGTTAAGTGTCAGGGATGCTAAGCTACATATACATGCTAAGCATTAGAGATGCTAAACGTTAGAGATGATGAGCGCCAGAGATGCTAGTGTTAGCAGTGTTAAGTGTCAGAGATGCTAAGCTACATATACATGCTAAGCATTAGTGATGCTAAATGTTAGCGATTTAAAGCATTAGTGATGCTTCACAGTAGCGACGCTTGTTGAATGTTAGAGATACAAAGGGTTAAAGATGCTTTTAAGTTTTAGAGATGGGAAATATTAGTGATGCTAGCTCGTAGCGAAACTAATCGTTAGAGGTGCTAAACATTAGTGACATGAGGTCTAATCCTGTTTGTTGTCGTCAGGTTCCTGTTGACGCGCTACGCTGAGTCTCTGGGTCAGTTCGCGGCAGCGTCTCAGTCCTGTAACTTCTCCCTCAGGTTTTTTCACTCGAACCAGAAAGATGTAAGTCGACCCAGGTCTAGATTTAATTAAAACCTTCCTCCTTTTCTTCTAAACTCATTTCTGTCTCCGTCTGCCTCCGTCAGACCTCAGAGTACATCATCCAGGCGTATAAGTACGGCGCCTTTGAGAAGATCCCAGAATTCATTGCTCTCAGAAACAGGTTGAACCAGTCGCTGCACTTCGCCCAAGTCCGGACGGAGCGGATGCTGCTGGACCTGTTCCTGGAAGCCGATATGTGAGAAACGAACCGAACACGAACACGTTGATCTCTACGTTTATGATTCATCCGTTCACACGTCGTCTTCCTCTGAATGTCCTTCCAGTGTGTTGACTCTGGAGGAAAGTGTGAAGGCCATGTCTTTGTCTGCAGAAGAGGACGACATCCCCTGGGACAACATGAGGGACAACAGAGACCTCACTGTCTTCACCAGCTGGGACCCCAAAGAAAGGTCCACACTTCTTCATACGGAGCCTGGGGGAGGGAGGGATACTTAAACATGGTGCCGAATACTTACCGAAATACTTAAATACTTATCGGAATATTAAAAATGTACCAAAATATTTACCTAAATACTTAAAATGTGGTACCAAAGTAGGAAACACCTAGAGAACTACACCTGAGAACTAACTGCGAAAAACTTAAACGTGGGAAATAATTACGATATACGCAAAACGTGGGAACTGAATATGAAAAACATAGAACGTAAAAACTAAATACGAATCTTGGGAACTAAACAGTAAATTGTGACTTTGTGTTTCAGGCAGCTGACTGACGAGCACCGGCGTCGCTCTCTGGAGGAGGAGTCCGTCTGGTTGAGGATACGCTCTCTGACGCTCCGCCTCCTCGCCCTATTGGCCGGTCTGGGACACGCCCCCTCGCAGCAGAACTCGGAGACGGCCAATGAGAACGGAGTCGGAGACAAGACGTCGATCCTCGGCGGCCTCCTGTCGCAGCTCAACCAGACGCTGCAGACGGCCGCTCAGATGGCGGAGAAACGAGTACAGGTGAGTTAGCTAAAGCAGCTAAACCGGCTAAAGCTAACGGAAGTATTTAGGTTAGCACAAGTAGCTAAGCTAGCAGATATATCTAAATTAATGTAACTAAGCTAAGGTGGCTAAATACATTAACTAAGGTTGTCAAGTTAGCTCAAGTAGCTCAATTAACTGGATTAACACAAGATAACAAAGCTAGCTAAGGTAGCAATATAGCTTAGCTAATGTAGCCAAGTTAGCTGAGGTAGATAAAGAATTTAGCAAGGTTAATAATTGAGCTGCTTTAGCTGAAATTGTTACTTGAAGTATCCTATTTAGTTTAAGTAGCTAAATTAGCTCAGGTGGTTAAATTAGCGAGGTTAGCTGAAGTAGCTAAGTTAGGTAAATTTGCTAAATTACCTTAAATAACAAAATTACCCTACGTAATTAGCTAAGTTAGCTGAGGTGGCTAAATAAGTTAACCAACGCAGCCAAGCTGATGTAGCACAGTTAGCTAAAGTGGTTAGATAAGTAACTAGCATAGCCAAGTTAGCTGAAGTAGCTAAAGTAGCATAGCGATATTAGCTTAGATAGATAAACACTTTAGCTACTTTAATAAAAACTTAGTTAATTACGCTGCTTTAGCTGAATTAAAGCTAAAGTTAGCTAACGTACCAAAGTTAGCTGAGTGGTTATCGTTGGAGACGTGTGTTTTCTGTCCTGATGTTGTTGTTGTTGTTGTTGTTGTTGTTGTTGTTGTGGTCGTTGCCATAGTACCCGTTCCTGGGCCCCCCCTCCACCCGTCTGGTCTCGGCTCTGTCCAGCGGCAGTTGTCAGTGTCAGGCTGCAGCGCTGCAGCTTTCGGTTCATCTCCAGGAGCTGGAGGCGGCCGGACTCGGTAAGAAACTGGAAATAAAACCACAATAAAACCGTAAAACCAACAGGAAGGTTCTGGTCCTTGATCCGTTTACGTCACGTTGTTTGTTTCCAGACGAGTCGTCGGAGCTTCAGACTCAGATCTGTAACGGTTTCAAATCTTTAGTTGTTCAGCTTCAAGGTGAGTCCACGTCTGGTTCTGTTTCTGTTAGAAACGATCAATAATCAATAATAATCAATAACAAACCAGATGTGTCTTTGTTTCTGCAGAAATCCTGAATAAATCCAAAGGAGATTTATTGGAAATGAAAGAAAACAAATTAAAAACTCGACCGTCGTTATTAGAAAACCTTGTCTTCTTTGTTGAGGTGAGAACGCTGCTTACTGACTGTTTACCGACTATTACTGACTGTTACTGGCTGTTACTTTACTGGCTGTTACTGACTGTTTACTGGCTGTTTACTGGCTGTTACTGACTGTTACTGACTTTTACTGGCTGTTACTGACTATTACTGGCTGTTTACTGACTATTACTGACTGTTACTGGCTGTTTACTGGCTGTTACTGACTGTTACTGACTTTTACTGGCTGTTAACTGGCTGTTACTGACTATTACTGGCTGTTACTGACTGTTACTGGCTGTTACTGACTATTACTGGCTGTTACTGGCTGTTTACTGGCTGTTTACTGGCTGTTACTGACTATTACTGGCTGTTACTGGCTGTTTACTGGCTGTTACTGACTGTTACTGTCTGTTACTGACTGTTTACCGGCTGTTACTGGCTGTTACTGTCTGTTACTGACTGCTTACTGGCTGTTTACCGACTGTTACCGACTGTTACTGACTTTTACTGGCTGTTACTGACTATTACTGACTGTTACCGTCTGTTTACTGACTGTTACTGACTGTTACCGTCTGTTTACTGACTGTTACTGATTGTTACCGTCTGTTTACTGACTGTTACTGTCTGTTTACCAACTGTTACTGACTTACCGACTGTTACTGACTTTTTACCGACTACTTACTGACTGTTACTGTTTACTGACTGTTACCGTCTGGTTACTGACTGTTCACTGACCGTTTACCGGCTGTTTTACCGGCTGTTTCAGACGGTGAGCATAGTGCTGTGGACGTCTAGTTTCTGTGCCAAGATCCTTCGACCGTTGAAGTCGAGTTTACAGAAGAAGAAGAAGAAGAAAAAGGACGTCAACACGGCGCTGGTACGGTCCGACCTGTCGTAACGCACGTATCACCCTGTTACCGACTGATTCACTGACTGACTGGTTGCTGACTTGCCGCCTGTTGCAGCCGGTGGTGGTGTGCGGCTTCCAGGAGCTGACGGGGAACCTGCAGGACCTGCTGACCCAGGCTCTGGAGCTCATCAAGGGGCAGGAGACGAGTGTGACGACCCTGAAACTGTCGGGGTTGTCTCTGGACGGAAACACGCAGGTCAGAACCGACTGTTAGCATATGCTAGGTTAGCATATGCTAGGTTAGGTCCCATTTCTGTGTTAAAATGCTAATGGTAGCATGCGCTAGGCCCTGTTTCTTTATGTTAATATACCAATGTTAGCATACGCTAGGTTAGCATACACTAGGTCCTGTGTCTGTGTTAAAATGGTAATGTAAGGATACGTTAGGTTAGCTTATGCTAGGTTAGCATACTGGTAGGTCCTGTCTCTTTATGATAAAATGCTAATCTTAGCATACACTAGGTCCCAATACTTTAGGTTAAAATGCTAATGTTTATTTACACTTAGTTAGCATACTCCAGGTTCTGTTTCTTTATGTTAAAATGCTAATGGTAGCATACGCTAAGTTAGCGTACGCTGGGTCCCTTTTCTTTGCTAAATGCTAATGTTAGCATAAAGTTGGCTCAAGAGGGTGCTTTCTGCTGAAATGCTAGCATATGTTAGCGTTAAGCAAGGTTGCTGTGTTTTCTCAACGCTAATGTTAGCATATACTATGATACTGTGTTTTGTTAAAATGCTAATAGTAGCATAAAGTAAGATCCTCTTTTTGCTAATATGTGAATGTTAGCATGTCTGGTCGTGATTTTTTCTTGCTAAAACATTAGAGTTAGCATTAAATTGGACCCTGCCTTTTTGCAAAATGCTAACATTAGCATAGATTTGGATAAATGCTAGTGTTAGCGTATAGTATGATACTGTTTTGTGTTAAAATGTTAATGTTAGAGCGTTTGGTCGTGATTCGTTTTCGTTACAACATTAGAAGTTAACCCTGCGTTTCTGATAAATGCTAACGTTAGCATGAAGTTGGAAACATTTTCTTGCTAAAATGCAAATGTTAGCTTGACATTAGCTAGTCCAAACTGCAGTCGGTCAGAACGTTGGTGTGTCAGTTAGCAAACTAGCGGACGCTAACTAGCCGGAGCTAACTAGCTGGAGCTAACGCTGTGACTCTGTGTCCAGGAGGAGGCGTCGTTTACGAAGGCTGCTATGGACAAGGTGCAGAGCAGTTACCTGCGCTCGCTACAGGAAGTGGGCGACCTGCTCAAGAAGAGGGCGGAGTCTCTAAAGAACCTGAAGATCTGAGACACACACACACACACACACACACACACACACACACCTCCAGCTCCCACCTGATCCTTTTCCTCCTGGATTTATTTTTATTTTATTTTTTATTTCATTTTCACGTCAACACAAACCTCTGGAACATCTGCGACTCTTATAGCACATGAAGCTTGTAATTAAAAAATAAAATAAATTTAAAAAAAAAACTTTATACAGCAGTTAGAAACAAACACACACACACACACACATTTAAAATAAAATAAATAAGCAAATTAGCAAATTAGGAAAAAAAAATAAATAAGCAGTTTTAGACGAACTAATGTAATAATAAATTATTGTAAATAGTAAAAAAAAATGGAAAAAAAAACAAAAAAAAAAAACATCCTTCAGTTAAATAAGAATAAATATAAGACAATAAATAAAATAAAACCACTGTTTTCTGTCGGAAACGTTTCATCTTCATTCTACAAACACGTTGTTGCAGTTTGCTGCTTTTCAGCTTTTGTTTTTGTTTTGTTTTGTTTTGTTTATTAAATAAATAAAATAAAAAGCAACCAGGCACAATATGAACTCGACGGCGACACGGTCAAGTTTTCATTTTTTTTTTTTTATTTTATTTTTTTTTTTTGCTTCGGTACTTGTCGCTGCAGCAGTATTATATTATTATTATTATTATTATTATTAATATTATTATTATATATTTTTATTTTATTTGTGAATGTGGAATCAGGGAGTTTGTTTCCAGCACAATAAAATAAAAATAAAATAAAAATAAAATCAGGACAAAATGGATCATGTGATTTAATTAATAAATAAAAATAAAAAAGTTTACTCCACATTGACACATTCACCAGATATGCAACCACTTTTTTTTCTTTATTTTATTTTTATTTCTCGGATATTGTGTGTGTTTGTCTCTAGCGATATTAAAATAAAAAAAAAAAAAAAAAAAAAAATGCGAAAAATAAATCCGATATTTTGTCAAATGCTTTTTTTTTTTTTTTTTAGTTCAGTCTGGACCAGATCTTGTACAGACATGCAGTTTATTTTTTTGCTTGTTATTATATTTTATTTTATTTTATTCTGGGATCTTTTTTTGTTTTGTTTTGGTTGTCATAAAACGCTCAAAAACCCAGAAAACAAACATTGGACCTAATTTGTAAATAAATTTGTGTGTTAGCGACGTTTTGAGGAACATTAGTTTGTTTTAAATAAAAGAAGAAGCTGCAGTAGAAACTTTTTTTTTTTTTTTTTCATTTTTTTTTTTTTTGTCATTCCCATCGACTTTTACCCCAAAAACTCAAAATAATTAAAATTAGAAATTTAAATAATAGTAGTTATTTAAAAAATAATAATAGTAAAACTGAAAAGGAACCAAAAAAAAAAAAAAAAAAACGACCTCAAAACAACTTCAACGTAAAAATGAATAAATACATTTTAAAAAAAGCAGCAACTTGTTCTAGTTGACAGATATCGCCCTCCGGTGGACGACGGCAGACACTGCAGCTTTAAGTTGTCTAAGCTCCGCCCCCTTCCCGCCTCCTCTACGTGTACAATCACAAACGCACCTGCTTTTATTTTGAAAAGTTGAGTCCAAGCGGAGAGGATGTTTGTGATCTGACCACATGTTGTTGTTGTTGTTGTTTGTTTTTGTTGTTGTTGTTGTCGTCGAGGTTCAGGATAATGGTCGACAATCTGGAGCGTCATCTCACCCACACTCTTTTTTTGTTAGAAAAATGGAAAACAGAAACACTGGAATGTCAAAGCTTTTTTTAAATAAAAAAGGAAAAAAAGTAAATGTGACAAAAGTTTGTTGTCAAGTTTGTTTTTATTTCTCGGCGACGAAAGTTCGAGGTTTTAACTTTTAACTTGAGCTACGCTAGTGTCTCAGCTACTATGCTAATGTTAGCGCAAAGATACATCCTGTTTCTGCTTGAAATGCTAATGTTAGCATAAAGTTTAGTACTGTTTTGGGTAGAAAGCTAATGTTAGCATAAAGTTGGACCTGTTTTTTGCTAATATGCTAATGTTAGCATAAATTTGGACCCGTTTTTTGCTAATATGCTAATGTTAGCACTAAGTTGGACCTGCTTCTTGCTAATATGCTAATGTTAGCAATAGTTTGGACCCTAATTTTCCTTCTATGCTAATAGTAGCACTAAGCTGAATCAGTTTTTACTGAAAATGCTAATGTTAGCTTTAAGTTGGAGCCTAACCTTGTTTAAATGCTAATGTCAGCATTGAGTTGGGTACTATTTAGGCTAAAATGCTAACGTTAATATTAAGTTGGAGCATAATTTTGTTTAAATGCTAATGATAGCGTGAAGTTGGATCCTGTTGTAGCTTCAATGCTAACATTAATAGTTGCTAAAATGTCAATGTTAGCATTGAGTTGATTCTAGTTTTTTGACCAAAATGCTAGCCTGTTTATTGCTAATATGCTAATGTTAGGATTAAATTAGTAAGTCAGGAGCCTGCTGTTTTGCTAACATGCTAATATCTAGCGACAGGAAGAAACTACAGCTTGACAAAAATTACAAAAAGTGTCATGAAAATGTATTTTAAGTGTTTATAGAAGTATTTAATTAGCTGTACAGCGCCCTCTAGTGACATTTCAACAGCATTACATCATGATGTGACACTTCTTCTTCCTTTCTGCAGCTTCACCAAGTGATAAAAGACTCGTCAGCGCCTCCTGGTGGTTGAAGGTGATCGCAGGGCTGATTGGTTCTGGCTCCTGATTGGTGGATGATGATCACATGGTTTGTTCAGTTCACCTGTTGATGATGCTGAACTGTTGGTGAATTTTAAGTTTATTTAGAATTTGAATTTGACGTTGAATTCATAAAGTTATTTTTTAAATTTAAAAACAACCATTTTCCTTTCATCCTCCACCACGTTGATGTTTGTTTTCTTTTACTCTGAGATGAAAATAAATCACTTTATTTTGACTCTTGTTCTCTTGTGTCCATTTCCTGTTAATCACCACCAGGGGGCGTAAAATATACATAATAATATACTTTTATTTGTTTTAATTGCTGTTTTATATAATTATATGTCCAGTTTGATTTATATATATTTTGTGTTTTCTTCTAATTTAATCAGTTTGTGGCTGTAGTACCCACCTACCGCCTCTAGGTGGAGGCATCAACTCTCTACTGATCCTATATGTTGTTGTAGCTAAATGAAGCTAATTAGCGAGATAGCTTTACGTGCAGCTAAGCTAGCTTAATCTTAGTCAGGTTTAGATGTTTAATGTCGTTTCCTTTCATTTAAAATCTCTTTATTACATTTTAATTTTTTTTTTTAAATATCATGTTATATAATAATGTGACGTGTTTTATTTATATTTTTTGTATTTCAGTTAAATTTAATCAACCGTTGGAAGCTGCAGTACTGACCTACCGCCTGTAGGTGGCGACAGCGACTCTGTAATTCTATTTGATTCCACGAAGAAGAGTTATTGTCTAAAAATATTAGATATTATTTGTTTTATTCGATTTAACCCATAATTATAAGTGAAGAGAAGGACGTAACAAGATGGTGGACATGTTGTAGCTAAATGAAGCTAATTAGCAAGATAGCTTAACATGCAGCTAAGCTAGCTTAGTTAGGCGGGTTTTTGGGTTTAATGTTGTTTCCGTTAACTTTAATTCTCTTAATGACATTTTAATTTGTTTTAAATATCATTTTATATGATAATATGACGGGTTTTATTTATATTTTTGTGTTTTATTTAAAGTTAATCAACCGTTAGAAGCTGCAGTACCGATCTACTGCCTGTAGTTGGCGGCAGCGAATCCGTGGTTATTCATGTATTGAACCCACGAAGAAGAGTTACATCCACAAACAGCTGTGGACAGTGATGATTATTAGCTAAAAGTGTAAAATATTGCGTGTTTTATTCGCTTTAAACCGTAAACGTACGTGTAGAGCAGAACACAACAAGATGGCGGACATGTCGTTGTAGCTAAATGAAGCCAATTAGCGGTGTTTGTGTTTAGCGTGCTAGCTTGACGTGTAGCTTAGCTAGCTAGCTATAACCGTCGCCGGGTTGTTTGTTGTTGTTTCAGTGAAAGTTGAAGGTTTTTATCAAAACACATGAGTGTGTCTCTGGTCGTTATCCGTCTGGAAATAGCCGACCAGTCTCCTGCTCCGCAGGGTTTCCGGTATTCAGCCGGTGAGTCATTGTTTTTGTCAGTTTTTGTTCGGAGTTAGCTTCGAAGCTAACGCCGCTAACACGGAGTGTTCCGTTTAAGCTCGGCTAAAGCTAACTAGCTGCGTGTTGTTTGTGTGCGTGTTTTAGTTGAAGACATGTCCGAGGACGAGCTCCAGGACAAAGCTCTCGGTTTGGCCAAACACGCTCTGAGCGGGAAGACGGAGCAGGAGAAGGCGGCGGTGCTGCACCAGCACATCGGCAGCAGAGCGATGGGAGACATGGTGATAGAGACGTTTGAGCCCAGTCCAGGTAAACAACAACAAACAAACAAACAACTCACTGACAATCAGCTCAGACTCATTACATCATCTGTTAACCTTTAACTAAACCACAACACTCGTCTTGAACCAGATAAACATGAATAAAACCTTTATTTACGTGTAGGTGTTTGTTATTTATCTTGTCAACAAAACGGCTGCGTCACAGCAGCTCGACACAAACAATAACAAAAGATATTGACCCCTTAATAACCCCGTAGTGTAACGGATGATGTTCGATAAGGACTGGTTCTGTATTGATCAGTGATCAGGTTACCGCTTAGCTCCTCCTCTATAACACGTTACTAGAAGGTTTATCGATAACGTTTGGGGGTGAAAAATTTCCCAGCATGCACCCGGACAAGGATGCAGTTGTCAAAAAGTTAGAGATTCAATTAATAAACTAATCAATACATTTAACTTATTAAGCTAACTTATTGCTAATCAATATTGTTAGCTTAGCAATCGCTAGTTGTCACGGGTCTCTTCGTTAACGTAAACAAACCAACTTGACGGACGTAAACGAGCCTGTAGTCGCCATCTTTGTTTGTTTGTTGTCATTCGGTCGTCATGGAGACTTCGGCGCCTTTACGTAGCAACTAGCGTCGACTTCTGATGACGTGTAGCGGCAGCGTTCAACACTAGTTTTTGTTGACTTTGACTACTTCTGCTCTCCGCATGCTAATCACACCTTCCACATGGTCTGTTTCGACAAATTAAATTAAAAAAAGATCAGATAAAAAACAAACTTTTAATAAAGTTGTTTAAATGTAACGAGAGGAGATCATGTGACAGGAAGTAGAAGCTTCTGTTTCATAATGAATCGTTTGTTTGTTTAGATAAAGGAGGAGGAGACGATGCGACGTCGGTCGAAGCGTCGAGTTCGAACGCTGACGAGGCTACGACGATGATGTCATCAACGCAGGACGACGTGTCGGCGTCCGGCGCCGCTCCAGATTCTCCGTCCAAACAGCTCCCAGATCAGATCTCCTTCTTCAGCGGGAACCCGTCGGTAGAAATCATCTACGGCATCATGCACCTTTATAAAACCAAGTGAGTCTCAACGATGACGAACACGTTAACGAAGACGCGGAGCCACCTCATGCTAACATGTTAGCCACATTAAGGCTAAACAGCCATATTCAACTTTATGGCTAACATTAGTTTGTTTTATGCCTTGCTAACTTTACGCTAACTTCACCTTGTTTTATGATTTGCTAACTTTATGCTAACATTAGCTTTTTACACCTTGCTAACTTTAGCTTATTTTATGATTTGCTAACTTTACGCTAACATAAGTGTGTTTTATGCTTAGCTAACTAGTAGAATTCATTTTCATACTAACATTAACATTAAAGGGTTAAAACTAGCCAATATTTTTTTTTTTTTTTTTTTTTTTTTTTACAAAAGTAGCCCCTAACTTTATGCTAACATTAGCTTGTTAGCATAAAGTTGAATCTACTATGTTATGCAGTTATTATCCTGTCGTATAACTAGCTAAAATGATTTAACATTAATAATGCTAACATTAGCATTTTGGCTAAAAATCCATATTCTATTCTGTTCTAACATTAGCTTCTTTTATACCTGGCTATCTTCATGCTAACATTAGCTTGTTTTACAACCTGCTGACTTCATGCTAACGTTAGCGTGTTAAACGATGTTTACTCACATTGTTTCCTCGTCTGTCGTCAGTAAAATGACGTCTCTGACCGAAGACGTGCGGCGCAGCGCCATGGTTTGTATCCTCACCGTTCCCGCCACCATGACCAGCCACGACCTCATGAAGCTCATGGCTCCGTTCAACGACGTCATGGAGCACATGAAGATCATCAGAGACTCCACGCCCAACCAGTACATGGTCCTCATCAAGTTCTGCTCTCAGGTAACGACACATACTGCGCCGCAGCGCCCTCCGCCAGACGGAGGATGAACTTCAAGTCAAGTTCTACAGTTATTCTAGTAAAAGTGAAGGATGTCGGATATTAACCACGTCATCGATACGTCTGTGTTGATTCTGTTTAAGCAGTTTCACTTTGAGTTATTTACCTCTGAACATCTAAATGATGAAACTTGTTGTTTGTTTGTTTGTGTTTCAGGCGGACGCAGACAGCTTCTACACGGCGTGTAACGGACGCCGCTTCAACTCCATCGAAGACGCCGTTTGTCAGCTGGTTTATGTGGAGCGAGCCGAGGTCATCAAGTCTGACGAGGTAACGATCAGTAATCCATAATAATCCAGACTGATCGGGTGAAAACTACAGTTGTATTAGTTTCACGTGAAACTTCAGTTTTACAAATTTATTGTTTTAAAGATTCATGTTTTAAACAGACAATTTTTATTTTGTTGAATAAAACTTTAAGTATGTTGATATAAATTACACTGGCGTTAGCTTGGTTTGTAACTAGCTGACGCTAGCTCGGTTTACAGCTAGCTAGTGTTAGCTTTATTTACAACTAGCTAGCGTTAGCTCGGTTTATAACTACCTAGTGTTAGCTTTATTTACAACTAGCTAGCGTTAGCTCGGTTTATAACTAGCTAGTGTTAGCTTTATTTGCAACTAGCTAGCGTTAGCTCGGTTTATAACTAGCTAGTGTTAGCTTTATTTACAACTAGCTAGCGTTAGCTCGGTTTATAACTAGCTAGTGTTAGCTTTATTTTACTAGCTAGCGTTAGCTCGGTTTATAACTAGCTAGTGTTAGCTTTATTTACAACTAGCTAGCGTTAGCTCGGTTTATAACTAGCTAGTGTTAGCTTTATTTATAACTAGCTAGCGTTAGCTCGGTTTATAACTAGCTAGTGTTAGCTTTATTTACAACTAGCTAGCGTTAGCTCGGTTTATAACTAGCTAGTGTTAGCTTTATTTATAACTAGCTAGCATTAGCTTGATTTAGAGCTAGCCAACATTAGCTTGTTTTATAATGAACTAACATTAGCTGGGTTCATAACTGGCTAATGTTAGCTTGGTTTATATCTAGCTGACGTTAGCATGTTTTATTACCAGCTGACGCTAACCAACATTTTAACCTCCTCGTCATTTCCTCCATCTTGTCGTCGTCAGGGCGCCAGTCTGCCGGTGATGGAGCTGACGGAGCTGCCGAAGTGCACGGTTTGTCTGGAGCGGATGGACGAGTCGGTGAACGGCGTCCTGACGACGTTGTGTAACCACAGCTTCCACAGTCAGTGTCTTCAGCGCTGGGAGGACACGTCGTGAGTTCACACGTTAACGAAAAATGCTAACATTAGCTTGTTTTATACCTAGCTAACTAGCAGAGTGTAACCTGGTGGTAACATTAGCATTAAAGGGTAAAAACAGCATTTTAACAAAACGTACACCCCAACTTTATGCTAACATTAGCATTAAATGTTTAAGACTAGTCAACATTAGCATTTTAACCAAGATAGGCTCTAACTTTATGCTAATAGCATTTTGAATTTTTGATTTT
This sequence comes from Polydactylus sextarius, assembly GCA_016801845.1. Taxonomy (NCBI): domain Eukaryota; kingdom Metazoa; phylum Chordata; class Actinopteri; family Polynemidae; genus Polydactylus; species Polydactylus sextarius. The sequence continues at coordinate 17,223,562 of CM028931.1, forward strand.
TGCAATATTCACTGTTATGCTAACATTAGCTTGGTTTATATTCAGCTAATTATTAGAATCCAACCTAATGCTAACATTAGCATCTAAGGTATAGAGCAAGCCAACATTAGCATTTTAACCAAAAGAAGGCTACAGCTTGATGCCAACATTTGTGCGCTAACGTTAGCATTAAAGGTTTAAATGTTTGTTAAACAAGTTGTCGTCTGGTTGTTTCACCAGGTTTCGTGTTTGTCTTTTGTTTTTATGTGACAAAGCTCCAGTTGTGACAACAGCTGCTTGTTTGTTTCCAGGTGTCCCGTGTGCAGATATTGTCAAACACCAGAACCAGTGGAAGAGAATAAATGTTTTGAGTGTGGCGTCCAGGAGGTAACTGATAAAAAATCTTAATCGGTGTCGTTTTATTCTCCGTTCGACGTCTTTGTCTCACTTCTCTGTCGTCTCTTCAGAACCTGTGGATTTGTTTGATCTGCGGACACATCGGTTGCGGCCGCTACGTTAGCCGGCATGCGTACAAACACTTTGAGGAGACGCAGCACACGTACGCCATGCAGCTCACCAACCACCGGGTCTGGGACTATGCAGGAGGTACGACACTTATCCTAAAGCTGCTTTAATCAATTTAAATCACAGCCACTAGGGGGCAGACATGACCAGAGGTACTGTGTTAGTGGTTTGGCTAAGAAGCAGTATTCACCTTTATGCTAACGTTATAATTTTAACAAAGTAGGCTCACACTTTATGCTAATATTAGCTTGTTTACAAATAGCTAAAATCTATGTCAACAACTAGAAGGACCCAACATGATGCTAACATTAGCATTTTGGTAAAAAAAAAAAAAGAAAGTAGTCCACTCTATGCTAGCATCATCTTGTCTCATTTATTAGCATCATTAGCATTAACACATTGAGACGAGCCATCATTAGCATTACACGAAAGTTGGCTCAACTTTATGCTAACATTAGCTTGTTTATAATCATTTAGTTTTAGGATTAAATGAAGAATCCTGTCTCATGCTAACATTAGCATTAAAGCTTTAGGATTAGTCAACATTAGCATTTGATTATTCTTAGATGTGTTAAGTAACTTTTCTTTCATTGGTGACGTTCTTTTGTTCGTAGATAACTACGTTCACCGGCTGGTGGCGAGTAAAACCGACGGGAAGATGGTTCAGTACGAGTGTGAAGGTGACACGTGTCAGGCTGAGAAAATCGACGCTCTGCAGCTGGAGGTGAGTTTTGTTTTTCTTTCTTTTCTTTGCTTTGTTTTGGTTCAAAGAGAATCTGAACCTTTGTGTTTGTGTTTGTGTTTGTGTTTGTTCAGTACTCGTACCTGTTGACCAGTCAACTGGAGTCTCAGAGGATTTACTGGGAGAATAAGATCGTTCACCTGGAGAAGGAGACGGCCGAGGAGGTAAACGTCTGACGTGTTACATCTCCTAATGTTAGCTTTATTTATAACTAGCTGTGTTACCTTGGTTTATAGTTAGCTAATGTTAGCTTAATTATCCCTAGCTGACGTTAGCTTGGTTTACAGCTAGCTGACGTTAGCTTGGTTTACAGCTAGCTGACGTTAGCATGGTTTACAGCTAGCTGACGTTAGCTTGGTTTACAGCTTGCTGACGTTAGCTTGGTTTACAGCTAGCTGACGTTAGCTTGGTTTATAGCTAGCTGACGTTAGCTTGGTTTACAGCTAGCTGACGTTAGCTTGGTTTATAGCTAGCTGACGTTAGCTTGGTTTACGTTAGCGTTAGCTTTTACAGCTAGCTGACGTTAGCTTGGTTTACAGCTAGCTGACGTTAGCTTGGTTTATAGCTAGCTGACGTTAGCTTGGTTTACAGCTAGCTGACGTTAGCTTGGTTTACAGCTTGCTGACGTTAGCTTGGTTTACAGCTAGCTGACATTAGCTTGGTTTATAGCTAGCTGACGTTAGCTTGGTTTACAGCTAGCTGACGTTAGCTTGGTTTACAGCTTGCTGACGTTAGCTTGGTTTGTAGCTAGCTGATGTTAGCTTGGTTTACAGCTAGCTGACGTTAGCTTGGTTTGTAGCTAGCTGACGTTAGCTTGGTTTATAGTTAAGATTTATAACTAGCTGTGTTAACTTGGTTTATAGTTAGCTAACGTTAGCTGAATTATAACTAGCTGACATTAGTTTGATTTGTAACTAGCTGTGTTAGCTTGGTTTATAGTTAGCTGACGTTAGCCTAATCATAACTAGCTGTCGTTAGCTTGATTTATAACTGGCTGTGTGAGATGGTCTTGTAACCAGCTGATGTTGGCTTGTTTTGTTACCTGCTAACATTAGTTTGTTTGTCTAATGAACTGACATTAGCTTGGGTTGTAATTAGCAGATTGTAGGATTTTAACAAAAAGTAGAATCAATTCTGATGCTAACAGTAGCTTTAAATGTTTAGATTTAGCTAGTATTAGCAAGTGTATGAGAGAACACAGATTGCAACATTTGCTTGAAATGTTAACATTGCTAACAAGGAGTTAGCAATGTTAACTACTTGATAAGTGGATAAAGTAGCTAATGTCATCAAGTTAGCTGAAATGGCTAAAATGTTTAAGAATAGCTAAGGTATCTAAATTATCTTAACTAGCCAAAGTGGCTAATACCTTTGTTTAGCTGAGGTATTTCATCTAAACAAGTGGGCTAACATAGCCAATTAGCTAAATTGTTTGAGGTATCAAAGTTGGGGTATGTTAGTGATATTAGCTTAAAATGCTAATATTAGCTTGTAGTGTTTTAAGAAGTGGTATGTTAACCTCATGTTAACATTAGCATTTTGGCTAAGAAGCTGGATCTAACTTTATGCTAATGTTAGCATTACGTCTTTAGAAGGTTTAATTAGTCATGTTATGACAAAGAAAGACGTGATAAATTAGATTAATGTCGACGTCAGAACGTTTGTTTACGACTGAACACGGGAGTTTCCTCTGTTTGTGCTTCAGATAAACAACATGAAGTCGAAGTTTAAGGAAACGTTGGAGCGCTGCGACAACCTGGAGCGACGTCTGGGAGAAATAACCAAAGAGAAGCAGGGAATGGAGAAGAAGTAGGTGTTGGCCAACGTCCGGCTAAATGTTTATGAGAACGCGTCACAACATCTGGGCCGGTTTGTTGTGTTTCTGTTACACACAGGTACACGCAGCTCAACGGTCGCGTGGCGAAGCTGAGTCAGGAGCTGAAGGAGGAGCAGGAGATGAACCGCTGCCTCAGAGCCAATCAGACGCAGCTGCAGTCGCAGCTCGCCGAGGAGGAACGGCGAGGGAGAGAGAGCTGTGAGTCGACGTGTCGTTGATACAAACCTCATCCAAATAAACCACTTTTATGACTAAAGGTCAAATTAGTCATATGTGAGGTAGTTGGATGAGATAAAGTGTTTAAACTAGCTAAGTTGGCTAAAGTGGCTAAATTATCTAATGTAGCTAAGTTAAGCAAAGTTGTTAGTTAGCTAAGTAAGTTTATCTTAGCCAATTATCTTAGGTATCTAAATTATCTTAGTTAGCTTTGAAGTGGTAAAAATGGTTAACTTGTCTAATATAGTAGCTAAGTAACTAAAGTATTTAGCTAACATAGCTAATTAGCTGAAATAGCTAAATTGTCTACGGGTTCAAAGGTAGCTAAGGTATCTAAATTAGCTCAATTACCTGAAGTAGCTAAGTTAGCAAACATAGTTGGTTAGTCGAAGTGGCTAAAGTAGCTAATGTGGTTAAATTAGCTGAAGTGGCTAAATTATTTAAGATATCAAGCTTAGCTAAGGTATCTAAGTTAGCTTAGTTAGATAAAGTGGCCAAATTATCTAATGTGGCTAAGTTAGCTAAAGTATTTCACATAGACAAGTCAGCTAACATAACCAATGTAAGGTATGAAAGCTAGCTAAGCAAGATAAATTAGCTTAATTTGCTGAAGTTAAAGCTAAAGTATCATAGTAAGGTAGTGTGGTTAAGTTAGCTGAAGTGGCTAAATTATCCAAGGTATCAATGCTATCTAAGGTATCTAAATTAGCTTAATTAGCTGAGTGGCTAAAGTGTTTAACATAACCAGTTAGCTAAATCATGTAAGATATCAAAGCTAGCAAAGCTATCTTAATTAGCTGAAGTTAAAGCTAAAGTAGCTTAGTAAAGTGGTGTAGTTAAGTTAGCTGAAGTGGCTAAATTATCAATGGTTATTTAATGTTGGCTAAGGTAGTTAACTTAGCAGAAACCCTGAGTGGCTAAGTTAGCTATCATAGCCAGTTAGCTAATGTATTTCATCACCTAAGGTCTAAATTCGCTAGAGTGGCTAAATTATTCTCACAGATGTTGTTTCAGTGAACATAGTTGTTTGATACTGTAACCGGCCTCCGGGGTCACCAGCTGTTTCCACCAGTCATGTGTCAATACACAACTATGAGACGGTGAATAAGAGGTGAACACACGGACAAGTAGCATCATGTTTGTTGTCATGACATAGACCTGGAGGAAAGTTTCCATCATCGCTGCCTCACGGCGACATAGGTCGCCTTGGAAAGATTGAAAAGTTTCCTTCCTACCTGGGGAACGTTTAAACAAACGCTCGTTTACATGAAAATATACGACTTTTTCTAAAGACGAGACGGATTTAAGTTTCCTAGTTCATGTGATATTAGTTTAAGTCGAGGTGAAGTGAAAGACGTTTAACAACATCACATCGACTCTCATCACATTAATAAGTCTGATATTTATCCTGTTGAAACAGGAAATTAAATTAAATCAGTGAAAATTCCTTGTTCAGAACCAAAGTGATGAGTTTTCTTTGTTGGATTAAGTTTATAACTAGCTGACGTTAGCTTGGTTTACAGCTAGCTGACGTTAGCCTGGTTTACAGCTAGCTGACGTTAGCCTGGTTTACAGCTAGCTGAAGTTAGCCTGGTTTACAGCTAGCTGACGTTAGCCTGGTTTACAGCTAGCTGACGTTAGCCTGGTTTACAGCTAGCTGACGTTAGCCTGGTTTACAGCTAGCTGACGTTAGCTTGGTTTACAGCTAGCAGACGTTAGCTTGGTTTACAGCTAGCTGACGTTAGCTTGGTTTACAGCTAGCTGACGTTAGCTTGGTTTACAGCTAGCAGACGTTAGCTTGGTTTACAGCTAGCTGACGTTAGCCTGGTTTACAGCTAACTGACGTTAGCTTGGTTTACAGCTAGCTGACGTTAGCTTGGTTTACAGCTAGCTGACGTTAGCTTGGTTTACAGCTAGCTGACGTTAGCTTGGTTTACAGCTAGCTGACGTTAGCTTGGTTTACAGCTAGCTGACGTTAGCTTGGTTTACAGCTAGCTGACGTTAGCTTGGTTTACAGCTAGCTGACGTTAGCTTGCTCTACAGCTAACTGACGTTAGCCTGGTTTACAACCAGGAGGCTGGTTAAAAGACACGTCATGTCGTCTGTTGGACTGTGGTTTGTTTGTGGTCGATTCCTTCTCAACGTGGAAGTTTCCACGTTTGCACCACTGGAGGTTTCACCATCGTAGGTGGTGAATTCTGTTACACAGGAAGTTAAATTGACTACGTTCTCGTCAGCGACGTCCACAACCTGATGATGACGTTCGACAGCAGCTCGTCGTTAACTTTCACACCTCGGTGACTTCTATGGAGGTTTTGCTTCAGTCTTTACACAGTTTCCCTGATGTTTGCTTGTCTGAGTTCACAGAGCGGTGTGGAGGACGACCATGAGGCGGCACATGATCGCGTTTCTGTTCCAAGCAGTAAAACGTCTTCGTTTAATATCGTTTGTGAACGTTAAACGCCACAAATGTGTGAAAAAACTCTACGACTCGATACTGAAATTGTTCTTGGGAAGTTAAAAATGTGGCAGCTACGAGAGATAAAGTAAAACAACGTAGAAAAGAAAACATTATATGTAATTTGACACCACACATAGAGAAGAAATGAATCCACCAATCAGAATGAGCCGTGTTAATGTGGGCGGAGCCTGGAAATGCTGAGCTGTTGCTGGGCAGAAACGGAGATAGCGCAACTTTAAAACTCGCCAAACAACTGGTCGTAATTCAAAAACTACAGCTCGTATTGTAACAACTTCTTCACGTTAAGCTTCAGGAGACTTTGACGAACACGTCCATGTGTCATATATGTAGATAAAGTGAAAAGTAACTGATTTATGTCCGTTTTAAAAATGTAAACTTTGTGTTTTTGCTTGAGGTCCGTTAACATTGGAGTCTATGGGTCAGTTGAAGGTGTTAATTGTCGTTAATGGCTAACTGTTCAAAAGGCATAAGTCGCATCAATGATGTTATCGCGCTGCGTTAAACTCCACGAATTTCTTTCCGATTCGATATTGAAATATTTCACGAGAAGTTAACGATGCGGCAGCTACGAGAGATAAAGTAAGAAAACTAAATTTAAAAAGTGCCACGTGTAATTTGACACCACATATACAGATGAAGTGAATCCACCAATCAGAATGAGCCTTGTGCTGCGCCGCTGTTGCCGGGCAGAAACGGAGATAACGTCACTTTGACACTCGGCGATCAACCGGTTGTAATTCGAAAACCGTAAGTCGTATCAATGATGTCATCACGCTGCGCTGAGCGCCACAGGTTTTTCTACGATTCGATATTAGAATCACTTACGAGATGTTAACGACGCGGTAACTATGAGAGCTAACGTAAAAGAAAAAAAAACACTGATGAGTTAGTTGACTTGGTCCGGTACACACTCATCATAAACTGACTCTGACTATATCAAACTTAAACTGTGATCATTTAAAAACTGAACAACATCTAAAGTCAGAGTTGCAGTTAAAGAGCTGGAAGTCATGTGATCAGTTTAAAGTTTAAGTGAAGTTCGTAGCTGAAAGTACAAGGAAATAAATCAAAGTTAAATTCTGACGTCCGTCTGTTAATAATTGTCTTGTTTTGGTTATTTTCTTTAATGAAGCTCTGTGGTTTCAACCAGGAAACTTTGTTCATCAAGTTGTTTGATGTTGAACATTTAAAAAGTTAAAGTTTGTCAGTAAATCGACTGTAACTTCCTCCTTAAAAACCTAAAAAATCTCAAGACAAAACGTTAGCTAAAAACTTCGTTAGCTAAAAACCTAAAAAAGCGCACTTCACTAAATTAGTTAGCTACTGTGTTCAAGTTAGCTAATCAAATTAGCTGACAAGGTCTTTTCTTATTCTAACATGGCCACATCAGCTAGCTTGACTATATTAGCCAACCCAACTACAGTTGCTAACTTTGCTATGTTAGCTATGTTAGCTAACTGGGCCACAGCTACTTTGATCACATTAGCTAACATGACTACAACGGCTAACTTGACTATAGTAGCTAACTTTGCTACAGTAGGTAATATGACCACATTAGTTAACTTGACTATTTTAGCAAACTTGGCTACAATAATTTCACTCTGTCTTGATGTTTATTTTTCTTTCTTTACTAAAACTTAACTTCCTGTTTGGTGCAGGCGAGCGTAAAGACGTGACGATCGGAGAGCTGCAGGAGCAGCTGAGAGACGTCATGTTTTATCTGGAGACGCAGCAGCAGATCGAACATCTTCCTCCTGAAGCTCGAAACGAAATCCAGGAAGGACAGATCAACATCGCCGCGGGGCCGGCAGCAGAGGGCGCCGCGGGCTCGGCCGGAGCTGGCTCCGCCTCCTCTTCCTCCGCCGCCGGTAGAGGTCGGAGAGGACGCGGCAGGAAGAGGAAGTAAAAAAAACAAAAACTGGAAAATACTAGAAACTGCTCGAGTCTCAACAGGAGGCTCGCTAACGTCGCTAACGTCCGAGGACAAAGACTCGCTCACGTTACGATCATAAATTAAATTTATTTCATCCGAGTTGTGTTTGACTGAAGCTCATCGCTGCCCCCTGGTGGTCGACGTCTCGTAAAGACGCCATGTTTGATTTCTGTAACAGAGGAAAATGATGATAAATATTTGTTTTGTTCTCAAGAAAAATGCTCAGATGTTTTTCTTTTAGCTTCTAGAACCAAAACTGAAAACCTCTCAGGAGACGAGATGTTGGCTCATGTTAGCTAACTTGGCTACATTGGCTAACGTAGCTAATTTAGACCCATAAGCTAACTTTGAAACCACAGATATGACAAGAAACTTGACTTAAGCTAACTTGGCTGCTTCAGATACCTTTGCTACATTAGCTAACTTAGCTACTGTGCGTATATTAGTTAATTAATTTGGCCTCAGTTAGCTAACTTGCACGCATTAGCTAACATTTCTTTGTTAGCTAACTGCACCACAGCTAATTTGATCACATTAGCTAACATGACTACAACGGCTAACTTTGCTATCGTACCTAACTTGGCCACAGTAGCTAACGTTGCTATATCAGATAACTTAGCTACACTAGCTAACGTTGCTACATTAGCTAACTCAGCTACACTAGCTAACCGTGGTGAGTATTTTCTGTCTTTAGATGAGAAACGTGTCAAGTCACGTGTGGAAACATCTCGACTGTGCGACTTTGTGTTTCCTCGTTCTTTAGTTTCAGATTCCTGGAAAGTGGCTGATGGGAAACAGGAAGTTTGTTTTCTGGGAGGAACAGGAAGTCGATCTCATAGGTCGGTGATTTCCAACCGGCGGGTGAGTTTTATAACGGCAGCGGTCACATGATCGACACGAGGAAGAAAAAAAAAAAACATTTGTTTTGCAAATGAAGTAAAACGTGATGTGACGATTTTAACGATCGATGATCAATAGATTCTTTGTCTCCACAGACGAGTCGGCTCCAGGTTCAGCGTCGACTTTATGAGGAACTTCAGGTTCCCGGTCGAGATCACGTTACGACCTCGTTATTAGGAACACCTGCTCAGTTCCACTTCACGTTCCGGAATGTTCCGTTTGTTTTTACTTTGTAACAAAAAGAACAAAAAAAATGTTTTTTTTTTTTTTACGTGAAAATGAGCTTGTTTTTATCTAAATTACAGAAATATCGAGCTGATATTTTCTGGACGTCAACGCTGTTTACAAAGCAGCGACAGTCGTTCATGTTGTGGAAACACTAGAGAAGCGACGCGACCTTCAGTCGCCGGGGCGACCGACGACTTTTGACCTCAGATGACGAACGATAACGTTTGTACTTTTAACAGAACAAAGAATCGTTTTGAATATGAGAGAGACGTTGGCAACGTTAGCAGTGATCGCTACATTTGCTGTTAGCTAACTTTGGCTACGAGGAGAAAACAGATTAAATTGCAAACTAGTAAGCTAACTTTGCTACATTAGCGGACTTCGCTCACAGTGGCTAACCTAGCCATTATAACTGACTTGGCTAATTAAGCTATATTAGCTAACATAGCCTCGGCCTTAAATGATATAAACTTTATGAGGTTAAACCTGATGTGTCTGAGATCAAATGTCACTTTATGATCGTTGTATTGACGAATCGTAGCGGAGGAAACGGTTCGTTAGCGCTCGTTAGCGTCTGTGTTGTAAGACCGGAGGTGAGAGTGGACAGGATGTGGCGTCTGACGCCACGTTTCATCTCGACTTGTGTCACGTCGCGGAGGAGGACGTGGTTGTGGTCGATGATCATGAGAAATCGACTTCACACCTTTTTGCTTCTTAAAATAAATCGACGTCTGGTGTCAATTGGTCGACTCGAGGCCTGAAAGCGTCGTCACCCGTGACTAAACCCCTCCGCCTTCCCGCTGTACACAGTTTACTTTAACAAGCTGCTGCAAGTAAACTGTCGCTGCAGTGGAGTTTGGGTGTAGCAGCTTCGTCCTTTTATCTTTTAAACACGCGACTCGTCTCTTCATGACAAAACGCCGTCACGTATCGGCTCATGACCCCTTTAGATTTTACATGTTTCTGCATAGGCAAATGAGACGGTATGCAAAGGTTTAACATGTCCCGATGCCTTTCTATTTATATCTCAGGTGCAGCTTTTTACACCCACGCAACACAACCACGACGCCCTAGAAACTTAGAATAGAAAATGTGTTAAAAGCTAAAAAAAAGAGCTAATCCTAGTGGTGCAAAAATGTGATGTTTCCTTCTGTAAATGTAGAAAAAAATGGCTGAAAGTACTTTAAAAATGTTTCAAATGCACCTTTTTTAACATTGTTACTAATCATTTTGATGTCAATGAAGCTACAAGTGGTTAGCTACTTAGGTTAGCTTAGCATAACACATATTAGCTTAGCAAAAACAGCTGTAGCTAGCTTGTTTTGTTTTGGAATAAAAAGATTAAAATCTATTTGTAGTTTTATGAAGAGACTAGCAATTTCCTTCTGTCTGTTTGAGTCTTTATGCTAATCTAGGCTAACCTGCTAACTCCAACAAAATAAACTAATCTAAATATGAAGCTACAGTTAGCTGCAGGTTAGCTTACTTTAGCGTAGCATAAAGACCAAAAAATACTATATAAGCTAATATGTAACCTCATGAAATAACATAGTTAGCATGTTGTGTTGGTTTCCAGACTTTAATGTAAGCTATGCTAAGCTAATCCGTAGCATGCTTTAGGTTAATATTTAGTGTACGTACGTGAGCTTATTATCAATCTTTACATCAAACTCTGGAGGAGAAATGCAAACAAGCTACGTAATAGCATCCAGTAGTTGTAGTAGTAGCTTAGCTTAGCATAAAAACTGGAAACGGAGGAAAACTATTAGCTTAGCTCTTGTTAAAAACAAAATCCATCCATCAGAAAACTCCTTAAATAACATGTTACAAATAAATTGGTGTAGTAAATAGATACAAAAAATCTAAATGTTTTCATGAATTAAACTAGCTACATATTAGCAACCACTATTTGTCTGCAGATTAGCTTAGCTTAGCATAAAAATGAAACGCAGGGAAACTGTTAGCTTAGCTTTTGCTGAAAATAAAAACAAACTACCAGAACTTCTAAAACTCCTTAATTAACACGTTACTAATACATTTTTGTAGAAACTAAAATTAACAATTAAACTAAAGCTAAGCTAAGCTAAAATTATCTAGCATTAGCTTTATATTTATACTACAGGCGAGTGAGATGTCAATCTTCTCGTCGTCTTCTTCTGTGTAACTCTGTAGCATTTGTAGCATCATTTCCTCCACCGCTAGTCATCAAAAACATTTAAAAAAAAGTCCCACTGTTATCAATATGTTAATATGCTGTTTTGTGTGGTCGCATTGAGATTAGTCTCGTCTCATTTCCTGTTTAACACCCTGTTGATAAGTGAAACCACAAGGAAATGAAAAGCTGACGACTGCAGAGTTGAAACATGATGGTTAATTTCTTTTGAAAGAATCTTGTTTTGGTTTTCTACCTGTTCAGGTGAAGAAATGTGGGTTAGTAAGTTTTAGTGTTGTGAAGTTTGAAATGAGGACGGGGGTTGTGTAATGAGGAAGGGGGAAAAAAAGAAGAAAAGAGGGAGGGGGTGGGCAACAGAAACTAGAGAATAAAAGGGGAAGCGGGAGGAGGAGCCATCAGATGTTTGAGAACAGGATCTGGTGGAGGTGAGACGACTCTTTCTGAGTCGAGTCTTTTCTCTAATGGACTAGAAAATAAAACGGCTCTCGACTCGTCGGTCTGCTGAAACATTAGAGCCTCATGTCAAGGTAAGAGACGAGGAAAACACTCGATGCTGTTGATGACGAGTGCGAAGTGTTGAACGTGTCACATCTGAAACTATCTGAATTGTTGCCATTTTAATTCTGTAAATTCTACAAATGATTTGTTTTTAAAAAAACGTTTCTGGCTTCGTGCATCAAATGCAAAGCTACAAAAAAAAAGTTCTCAGTAACTGGAGACGAGCGCAGGTTAAAGGTTTTGAAATGTTTGGTATGTAGCTGGACACTTTCAGGTCTCTGCTTGTGAAAAAGGTGAGATAAAACACTGATACTGTCTTTTCCTCCTACATCTGCTGAATTCTTTTGTGCTGAAATAAAAAAAGAGACTTTGTAGCTTTTGGCCACTAATAACACAACATCCGGGCCAAAAAAGAAAAATGTTGTTCTTCCTCCTCTGAGGTCTGGAACTGAAATGCAATAAGTTTAACACACGTTAAGGTTCCTGTTCAACAGTAATGTATTGATTATAACTCTTATTATAACTTAAAACCTCTGGGTGTAACTGATAGTTCCTCTTTTTTTTAGAGGCTTAAAAAAAACAAACCCAGAAACTTAAACTGTGACTCTATTCATAAGAATTATGAGCTGCTGCAGATGGTTTTTAAATCTGTTTAAAAAAAAAAAAAAAAAAAAAAGAAAAAAAAACAACTTGGCTCAAGCTGCAGGTTTTTAACACCAACACAAAGTCCAACTGTTGTATGAATTCAGCTCATTTACATTTGTGTTGTTCACAGCGAGACGAGAAGATTGATATCTCACTCGCCTGGAGGCTAAATATGACGCTAAAGCTAGGTGATAGTTAGCTTGGCTTAGCTTATCTTAGCTTTGATTTAAACAATACAACATTTATTTTATGTTCCAGACTATTTTGTTTTTAATATGTGAGTTAGGGAGATTTAGTAGAGTTGATATGCAAATTTTGTTACCTGTAAACAATGCTAAGCTAGCAGTTTCTCTGTTTCAAGTTGTTGTGCTAAGCTATGCTACGCTAACCTGCAGAGGGCTATTAGTTGCTAATAGTTAGCTTATTCACCTTACTCCTAAAGTAAGAGATGAAAAGTTTGACACAACTCATGGATGGATATTAACCATTAAATTACAGCTAGCTACAGGTTAGCTTAGCATACAGACAGAAAATTGAGGAAAATGTGAATAGCTAAAACAAACACAAACAAACGTTTTTTTTTTTTTTTTTTTTTTACTGGTTTTTAAAATTGGTCCCAAAACTGATGTTAATCCTGGAGATTGAGGGGAAACGGCTAGCCTGACTGTTTAGTCTTTATGCTAAGCTAAGCTAACATCAGGCAGCTGTATGTTGCTTAAAACTGGGATAACCTTAGCCTGTTGGCCTGATTCTGTCTAAAGGTTACTATCCACCTGCAGGAGGTTGTTAGCTTAGCATGAACAAGAGGTAGAAATAAAATGTTATAGCTAGCTAATGTGACACGTTTTTGCTTTTATTGATACAAAAAATAATTTTAAGACAACTGTTAGCACACAGCCTCCAAACATTGCTAACAGTATGTTAGCTTAGCATAACAGTAACAAGGTAGAAACAGTGTTAGCTTAGCATAAACATGCTAATTTATTGGCTGTTTTTGTTTTGATACAAAAAATATTACATTAATAGTAATTTTATGTAGATTTGTGCAAGGATTTTGTTAGCCTAGCTTAGCGTAAGCTGTAAAACTGGAGGAAATTGCTAATTTGTCTAATTTGGTCGACTCCAAAGTTTAATAACACGTCTACAAGCTCTTAAAAGTTAATAAACTATTATTTGACCATGTTAAATAATGGTTGTTTTGATTGTAAACACATTCAGGCTAGCTAGCTAGCTAGCTGTTAGCTGCTAATCTGGTCGTCGCATCTTTAACGTGTGTTTTTTGTGCAGATGAGCGACCAGGAGAGCAGCACCTCGGCCTCTCAGACTGAAGAAGAGTTAGACGGAGAACCGGAGGAAGAACCGGAGGAAGAACCGGAGGAAGAACCAGAGAAAGACGAACCGAAGAGAAGCAGCCCGGCGCCGAGTCTGTCCGACTTGTCGTCGTCTCTTCGCGCCGTCATCCGCATCAAACAGAAATACCAGGCGCTGAAGAAACGGCGCCAAGAGTTGACGTTGGGGTTGGCGGGAAACGTCACCGGCGCTCCGACGAGAACGAGCCCCAAAATCTTCACCTTCGACGGGGTCACGCCTTCGTCCTTACCCGCCCTCACCTCCACCTCCTCCGCCCCGCTGAAGAAGAAGAGGAAGAGGAAGAAGAGGGTTCTGTTCCCCAACGGATGCGGACGCCGGGCGCCGCCGAAGCAGGCGCCGAGTCGAGCTAAATACTGTCTGTACCTGCTGTTCGCCATCGTCTTCATGCAGGTGAAGTGTCTGATTCACTCAAACGTGCAAGTTCCTACAAGAATCAAGTTTAACAATAAGAATTACAAAGTGTCTGTGACCTGGAGGAACTACGGTAGCTCAGAGAGGACAAACGGTCTCAGGAGACTCAGAAGTAGCTTTGCTATGTTAGCTACCCTGGCTACATTAGCTAACTTTGATGAGTTGCCTAAATTAGCAACATTAGCAGTCTTTGCCATGTTAGCAAACATTTCCTACATTGTCTAACTTTATTGCATCAGCTAACTTTGCTATATTAGCTAACCTGCTTTTGTTAGCTAATCTGGATGTTAAGAACTTTGGCTACAAAAGCTAACGTGACATCATTAGCTAGCTTTTATACATTAGCGAACTTGCTTTAGCCAACTTGGCTGTGAAGAACCTTTGCTATATTAGCTAACCTGACTATGTTAGCTAACTTGGCTGTGAAGAATGTTAGCTACATAAGTTAACTTTGCTATATTAGCTAACTTAGCTATCTTAGCTAACTTGGTTTTAATAGCTAGCCTGGCTGTGAAAAACTGTTTCTACATAAGATAACTTGGCACCATTAGCTAGCCTTACTACGTTAGCGAATCGTGCTGTTTTTCAGACTAGTACTACTTTCCTACTTTAACTAACTTGGCTAATTAGCTAAATTTGCTACACTAACTTCAATACGTTAGCTAATTTGAGCTGTGAAGAACTTTTGCTACATAAGCTAACTGCGCCTCATTACCTAGCTTTGCTATATTAGCTAACATGATTGCTTTAGCTAACTTGGCTGTGATGCTACTTTAGCTAACTTATCTATATAAGCTAACAAGGCATCATTACTTAGCTTTGCTAACGTAATTAACTTGATTACATTCGCTAACCTGGTTTTGTTAGCTAACTTAGCTGTGAAGAACTTCTGCTATATAAGCTAACTTTGCTACGTTACAGTGTTACATTGCTTTTAAAACATTTTATCTTCTTCTCTTTAGCGACGTTTTGATGCTGTAGCAACAGACGTCAAAACGTAGACAAACTTATCGTCTCCTCTGAACTTAGCGACGACAGGTTTGAGCCGTGGTTATTTATAGCGTCAACAACTTTCTCCACCTGCAGCTGAACTCCACCATCAGTTTGGCTAACGTGCTCCGTCACGTCTTAACCACCGCGTCGATCAAAGTCGGAGTCATGTTGCATCATCATCTGAACCCCCGGAGGCGTCGTTTGTTAAATTCAGGTCAATGTCTGCGTCACGGTCGTCTTGTCTCGGCTGCGCGCCATCGTTTTTTTTAAAAACTCAATCAGCAGATCATGATGTAAACACTTTAAACACCGGTTCACACGTTGTTTCATCAGCAGCTGAACGGAAATGAAGTTTCACAGGAAAAAGATCTGAACAGGTTAGAATACAACTGTAGTAGAAATAAACAAGTTTAGACAAGTTTGAACCTCTTATTTGCTGAATAAAACATTAGTTTTTAAAGGAAAATAAGTTTTAAATGTAGCAGTAAAAATGCTATCGCTAGCATTAGCCAGCGTTAGCATTAGCAGACGTTAATGTACTGACTGTTTCAGCCGTCGTTGGATTTGACGCCAAAGTCAAGTTTGATGCTAAACTATGTTTCCTTACAACTGTCAATGCTAATATTAGCATGTAGCAACAGCATGCTAACACTTCAGATGTCTGACGGTTAGCTATTTCAAAATTAGTTACATTTCACCAATGACGAGTTACTAGTTATCTTTGCTAACTTGGCTATATTAGCTAACTAAGCTAATTTAGATACCTTATGTACCTTAGCAGTTTAAGCTATGCTAGCTAAGGGAGTGAGTTGGAGCTAGTTTGTTAGCATGCTATTAGCATACCTCAGTTTTACGAATTCCTAGTTACCTTTGCTAACTTGGTTGTTAGCTAACTAAGCTCATTTTGATAACTTAGACAATTTAGCTGTTTCTGCTAACTTTAAGGTGACAGTTGTCGCGTGTAACATAAATATGCTAAGTACAACAATATGTAAAGATCGCAGGTGGGCCAAAATACAAAAAGTTAAAGGTAAAAGTTGATCAAATATGCTACGTATGCTATGCTAGGTAACAGAATGGGGCGGGGCTTGTCCGTTAGCATGCTGTTAGCATACTTTAACGTAAGTAAAAAGAACAGCAAATATTCCTGTTGATGTTCCCTCAAAATAGCTGCTAATGCTAACGTTAGCATGTAGCAGCAGTTTGACCCGGTGTCGTGTTGCAGGTCTACAACGCCATCGAGAACCTGGACGACCACGTGCTCCGCTACGACCTGGAGGGGCTGGAGAAGACGCTGAGGAGGGAGGTGTTCGGCCAGCAGGGGGCGGTGGAGGGGCTGCTGTCCCACCTGAAGGACTACCTGTCCACCTACGTCCACAACAAGCCGCTGGTGGTGTCGCTGCACGGCCCCAGCGGCGTCGGTAAGAGCCACCTGGGCCGCCTGCTGGCCGGACACTTCCGCTCGGTGGTGGGCGACACGCTGGTGCTGCAGTACTACGTCCTGCACCACTGCCCCCTGGAGGCCGACGCGCTGCAGTGCGCCCGCGACCTCTCCGTCGTCATCTCGGACATGGTGGAGCGAGCCGAGGAGGAGGAGAAGATCCCGCTCTTCATCTTCGACGAGGCGGAGCACATGCACGGCGAGATCCTGGACGCGCTGTGGAACCTGATCGCCTCCAAACGCTCCAACGAGTACCTGAACGCCATCTACCTGTTCCTTAGCAACCTGGGCCACGCCCACATCACCAAACATATGCTACACAACTCCTCCAGCATCTCCATGGCGATGTCGCCGTCCGGTCGCCACGGCAGCCTCGTTGAAGGAGCTAACGCCGATCTTACGTAAGACTCTAGAGGAGCTCCACCGGCTGTGGACGGAGGCGGACATCTTGCCTCTGGGCCTCCTGGAGAAAGGTCACGTGATGGAGTGTTTCCTGGACGAGATGGCGCGCGAGGGTTTCTACCCGGACCATACCAACATCGAGCGTCTGGCGGGGGAGATCGATTATTACCCTGCGGTCGGGGGGCGCGAATACTCCCAGACGGGCTGTAAACAAGTGGTGGCAAAGGTCAACCTGCTGTGAAGAAACAGGAAATTCTTTACATTCTTTAAAAAAATAACAAAAAATGAAGAAAAAAAATGGAACGAGAAGCAAAACTTGAAAGACTCGGAGACGAAGCAGGAAGTAGATGGACAACGCTCAGTCGACGAACTCTTCGAACGGTCGCTTCAACCAAAAAAAACCTATTTTCTCATTTATGTCTTGTTGTATGAAAACATGTCGATGTTTCTAGTTATGTTATTGCGCCACCTTGTGGCAACAAGACACTAAACAGCATTTTTAAGTAGCTTAATTCTGTTCTTTTCAATTGTGAAGAAATGAAACTTTTCGTTGAACGACAAGACGAAGTTAAACAAGAAAATGCATTTGCTTTGATGTGAACCAACTCTAGGAGCATTTAGAAACATTTTTAGGCAGCTCAACCAGCGGGAAAACAAAAGTGAAGGACACGTGTTCATGTTGTGGTATCGTTAAAAAAAAAAAAAAACGGACGGGAACCTCGTGTCTCAAACGTTAAGATGTGACGACGACGTATAAAACAGGGAAGTTCAGTTATTTATAAAAGCTTTAATTAGCTAGCGCCAGTTAGGAACTGATGCTAACCCGCTACATGCTAAGTGGAGGTGTCGTAAAAATCGGTTGTTTGTTTTTAATCTGAGAAAATGTGATGATTGTTAACTATGTTGGCGTCGTCCAATCGGAACTTTTTTTTTTTTAACGTAGACTGTGTTTAAAAAATAAAAAAAAAAAAAATTAATCACAACTCTGATGGTTTTTATTGATGCTACAGCTAGCAGCTAGTTAGCTTGAGTTAGCATTCAGATATAGATTAAATCTGTAGTTTACAGTTTAAGTTAACTTAGCTAACCGATACCTCAGATAATGTAGCTATTTAAGCTAACGTTATTACTTCAGCTACTTGAGCTTTTTTTTTTTTTTTTAACCATCTTAGCTAATTTAGCTACATTATCTCATTTGGCTAACTGTGTGATACTTCGGCTAACTTAGATACGTTAACGGAGGTAGCTAACTAAGCTGAAGTAGTGAAGTAAGCTAACTTGGCTCATTTAGATACCTCAGTTTAGTTAGCCCCTTCAACTACCCAAGCTACTTTGGTTAGCTTAGTTGAATTAGTCACTTTGTGATTTCAGCTAATATAGCAACTTTGGCTAATTTTGTCATACCTTAGCTAACATTGTTATTTTGCTAATTTGATTATTTAAGCTAACTTAAACCAACCATGGCTACGTTTGTTGGCATAGTTTATTTAGCCACTTTGCCCAACTTAGCCAATTTTGTGTTACCTTGGCTAATTTAGTGATTTAGCCACTTAAGCTAACTTGATGACTTTGGCTACATTTGTTAGCATAATTCACTGTTAAATTTTATTTAGCTACTTAAAATTATCTGGCTACATCTGTTAACCTAGCTTAGTTTTCTATTTTTGTTGTACCTGAGATAATTTAGCTGTTTCAGCTAACATAGCTAATTTATAAAGCTTAGCTTATTTTATCACCTCTACTGAATTATTTAAATTAATTTAGCTAAGTATATGATACCATATGAATGTAGCTATTTCAATTTTTTCTATCTTAGTTACTTTGGCTACGTTAAGTAATTTTGTTTAGCAACTTAAGCTAACATACAGCTAGTTCAGGTAATTCAGCTACTTTCGCTAATTTTGTCGTATCTTAGCTAATATTATTTCTTTAAATAATTTTATTACTTCAGCTAGTTTAGCTACTTCAGCTAACTTGTCTTATTTAAATTAGCATATCATGTGATAGCTAACTTTGTTACCTTGCTAATTTAGTTGTCTCAGCTAACCTAACAAAATTTGTTAGCATAGTTTAACTAGCCAGTTGTGTGATACCTTGGCTAACTTCGTTACAGTAGCTAATTTTATTTAGTTAACATCTGTTAACTTATCTTATTTAGCTACTTCTGTCATACTTTTAACCTGGCTACATTTGTTAGCATAGTTTAATTAGCCACTTTGGCTAATTACTACTTACCTAGCTGCCTTTTAACTTAGCTTATGTAGCTAATTTTTTTTGTACCTTAGCTAATTTAGCTACTTAAGCCAACTCGTCTTCTTCCATTTAGCTAATTATGTGATAGCTAACTTTGTTCTCGCTCATTTAGTTATCTCCGCTAACCTAGCTACTTCCTAAGCTAACTTGACTACTTAAGCTAACTTAGCCTTAGCGATCAGATGAAGAAAGAATCACAACTTTACCGTTTACAGTTTTTCTTTCTTTATTCTTTTATTATTAGAATTCCTTTAGTTGACATTGGAAAAAAAAGAGGTGCGACGTCTACGTGACGAAGACAATTAGCTTCAGTCGTGGCAACATCGGAAAAAATAACAAAAACAAAAAGCAGCTTCTTCAGCAGCTTCTGACTTCATCTGACGAACAGACGCAGAAACGTCCTCCATGTTGGTTTGTTTGTTAGCAGATAGATGAAAACAACATCGTAGAAATGCGAAAACTAAACTACACGAGCGACACGGAAGATTCCACTACGTTGATTTCACCTACCGACAAAACGAGACCAACAGGAAGTTTCTGTGCATCTGAGCTGAAAATCCGACGTTCGTTTACGAAAGTTCGTAAAACGTAACAAAACGTAAACATTCATAACATGCGTAACATTTGATTTCTTTTAAACGAGCTTCACATTAACGGACGACTACTTCATCTACGTGGAAAATAAATAGTTACTTTCATAAAACGTGAAATAAAAACAAATGCAATAAATCAGAAACAATCGGCGACGACGCTAACGTCAGACTCAGTTTGTTTTGTCAGAAAAGATCGTGAGGAAGAGTCCAGAGTGATGAAGAGCTACGTGACGCGGAGGAGTGGTCATGTGGTTCGGGGTTTTTTCTTCTTCGTTGGTGTTTTTCTTCGTCTTTACGCCTCCAGCTCGAAGCCCAGACCGACCTTGTGTCCGCCGGCGTTGAAGTTTTTCCCGTCGATCAGAGCCGACAGCGTCACCTTCACACCTGCAAACGCACGTTAAGTTTCAGTTTATCTGACGTCGTTGCCATGGAGACGGAGATAAACCACGTTAACCTCGTACCTGGTCGGAGACTCTGGGTGTAGCCGACTCCGATCAGACTGGCGTTGTTCACTTTGGCCTGAAGGGGGCGACAGAAATGTTGAGTTACGATTTTTGTTTGTACGATGTTTCTCCGCAACAACATCGGAACTGTAGCTGTTAGCAGTTAGCGGACTAGCTGTTAGAAATTAGCAAAGCAGCTCTTAGCGGTCACTAAAATTACTTGCCAGTTAGCAGACTTGCTGCTAGCTGATAGCAGGCTAACTGTTAGCAGTTATTAAATTCAAACATGGCCGCTGGCTTCACGGTCGTCACGGCGACACTCACAGACAGAGACGCGTCTTTGTCCAGCTTGTATTTGGCGGCGATGCCGAAGCGAGTGTTGTTGCTGCCGGCGGTCCAGGCCAGAGTCACCGCCGTCTCCAGGTCCTCGTTCACCTTGTGGTAGATGGAGCCGCCGAACTCGGTGCCGTCGTTCCTGAAACGGTCAGAGGAGACGACCAATCAGAGGCCGGGCGGCGGTGACGACCGATCGGAGGCCGGACGTCGTCACGGACGCGTCGTACTCACACGTTGGTGTGCAGCTGGAAGTCTCCGGCTCGGTACCCGAGGGCGAAGTTGTTCTGGGCCAGTTTGGACTTGGCGGTGTCGAAGGCCATCTGGTATCCGGCCAACCAGCCCTCGTAGCCCAGGACCGCCGCCGCGTGGACCACCGGACCCTCGAAGTCCACGTCGCAGCCCACGTTCACGTAGTCGCGCTTGTAGCCGGTCTTCAGCTTCCCGCTCTTCTTACTAAAGGAAAAGTTTGATCTGATCGTCAACGGGAACTGAAGGAGAAAAGTCGTAAATGTACGACTTTTATTCTACGTAAATTTACGACTTTTATTCTATGGAAATTAACAACTTATTTTCGTAATTTTACAACTGTAATTCTCGTTAATTTACGACTTTTATTCTTGGAAATTTTTAACTTTTGTTCTGGCAAATTTACGACTTTTATTCTCATACATTTATGATTTTTTCTCATAAACGTACGACTTTTATTATTGTAATTTTGCGACTTATTCTCATAACTTTACAACTTTTCTTAACAACCTTTCGACTTTTTTATTTATTTTCGTAAATTCACTACTATTATTCTGGTTAATTTACGACTTATCGTAACTTCACGACATTTCTTAACTTTAACGTAAATAAAACCGCCGCGTTCTCACCCTGTGTTGGGGACGAACGACGTGTCCAGCGCCACCTTCAGTCCTTGCGCTAGCTGCAGGAAGACGTAGTGGTGGTTAGCGTTACAGACACTTTATTTTGGAGGGTAAAGGTGAAAGGTCGCGGCCGTACCTGGTCCTCCACCGTGACCTCGGTAGCCAGCGTGTTGTCCGTGTTCCACTTCTGGTTGAAGCTCAGGCCGAGCTCCTTCATCTTGTACTTGGTCTCCAGGTTTCCTGACGCCTTCCCCGTGTCCGTGTTACTGGAGCCGGACGTGTTGAACTCCTGACGTAAACAAACAAACACGTTGTTTACAAACAAACAAACGACAACAACTGGAGGAAGAAGAAGCCGCGACGACAAACAAACAAACATTCATCGTGCAGAAAATTCACAAACAAAAACACGAAACGTTTAGTTTGTTATGACACAAACAAGACGACGTCTTTAATTTATCACGTCGTTGCTGCTTTTATTCTGAAAGTCCAAACAGGAAGTTAACAACTGTATCTTTTAAGGCTGGTGTTTATTTATGGAAGACTTTTAATTTGAAAGGTCAAGAAACAGAGAAACAAGATCCAGGACTCCAGACTGCAGCTAGCATGCTAACTATTAGCAGTTAGCAGCTAGCTGTTTTTCTTAAACTGACATTCTGTCAGCAGTTAGCTGTAAGTAGGCTAGCTGTTAGTGGGCTAGCTATTTAGCAGTTAACAAGCTAGCTGTTTAGCACTAAACTGTTAGTTATGTAGCAGTTAGCAGGCTAGCTGTTTTGCAGTTTAGACTGACAACGTGTTAGCAGTTAGCAGGCGGGCTATAGGTAGGCTAGCTGTTAGTTAGCTAGCAGCTATCAAGCTAGCCATTTGGCACTAAACTAAGTAGCTGTTAGCAGCTAATAAAACAACAATTATTTTAATTGAATTAATATATTTATTTATTTTAATAGTAAAATATGATGAAACTAAATTTAATTTAAATATATTTAGTAATTTATCAAAAAAAAAAAAAAACAACCCAGAAACAAAGATGTTTATAAAACACAACAGTCACAATAAAACAAATGAAAACAACGTTCGTGCTTCGTGACAAAACAAAAACATCGAGACGATAAAACACGACGCCACGGAAGCAGGTGATGATGTCACTGATGACGTGGTGATGATGTCACCGGTCTTACCATCTACATGAGAGCGTGAGCGTCCGGAGCGGCAGCGTGGAGACAGAGCAGGTTAGAGGGGGCGGGGCTAAGAGAGGAAGGGGGCGGAGTCTGCGACAACAACAACAACAACAACAGTCAAAGAGGAAACTGTCTCACCACTCCGCTCTGAGACTTGGTCTTCAGGTCCAACTTCACCGTCCCGAAGCCTGGAACAGGAAGTGGAACTTCAGATTAAAACTGATCGGTTTGATCCCGATCAACACGTCGATCGATACGTTGAACTCACCGTATCCTTTACTGAAAATGTCTTTGGCAGATTTGCCCAAATCTGAGTACGAAGGAGGGACGGCCATCGTTCTGAAAGACAAACAAACAAACAAATAAATGAACAATCCAGGGGGTGAAGACTTTTCTAAAGTTAACATCGGAGACTGTTTTAATATGTTTTAGTACGTTTTCAAAATGTCATTATATTAGCATCTGTTCACCTGTTTAATCCAAGGGGGTGAAGACTTTCCCCCTCAAACAAACTGTATTTTCATTTAGGGAAAACAAACAAAAAAACCTTTATTAATTTAAGGGGGTGAAGACTTTTTTAAATTTAATTTTTGGAGACTTTTTTTTTTCTATGCTAAATTAGCATCTGTTCACCTGTTTAAAACAAGGGGGTGAAGACTTTTTTTTTTAATTGAACTTTGTGTCGCGGTCAATTGAGACAGTTACATGTCGTGATAATTGTTTTGTTTTACAACTTTATGTTTAGTTCTTCAAATTAGCAGCTGTTAATGTGTTTAATCTAAGGGGGTGAAGACTTTTTGTGTTGTAATAGAGGTTTTTTTCTTTATGTTTTTATAAGTTTATTTTTAAGTCATCAAATTAGTGTTTAATAATCTATTTAATCTAGGGGGTGAAGACTTTTTTTTAAAACTCTAGCATCTATAATTAACAGGTTTTATTATTGTTATATTCTGATGTAACAATCTGTTTTGAATAATTCATTTAAGTCATGACAACGTTGAGCTGCTGCAGCAGAAGAGAACAGGCTGTTCCTTTAGAGAGGAGGAGGAGGATGAAGCTAAGCTAAGCTACGTCTGGTTTTATTAAGGAAACGTTACTTGAATTAATGAGCAGAAGAAGAAGAACAAAGGAAGCTGTTGTCCTGACGACAGCTAATATCTAGAGGAGGTGACCGAACAAAAACGGCCTCATCATCTTCATCTTCATCATCCTGCAAACGATGCTAACGCTAACGCTAACGCACGTTAGCGCTGATGGTACAGATGTTTAACAGCTGGAGTCGACAAAAGAGACAGAGAAGAGTCTCAGGACAAAGGACAACAGATGGACGGTGTGTGTGTGTGTTTGAGGAGGTTTGACAGCTAGCTAACTAGCTACTTTAGCTAGTTAGCTAGCTTGTTAGCTGCAGTACAATAGGACGGTGATGAAGAAGATGATGAAGATGATGGACATAGATCAGTTCAGGATCATAATAACATTTATGTGCATGAACCCCTCCCCCCTAATCTCACACACACACACACACCCCTTTAGCTAACAAGCTAGCTTGCTATCTATCTAACTAGCTAGCTACAGAGCTAGCTATAGCACTAGCCTAAAATTTAAACAACTGTCTGTCTCAGATGAATGAATGTGTGTGATGGATTAAAGTTGTGCATCAGCGGGATGAGCATCATTACATAACAACCAACGTCAGCTAAATCTCTCTAAATGCTACATGCTAGCTGCTAGCTACGAAGCTAACCTTGACGTTAGTATAAAAAGGGCGCGTTAACGTTTTAATGTTAAACTATCATTATTATCCTCTTTAAACGCGTCGATTATATAATGTTACCCGTTATTAAAGTGTCGTTCGCGGCCGGGAGGGGGAGACGTCTACCGAGGCTGGAGGCTGGAGGGGAAGTCCCTGTCGTGATGCGGCTCCGCGGACTGACAGTTAGCTTAGCTTAGCTCCGTCTATAACGGTCCAGACGGGGGCACAATGAAGGAGACACACGGAGCATGCGCAGTGAGAGCGGCGACGCAGGGACCGAAGTCAAAACGTAAAAAGACAAGATAATAATCATCCCGTCACACACCGAGTCGTGTTATTATACAAAGAGTAAATATTTATCACAAACTACCGTTATTACGGGTTTATAAACATTAATTAACTGTTAATAAACTATTTATTGCTTATACACAAACGTTATGAGGCTTTAGTGTCTTTTAGCACTTTTTTCTTCATTTTTAATTTGTTTTCCATAATTTTATTTCCATTTTATTTGGTTTTTGTGATTTTTTTTTAGCTATTTTACTTTTTTATTATTATTTTAAATATCATTTAGTGTCGTTTTATAGTTTATTTGTGTCTTTTTGGTTATTTTACATGTTTTTTGAGTGTTTGAGTTGTTGTTTTGTATTTTGATTGTAATTATTTTACATGTTTTTGTATCTTTTCATAGATTTATTTGCATTTTCTGCCTCTTATATGTCATTTCATGTTTATTTTTGTGAATTTCCATGTGTTCATTCTGCATTTTTGTTGTTATTTTGCATCTTTTTGAAAGTAAATTTGTGTTTTAATCAGTTATTTTCCATCTTTTCAGACATTACAGTTGTTTTATCGTCTTTCTTGTTTGTTTTGTGTCTATTCATGTTTATTAACTAGGTTTTAATGGTTAGACTCAATTTATTTATTGTTATTTTGTGTATTTATCGTCTTGTTACATCAATCTGACATTTAACTTGATAGAATAGAGGTTGTCTTTTCAAACAGCGCCCCCTAGAGATAATTCACATGACAGAGTCTGTGGACCGAGTCAAACACTAAATCAAAACATTAACATGATTCTTAATCTCTGAAATAAGTTTTTTAATTGAATTTGATTTGATTTATATTAATTTAATTATAATGAAAAAAATATTAATTCCTCTAATTTAATTTAAATTTTTTAGAATATTTTTTAAAACAATATTTACAAAATATTTAACATATATAATATAATATAAGATGGTAAAAATTAATTTTTTTTATTGTGGTAATTTTGCAAATTTTATTTTTGTTAATTTACAACTTTTATTCTGGTAAACATATAACTTATTTTCATGAACTTACGACTTTTATTTTCATAGACTTGCAAATTTTATTTTTGTAAACGTATAACAGTAATACTACTTTTATTGTGGTTAATTTTACGAATTTTCTCGTAAATATTTTTATTTGTGTTAATTTATGACTATTATTTTTGTAAATTTATGGCAAATGTACAAAATATTTTTGTAAACTTGCAACTTTTATTTTTGTAAATATATATATATATATATATATATATATATATATATATATATATATATATATATATATATAATTATTTTTCGTAAATTTATGACCTTTATTCTGGTAAACATACAACTTTTTTCCGTAAACTTACGACTTTTATTCCTAAATATAATATACTTATATTAACTTTAATATAACTTCGATATTTGACCCTCGTCCGTTTCCGTACTTCCGGGATCTTCTCGTTCTACCTTAAATATTTCTGTCCAACATGGCGGCTCTAGAGTGGAGGTGGAGGGGGAGCGCGGCCCCGCCCTTCACGAGCACTGACTCAACACTCAGCACGAGCGTGTGTGTGTGTGTGTGTGTGTGTGTGTGTGTGTGTGTGTGTCACTGATAAACTTCACAAACTCCGCGGACTCTGTCACCGTTAAAGTCCGATGTTCATAGTCCGCCCCGCGGCTCCTCCTCCTCTTCAGACCCGGACCAGGACCAGGACCTGGACTCTGCTGGAGGCTTAAACACCTCATAGTCTCTGCAGCGACCGGAGCAGAGACCCCGAGAACCACAAACCCCGAGACCGACAAGCCAAAGTAGTTCCCCGGGGTTCGGAGCCGTCATGTCGGAGCCGCGGAGCTTCGTGAGTCCGTTCCACCGCCCGCGGTGTTTGGCCGCTGCCGCTGCGGCTCCAGCGGGGAAAGCGAAGCTGACTCACCCGGGGAAGGCGATCCTGGCCGGTAAGAAACTTTGACCCGCACCGGTGTGGTGTCTTTAAACTCCTGGTGCTGCAGGAGGCCTCGAAAAGTCTCTGCAGCATTTTTTTTTTTAAATTTCTGCAACTTGTGTTTTATTTTCAACAATATTATGAAAAAATAACGACATTTTATCACTTTTTAAACATAAAAACTTCATTTAAACCAACTTTAACTTGTTGCACAGCTGGAAAAAGGCTTTTATTTTGAAATCTAGCCACAAATACTACATGCATTTAGCCTGAAAACACATATAATCTTCTATTTTAGTAGTAAAACTCATATTTGAACATGCATTGTGTCTGTAACTGCATATAAATGTATGTTTTTAGTGGTAAAACCAGGACTTGAGGCAGGATCCTGCAGGTTTTGACAGCTTCGTTCGCTCTTGGACTTTGAAAAACCTTCGTCAATAAGTTACAGATTCTCAAACTTCAAGTTGCAACATGGACGTGACGTCAAAACGACACAAATCAAACAGAAAATGACGCTAAATGGTGTTTAAAACAACTCAAATGTTACAAAATCGTGTAAAACTTGTGTTAAAATTGCAGAAATGTGACCTATTGACCTTTTGAAAGAGGCCGGGGTCACGGTGATGACGAAGCACATTATTCAGACACTTCATTTACATTTAAAGTTCATTTCTATAAATATTAGAGCTGCAGGAAGAAGTTAAGTTGACTGTTGTTGCTTCATGAACCCTGATAAAAGTTGTTAGCTAATCGATGACAAAGCAAAGATCAAGTCACCGCAGCCACATGCTAAACTTTTAATAGCTAACAGCGCTAATCTCCACTAAAACTGAGGAGTCATCGTCTATTTTTGGTTTTTAAAGTCACAGAAATTTGATTATTTGCTTTTTTTTTAATGAGAAAATGAGGTTTTGGTAGTTAGCTTAGCTTAGCATAAAGAATGGAAGTGATAGGAAACTGTTAGCCCACTAGGCTAGCTGTCATTTCTAACATTTAACTTAACTTAAGCTAACTAGCTACTATATTAATGTAGCTTAGCTTAGCATAAAGAACTGAAGCAAAGGGAAACTGTTAGCCCGCTAAGCTAGCTGTTTCTCCTCGTATCTGTCCTTTGAATTTACTTAAGCTAACTAGCAAATATATTAATGTAGCTTAGCATAAAAAAATCTTTAGCTTAGCTTAATTAAACTTAAACTAACTGGTTACTATCTTATTGTAGCTTAGCTTAGCATAAAGGATGGTTTCAAATGGAAACTGTTAGCCCGCTAAGCTAGCTGTCATTTATATCCTTTAGTTTAACTTAAGCTAACTAGCTACTACATTAACATAGGTTAGCTTAGCATAAAGAATCCTTAGTTTAGCTTAATTTAACTTAAGCTAACTAGTTACTATATTATTTTATCTTAGCTTAGCATAAAGACTGGATGCAAAGGGTAACTATTAGCATGCTAAGCTAGCTGCTTTCCCTCATTTCTGACATTTAACTTAACTTAAGCTAACTAGCTACTATATTACTGTAGCTTAGCTTAGCATAAAGAATGGAAGCAATGGGAAGCTTTTAGCCTGTCAGGCTAAGCTGTAGCATTGTAGCATTAGCATTGTTAGGGTCATAGTTATTTCCATCCATTTCCAGTGTTTATGCTAAATTAAGCTAACTAACCTAACTGTAGTGGATGGGAGAGTTAGCTTAGCTTGACTTTAACACTGGAAATGGGGGGAACCTTGTCACTTTTTTGCTCTTAGCTTAGCCTAGCATAAAGACTAGGTGGAGGGTGGTTTTGCATATTTTGCTAGCTGTTAGTGTTTATGCTAATCTAAGCTAAATAAGCTTTCGTTTTTAAACGAGCTCAGGTGTGATTCATCATCGTGATTAATGAGGTCACGTTTTAAAACACCTGCGCTTTTCTTCATGTCAAGTAGTAAAACAAACAGGCGTTGTTGCTTCACTCTTGATAAATATCTGAGCTAAAAGTGTCAGACTTGATAAACTGGTTGTGTGGTTCTTTTTCCAGCCTGAAACGTGCAGTGAAGCTTAGCTTAGCATAAAGAATGAAAGCAAAGGGAAACTGTTAGCCTGCCTGGCTAGCTGTAACTTTAGCATTGTAGGGGTAGTTAGAGACTGGGAAGTGGGTGGATTGACAGGTGTTTCCATCCATTTCCAGTGTTTATGAACTTAAAGACTGGAAAAGGGGAGTTAGCTTAGCTGAACTTAAAGACTGGAAATGGAGGAAAACCGTTAGCTTGTCACTCTTTACCTCTTGTTTACACATAAATATTTGTTGTTCTTCCACTTTTGTCAAGCATGTTTAGCTTTAGACGAGCTAGTAGTCAGATTTTGTTAGTTTGCTGGTTACTCAGCTAACTGGCTACTTTAGCATTGTTGGAGTAGTTAGCTTAGCCTAGCATAAAGGCTTTGAGGAGGGTGATTTTGTAGATTTTGCTGGCCATTTCTTCTATTTACAATGTTTATGCTAAACTAAGCTAACTAACCTAACTGTAGTGGATGGGATAGTTAGCTTAGCCTAACTTAAAGAGCCAGGCTAGCTTTTAAACATGAGCTAAATGTGTCAGAACTGGTCGGACTCGATAAACTGGTTGTGTGGTTCTTTTTCCAGCCTGAACCGTGGAGTCGTGCTGCAGGTACTGATGATGATGTGGACTGTGTTGTTTGTGATTCTAGACTTTTAATTTGTAGGAGCAGCTTCTCCAGCCTCTAACCATAAAGAAATGCCTGGGTGTGTCGAGACCGCAGCTAAGAACAAACAAACAATAAAGAGGAAAAAAAAAAGTTTTGTAGTGAAAACAGTGATTTTTTTCAGGCCTGTAATTTTCTTCTTTGCATGACTAGAAACTAGTGATGTGGTGCATGAAGTTACGACGTTATGGTTGAAAACGCTGCATGTCAACGAACACGTCTGCGTCAACAGTTCTGCTGCAGAAATAACTTGTTTACCAGCGGTTTTTGTTTGTTTGTTTGTTTGTTTTTTGCTAATTATGATGTGAACAAGCTAAAGTTTGCTAATGTAGCTGTTTCAGCTAAATTGGCTAAGAAACTTAGCTACTTTAGATATCTAAGCTAACATTGATACCTCAGCTAATTTAGTCAATTTAGCTACTTTAGCTAACCTGGCTAAGAGTGATAGCTAATTTAGATATTTTAGCTAACTGTGATACCCTATGTAATTTAGCTAGGGTATCAAAGCTAAGCTAACGTTGATACATTAGCAAGAAATACTGCTAATTTTGATACCCTAGCTAATTTGGCTACATTAGCAAACTTAGCTAATTTAGATATCTTGGCTAACTTTGATACTATATGTAATTTAGCTAATTTAGCCAAAGTGAGCTACTTTAGCTAACTTGGCTACATTAGCAAACTTGAGTAATTTATACTTTTATCTAGGGAGCCAGGGAGTCAAAGCTGGCTAATATAGCCATAGTTAGCTACTTCAGCTAACTTGACTAAGTTAGGAAACTTAGCTATTCATTTTATTTTAGCTAACGCTGATACCTCAGCTAATTCAGCTAACTTCAGTTATTTGAACTACTTTCATTCAGCTACATTAGCTTATTTAGCCACCTCAGCTAACTTTGAGATACGTTAGTTACTTTAGCTTCTTTAATTGGCTACTTTAGCTTGTTGAACCACCTCAGATAGCTTCTCTACTTCAGCTAACATGGGGACACTTGTCAGAGTTGACGTTAAACCACACAGATCTGCTTTATCGCGGTTGTTTTGGCTGTTCGCTGTGAATCAGACGTGAGGCAGCTATCGTCCCACCACCAGCTCCAGTGTTGTTGTAGGGTGGTGTGGAGGCTACACACCCCCCGTCCATCCAGTTGAATCAGGGTAGAAAAAAGTGGGCGGGGTAACAGAATCAGTCTGAGATCAGCAGAGCCAATCAGCTGCCGGCAGCTGTGTTTGCTGTTGAACTGCAGATGTGTGACAGTCGGGTTCTTAAGGTGGAATGAGCTACAGCACATTCCGACACAGAAGATACAATGTTACAATGTTACACTTTGTTTTTTATCTTCTCATTAAGTTGTTTGTGTTTGAAGTTTTAAAGCATGTTGTGTTGTGTTGTTGTGTTGTGTTGTGTTGTGTTGTGCTGCATCTTTTTGTGTCAAATGTGAAACAAAAACAAAAATTAAAAAAAAAACTTTATTAAAATTATTATGTATTTACCTTTAGCTAACTAAGCTAATTTAGCCACCTTAGCCTATTTATCCATCTCAGCTAATTTAGCTTCTTTAGCAACCTTAGCTAACACAACCTGTGCTAGCTAAGCTAATTTAGCTATGTATATTTTAACTAATTTTGCTACCTCATGTGGTTTAGGTATTACATTAGCTAACTTTAGCTAACATAGCTTCACCTAATTAAACAAATTTAGCTACCTTAGCCTATTCAACCACCTTAGCCAATTCAGCTAGCTTTTTCATAATTTAGCTAGCTTGGTTACCGTTAGATATTGCAGCCAACTTAGCTAAATTAGCTACAGTAGCTTATTTAACCACTTTAGCTAACTTAACTAGCTTTGTGGTACCTTAGCTAACCTTGTTACTTTAGGTAATTTAGTTGTTTCAGATATCTTAGTTACTTTTGGTAGCTTAGCTAATTTAGCTAAGTTAGCTAACTGATACTAATATTCATTTTCTTGTTTTAGTTATTTCAGTTGGTTTTATTTAGCTAACTTAGCCACTTCAACCAACTGTTTTTGTTGGTTCTTTATTTCTAAAAAAAAAAAAAAAAAAAAACAAGAAACGTTTCAATAGTTTTTGTGTTTTTGTTTGTGTCTTAAATTTCAGGTGGAATCGCAGGAGGCATCGAGATCTGCATCACATTCCCGACCGAGTACGTTAAAACGCAGCTGCAGCTCGATGAAAAGGCAAATCCTCCGAAATACAAAGGCATCGGTGAGTTTGTGTTTTAACCCGAAACTAATGTTTACTAAACAACAACAACAGTTTCAGCCCTGAGGCTGTTAGCTTAGCATAAACAGAGAGAAACTGCTCCAGCTAAAGGTAAACAAAAAAGTCTATTAGCATCTTTTGAGTAAATACGTCAACAGGATAATTGTTTTCAGCTGCTTCTAGCCTCCATGCTAAGCTAAGCTAAGCTAAGCTAAGCTAAGCTAACTGTGTCTGGACATATCACATTCTTGTAAATGTTATATCTCAGTAATACGTTGAACGATTCTTTTCAAATTTGGCTCAAACCTTCACTTGGACTTGAAGATGAGCTGATCAATACTTGAAGGTCAAAGGTCAAAGTTGCAGGTCACTGTGACCTCATAAACTTCAGGACTGACTGGGTTTTAGTTTTAATTAAATGACCTGAAGTTTCAAACACTTTGTCACAATGTTGAAACATCAGTTGATGTGGTCACTGGTTGATCTGATGATAACGTATCAGTCGTATTGATTGAGTTGATTAATAATCCATTGTTTGTTATCGGCGCCTCAGCTCGTGAACTTTGTCCCAGAACGTTGAGTTTGTTTTATCTGCTAGAATCAGCAGGTGAACGTTGTTACAATGTAACGTTTCTTCTTTGATGTTCAGGCGACTGCGTCAAACAGACGGTCAACAGTCACGGAGTCCGAGGTTTGTACCGAGGTCTGAGCTCACTGCTGTACGGCTCCATCCCCAAGGCCGCAGTCAGGTGACCGCACAGCTACACAACTACACAACCACTACTACACAACTACACAACCACACCACTACTACACAACTACACAACTACACAACAACTACTACACAACTACACAACTACAACTACTACACAACTACACAACCACTACTACACAACTACACAACAATACACAACAACTACTACACAACCACACACAACTACACAACTACAACTACTACACAACAACTACTCAACAATACAACAATACACAACTACACCACTACTACACAACTACACAACAACTACTACACAACAATACACAACTACTACACAACTATACAACTACTACACAACTACAACTACTACACAACAACTACTCAACAATACAACAATACACAACTACACAACAACAACTACACCACTACACAACTACTACACAACAATACACAACTACACAACAATACACACCAGCTCCAGACCAGCTCCAGCTCCACTAACGTTGGGTCTTCATGTCTCAGGTTCGGGATGTTCGAGTTCCTCAGTAACAAGATGAGAGACGAGAACGGGAAGTTGGACAGTAAACGAGGTTTTGTCTGTGGCCTCGGAGCCGGAGTAGCTGAGGCCGTGGTGGTGGTTTGTCCCATGGAGACGGTCAAGGTATTGATCCTAGACACAGATATTTATTATCTATTATAACTTATCATTATTAATAACGGCCGCTGGCTCCAGGTCAAGTTCATCCACGACCAGACGTCAGCCAACCCCAAGTATAAAGGATTCTTCCACGGCGTCAGAGAGATCATCAAGACTCAAGGTAAATGACTGTGTGATGTTTGACCGCCACCTGCTGGTCACATGACCTCACTACAACATGTGACCTGACGGACGTTTCGTCTCCAGGTCTTAAAGGAACGTATCAGGGTCTGACGGCCACGGTCCTGAAGCAGGGGTCCAACCAGGCCATCAGGTTCTACGTCATGACGTCGCTCAGGAACTGGTACAAAGGTTCGACTCTCCGTCGCCGTCGTCGTTTATTTTGACAGTTACTAGTATCAGGGTCACGCTGAGGAAAAGTTCTTAAAGAACAAAAGTCTGAAATATACAAAAATAAAGTTAAAAAACTTATTTTAAACTTATTTTGTAAAATGACTTATCCTCATAAATTTACAACCTTTATTCCAGTAAATTTCCAACTGGTATTCCGGTAAATATCCGCTTCTTGTTTTATTTCGTTAACCCTCCAGGTGACAACCCTAATAAAACCATTAACCCCGTGTTGACTGGAATGTTTGGAGCGGTTGCCGGGGCAGCCAGCGTGTTTGGAAACACTCCTCTGGACGTGATAAAGACCAGGATGCAGGTCGGTCGTCGACTCTGATTAAATATTAATAAACTAAATGTTTAACGTTGATTAACGTGTCGTGTCGGTCGACAGGGTCTCGAGGCTCATAAGTACAAGAGCACGATGGACTGCGCCATGAAGATCATGAAGCACGAAGGACCAAAAGCGTAAGTTCACACTCGTTAGCTCATTAGCTTGTTAGCTCATTGACAGACTTTAAAGTTGAACCGAAAGCCTACCTTCATACTCTTTGAGTAATGATTAGTTATAAACCATGCTAATATCAGCTAGTTATAAAACAAGCTAACGTTAGCTAATTGTAAACCAAGCTAACATCAGCTAGTTCTAAAACAAGCTAACATCAGCTAGCTATGAAATAAGCTAATGTCAGCTATTTATAAAACAAGCTAACATTAGCTAATTGTAAACCAAGCTAACGTCAGCCAGTTTTAAAACAAGCTAACATCAGCTAGTTGTAAAACAAGATAACGTTAGCTAGTTATAAACCAAGCTAATGTTAGCCAGTTTTAAAACAAGCTAATGTTAGCTAGTTATAAAACAAGATAATGTTAGCTAGTTATAAAACAAGCTAACGTCAGCCAGTTATAAAACAAGCTAACATTAGCTATTCATAAACCAAGCTAACATTAGCTAGCTATGAATCAAGCTAACATTGGCTAGTTATAAAACAAGCTAACGTCAGCTAGTTATAAAAGAAGCTAATCGTCTTGTATCTAATCGCTCTCCTCAGGTTCTATAAAGGTACCGTTCCTCGGCTGGGTCGGGTTTGTTTGGACGTCGCCATCGTCTTCATCATCTACGAGGAAGTGGTGAAGGTCCTGAACATGGTCTGGAAGACGGACTGAACTCTGAACTCCCCCTAGTGACGCCAACATTTATTAAAAACCAGACCTGAGGCCCAAAACCGTTCTAACATATCGCATCTAAAGGTTCTAATATCTACCTCCAAATGATCTTTAAAAGGGATCGGGATGTTTTTATTTATGAAACAGCAGTGTCATCGCTAACGCTTTTATCTTTAAATTCCAGTTAAGGAGGGTTTTAGGAGCTCAGGGAAGGGGTTTGATTTACGATGTGATGGACTGGAACGACCGACCCAACATAATGTGACTGAGACACTAGAAACATCATAGAAACTAGTTTACTTGAAATTTATGAGATCAAACGTTTGAAATCCCTCTTTATATGCAAGTATTCCGATTTTATTTCTTTTGTTTTATAGCTAGCTAACGTTAGCTATTTTTTTTATATAGCTATCTGGCGTTAGCTTGGTTTTTTAATTAGCTAACGTTAGCTTATTTTATGATTAGCTGACGTTAGCTTGGTCTATAACTAGCTAATGTTAGCTTGTTTTGAAACTAGCTGACATTAGTTTGTTTTATAACTAGCTAACGTTAGCTTGTTCAATAACTAGCTAACGTGAACTTGTTTTATAATTAGCTAACGTTAGCTTGTTTTATAAATAGTTAACGTTAGCTTGTTTTATAAATAGTTGACGTTAGCTTGTTTTATAATTAGCTAACATTAGCTTGTTTTATGAGTAGCTGACGTTAGCTTGTTTTATAACTAGCTAACGTTAGCTTGTTTTATAAGTAGCTAACGTTAGCAGGAAGTGTTCAGATATCACATGGTACATTAACAAGTTAAATACGTCAATCAATCAATAATCAATCATCAATAATGGTTGAGGAGGTGAAGAAAGTGCCTAATGTATTATCCGATCGATGACGAGATGGTTTGAGATTAAAATGATTGAATGTTGTATGAATTAGTCACTACAGATGTTTATTGATAATAATATTGATAATGATGCTTTAGCTGTTAGCGTTTAGCTTTGTATCGAAGGTGCCTTCATCTCATTCCAAGCAGGATGAGCGGTTTTAGGGTTTTTATTTTCTGTTATTTTGATTTTTAAAAATGTTTTTATTTTTATTTTAACAATGTATTATTAATTACCTTTTGTTTTAATTGTATTTGTTTTAATTTTTAAAACATCAACTGACCCCGATGTGCCAACTGCTGCTCAGAACTGTCGTGTTAACGTGAGGCCACGTTGTGTTTCTGGCATGTTTACATGCGGTGCAATGATTTCTTCTTCTTCTTTTCTTCTTCTTCTTCTTCTTCTTCTTCTTCTTCTGTGGTGTTTCCTGCACCATGTTTACTTTGAGTCACGTTCAGCTTCACGTCAGATGTTTTAGTATTTAACCTCCAGCTGGACCCAGTTTTGTGCCTTCGGTCGAATTAAT
Organism: Polydactylus sextarius; assembly: GCA_016801845.1. Lineage (NCBI taxonomy): Eukaryota > Metazoa > Chordata > Actinopteri > Polynemidae > Polydactylus > Polydactylus sextarius. Next base: position 17,259,241 of record CM028931.1, read on the forward strand.
TAATTAACACAAACGATCACGAATAAACGTTGGACCGGACTGTTGATGTTTCACTTTGTTTTATTTTATTTTTTATTATTTTCTTATCATTAAAAAAAATCCATTAAATTAAATAAAGCTTTTTTTAATTAAATAAAAATAACAATGAATATATTTAACCGTTTTTTTATTTTTTATTTAACAGGTAATTGATTTAATTAATTAATAATAAATAAATTCTGATAAATTAAATATATCCATTAATTAATGTGAAAGAGAAATAAAAATAAATATTTTGTTGTAATAATGTTTTTATATAATTTTAATTGACAATTGTAAATATTTTTAAAACATTATTTTATTCATTTATTAACAATTAGTTGATTTTTTTTGCGCAAAAAGATAATGATAATAATAATTTTATAAAAATAAAATATATTTTTTATTTATTATTTCAGTCGTGTGATTTATTATTTTATTTATTAATAACTTATTTTCTATAATAGGTATATTTAATAATATTCTATTCTAATATTTTTAAATTATAATTCATTTAATAATATTAATATAATTTATTAACTATATCGTAATAATATTAACAATCATAATATTTATTTTATTGTGTTGTTATATTTTTATTTAAACTGTATTGATAATATTTAATTAATTTTATTCATATTTTATTTAAATACGTTTATCTCTGTTATTCTTATTCCTATTATTATTAATGTGTTGTCATTTTTAATATATTTCTATTTGAATTTATTTTTATATTAATTTTATTTTTTTTATTTAAATATTATTATCCTTATTATCTATGTGAGTCTGAACATTTTAAACTGTTACTTAAGTCAGTTAAACTCGTTTCTTATCATATATATATATAATTTAATTAAATTAAATTATTTATAGTTTTGTATTTTTCCTTTCGCCTTTTCGTCGTGACCTTGCTCTTCGCTTTTTGTCCCTGCGCCGTTTCCGTCGCTGTCACCGCTGCTGTTTGTGGACTCAGGTCAGATGAAGAAGAAGATGATGGAGATAAAGATGAAGACGAGTGTTTCTCTGTGTTAACGCGTCTTTAACCGAAGCGGATCATGTCTGGGACCGGATCCGGCGGGAGAGGCTTCTACTTCAGCACCGTGTTGTCGCTGGCTCGGTCTCTGGCCGCGCACCGACAGGCGCCGTTAGAAAAGGTACCAGAGGCTAACGGAGGCTAGCACCGGCTAACGGAGGATAGCACCGGCTAACGGAGGCTAGCACCGGTGCCCGTCTATGACCTGCTCTGACAACCGTCTACTATCTGATACTAATATCAGACAAACACAGTAAACACGTCGTTTATGTTGTTTATCGTTTTTATTCAGTTTAACCATCGACTGTGAAGCTAGCGGCTAAGCTAAGCTAAGCTAACGTTAGCTGTGTCTAACCCGGAGTTAATCTCTCTAAACAGCTTTGATTTTATCACGTTAACTTTAATTATTTCTCTTTAAATTCAACTTTATTAATTATATATGATGACGTCATGTTTATGGTAAATGTGTTTAATTAAAACAAGCAGGAAAAATCAATGAATTAGTTTAGATTTTGACCCCAAAAACCTCAAGAATCAATGTTTTGGTTCATTGTAACGTTAAAAAGCAGTGATTTTACATTAAAAACGTGTCGATCGCTAATTACCGGGTTAATTTAGCTCGTGATATGATGATAAAGTCTGATTTAAACGTGATTTATAAGATGTTTTTGTTAATGACGACGCCCACCGGGAGTGAAAACCATAAAATTGGGTAAGAGAAGAATAAAAACAGGAAGTGTCAGGACTGTAGCAACAATAACTGTGTTGGTTTTGTAAACGACGTGTGTTTGTGGAACCAGTTTGATCAGAGATCAGACCAGTTCCTTCATGTTTTATTTCTGTTCCACGCCTCAAACTTCCCATCAGCCTTTGTTACAATTATTGTTGTTTATTGACGTTAAAATGTCAGAACGACGTCGGTCGTTTCTTTAGTTCGATTCCAACATTTTCATACAAATGTTTTTCTGTTTTTTAAATTTTTTATTCAGTTTGAGTTTTGACATTTGAGAACTTATGTTACTTTTGTTACGTTTGTGTCAGGTTGCATGAAAGTTACGTCACGTTAGCATCAAGTTTCGTTATGTTGGCGTCAAGTGATGTTAGCATCATGTCAAGTTACGTTGGTGTCATGATACATTAGCATCACGTTAGCGCCATGTTACGTTGGTGTCACGTCATGTTACATTAGCATCACGTCACGTTAGCATCATATTACATTAGCATCACGTTAGCGCCATGTTACGTTGGTGTCACGTCATGTTACATTAGGATCATGTCACGTTAGTGTCATGTTATGTTACCGTCACGTCATGTTAGCAACATGTTACGTCAGCGCCACATCACGTTAACATCATGTTATGTTAGCGTCACGTTAGCGACATGTTCCGTCAGTGTCACATCACGTTAACATCATGTTATGTTAGCGTCACATTAGTGTCATGTTATGTTACCGTCACGTCATGTTAGCATCATATTACGTTACCGTCATGTGAGCATCTGGTTACGTTGGTGTCACGTGATGTTACATTAGCATCACATCACGTTAGCGACATGTTATGTTAGCGTCACATCATGTTAACATCATGCTATGTTAGCATCATGTTAGTGTCATGCTATGTTAGCATCATGTTAGTGTCATGCTATGTTAGCATCATGTTGGTGTCATGCTATGTTAGCATCATGTTAGTGTCATGCTATGTTAGCGTCATCTCATGCTACCGTCATGTGAGCATCTTGTTACGTTAGCGTCACGTCTTGTGACTTAGCCTTAGCATCATCACGTGATCTTCCGGTGTGGAGCTGTCACTGTGACTCTGTCGCCTCCTGCAGGTCCAGAAGCTACAATGCATGTGTCCCGTGGACTTCAGAGGCGTGTTCCAGCTCGACGAGCGCAGGAGAGACGCCGTCATGGCTCTGGGGATTTTCCTGGTGGAGTCGAACCTGCAGGTAGAAAAAAACTTTCTCCGTTTCTTTGTCGTTTTTTGTTCGTTTGTTGTTGTCGAAGACGATTCGCTAACAAACGTCGTTTCAGCACAAAGAGGCGATCGTCCCGTACCTGCTGGGGCTGCTGCGAGGCCTGCCCAAGGTCCAGTGGATCGAGGAGAGCTCTGAGAGGAAAGGTCGAGGTAAATATCCCATAATGCACCAGCACCGATGGCATCAGGGGCTTTAGATGACAGCAGGTGAACTTCCTGTTTCCTGTTTCCCCACAGACACACTTCCTGTGGCGGAAAACTTCAGCTTCTGTCTGGTGACGCTGCTGTCGGACGTGGCTCAGAGAGACGAGACGCTGCGAGGACAGGTCACTGACGAGTTACCGAGTCAATTAATGAGTTAATTAACTAGTTAACATGTTAATTAACGAGCTAATTAACAGGATAATTAACGAGTTATCAGAGTGGATGTTTCCAGTTTGTGATGTGGACGTTTCATCCGTCAGATCCTGGAGTCCATCATGGACATCATGCAGCTTCTACAGGACGTCTGTAAATATCCAGAGACTCATGACAAAGGTACCGAGTCTGTGTACTAACGTAGTACAAATAGTACTGATACTCCACTGATACTCCACTAATACTCCACTGATACTCCACTGATACTCCACTGATACTCCACTAATACTTCAGTATCTGTACTTGAGATTTTTCTGTCAAATTCTGTCACTTTCACTTTAACATCACATCTTTTACGTATTCACTTACTTTACGAATGTACTTTACGTACTTTCTTTACATCCTCAACGTATTGATTATCATATATTTACGTGTTCTAGTGTGACGTTCACGTACTTAACGTATTGATCGTGTATTTACGTGGTGTGATATTCACAGTACGTTCACATGCTTCATAAACCCTGTGACAGTTTAGCTCTTCGTTCCTCAGAGTACCTGTGCAGATACACCGTTCCCATGCTGCTCGGCGTGGCGCGGGCGTTCGGTCGCTATAGTAACACAGACGAGCCGTTACTGTCCAAGCTGTTCCCCCGACCCGTCGCCGCTCCGCCTCCTACGGCGGAGGAGAGCGACGCCGCCCGCCGCCGCTCCTTCAACGACTTCCGCTCCATCCTGCCCAGCTCTCTGCTGACGGTTTGTCAGGGAGACTCTCTGAAGAGGAAAAGCTCGTCTCAGCAGGTCCACGACTCACAAAGACAACAACATCAACAGAAAACATAAGTCAAACCATAACGCTGACTCAACGTTTCCTGTTTCCAGGCGAGTCCAGAGAGAGCAGGTCTGACGCCCAGTTCACCTGCTGACGCACCGGCTCAGTATTTCGAAGGTTTGTGTCTTAAAATATAATCAATGTAATGTAACAACTAGCCTGCTAATAACTAGCCTGTTAACTGCTAACAACTAGTTTGATCATGGCTAACAACCAGACTGCTAACTGCTAACAACTAGCTTGATAACTGCTAACAACTAGCTTGACAACTGCTAACAACTAGTTTGATCATGGCTAACAACCAGACTGCTAACTGCTAACAACTAGCTTGACAACTGCTAACAACTAGCTTGATCACGGCTAACAACCAGACTGCTAACTGCTAACAACTAGCTTGATAAAGCTAACAACTAGCTTGACAACTGCTAACAACCAGACTGCTAACTGCTAACAACTAGCTTGATAAAGCTGACAACTAGCTTGACAACAGCTAACAACTAGCTTGATCATGGCTAACAACCAGACTGCTAACTGCTAACAACTAGCTTGATAAAGCTAACAACTAGCCGGCTAGCTGCTAACAACTAGTTTAATAACGGCTAACAACCCAACTGCTAACTGCTAACACGGAGCCCACTAGCTGGCAACAACTCCTTTTTGAAAACACTTGTGAAAACTCTTTGTGAACATGAAATCATTTCTGGTTGTCGTCGTCTCCAGGCTCGTACCTCCCTGACGGCAGCGCCGTCGACCCGGATTATTACTTCTCCACCATCAGCTCCAGTTTCTCCGTGTCTCCTCTGTTCACCGGCAGCAGCTCTGGAGAGTTTCATGTCCCTCTGGATACGCTGCGACAGCTCCTCGCCATGGTCAGACATGACAACGACAACGACAACAACAACAACGACAACGACAACAGGAAGTTAATCCGTTCTATATCTTTTACAGGTCGAACAGTTTGTGTCCGAGTCGTTTCTAAAATCTCTAGACGACACTCTGGCTGAACTCACCGAGGTATCGCTCTGAAACCGCTCGACGTGTTTCTTTACTTGTGTTTTTGTACGACTCGCTGATCGTTTTGTTTCTGTTCCTTCGTCCGCAGATGAGTCCTGGTTTTCATCTTTACTACAAAACCTTCAGTGATCCTCTGTACGTCGCCATCTTTAAAATGCTCCGAGACACTCTGTACAACCTGAAAGGTAAAAACTGACACTGCTGTATTTAAAGCCTGATAACAACTAGACTAATAACTGCTAACAACTAGTTTGATAACTGCTAACAACTAGTTTGATAACTGCTAACAACTAGTTTGATAACTGCTAACAACTAGCCTGCTAACTACTAACATCTAGCCTGCTAACTGCTAACAACTAGATTAATAAATGCTAATAGTTAACCTGATAACAGCTAACAAGTAGCATGTGAACTGCTAACAGCTAGCTTGATAACTGCTAGAAAGTAGCCTGATAGCTGCTAACAATTATCCCGCTAGCTGCTAATAACTATAAATAACTTGTTCTTGTTGTAACGCTGTGTTTCCCGTTTCCGATGTCAGACCTGCAGACCGACTTCGTGAAGGAAGTCCACGACTTCGTGTTGGAGCAGTTCAGCAGCAGCCAATCAGAGCTGCAGAGGATCCTCCACGACGTCGAGTATCTGCAGAGCGAGCTGAGTCCGTTGAAGCTGCGTTGCCAGGCCAACGCCGCCTGCGTGGACCTGATGGTCTGGGCGGTGACGGAGGAGCAGGGTACGACCGGATACGCCTGACCTCAGACATCACGTCTGAACTGTGTTTCTGTTTCTGATTTATTTGTTTTTCTTCAGGAGCTGAAAACCTTTGCACCAAACTGTCGGAGAAGCTGCAGTCGAAGACGTCGAGTAAAGTCATCATCGCTCACATGCCGCTGCTCATCTGCTGTTTGCAGGTGACGCAGTGTTTGGTTTAATGTTTGACAACCTGCCCATTGGTAGCTGCTAACAGCTAGCCCGCTACTCGCTAACAGCTAGTTTAATATCTGCTGACAAAGAGACTAAGAAGTGTTAACAACTAGCTAGATAACTGCAAACAACTAACCTGCTAACTGCTAACAATTAGCCTGCTAACTGCAAAAAGCTAGCTTGATAACTGCTAATAACTGCTACCACCTAGCCTGATAGCTTGCAAAATGCTAACACTGAGACTAAGTGCTAACAGCTAGATAGTTAACTGAAAACAACTAGCCTGCTAACTGCTAACAGCCAGTGTTATAACTGCTAATAAATAGCATGATAATTGCTAAGGACTAGCTTGATAACTGAAACAACAGGCTTCATAACCGTTAACAGCTAGCTTGCTAACTCCTAACATCTAGCTTGACAACTGCTAACAACTAGCCTGATAGCTTGCAAACTGCTAACAATGGAACAAAGAAGTGCTAACAACTAGCTAGATAACTGTAAACAACTAGCCCGCTAACAATTACACTGCTAACCGCAAACAGCTAGCTTGATAATAGCTAACAACTAGCCTAATAATTGCTAACAACTAGCTTGTTACCTGCTAACAACTAGTTTTATAACGCTAACAACTGCCCCACTCAATGTTGTCATTGTCGTTGTTGTCGTTGTTGATGTTGTTGTTGTTGACGATGTCGTTGTTGTTGTTGTGTCCAGGGTCTGGGTCGACTGTGTGAGCGTTTCCCGGTCGTAGCTCACTCTGTCACCATGTCTCTGAGAGATTTCCTGGTGGTTCCTTCTCCAGTGTTGGTCAAACTGTATAAATATCACAGCCAGGCTGCTTCAGGTAACCGTTTCTTTCTTTTACTTGTTTACATGTTGTTGTTGTTGTTGTTGTTTTCTGACTGTTGTTGTCGTCGTGGCGTCTGAAGGAGGAGGAGAGATAAAGATCCACGTGACCAACGAACACTCTCAGTCGACCGTCAGCGCTCACAACAACAAGAAGAGTCAACCGTCCATGTACGAACAGCTGAGAGACATTTCCATCGACAACATCTGCAGGTGAACACGTAACGGTTAACGTACTTTACGTATTTATGTATTTATTTTTTTCTAACGTTTTTTACGTTATTTATTATGACTTATTTACAACTTTTACATTTTTATGTATTTATGTTTTTTAAACATGTTGCAATTAACGTACCTTAAAGTTATGTTTTCTATCACCAACATTTGCAGGTAAACACGTAACGATTAACGTTCACGAAGTTTTTTACATATTAACGTACATATTTCAGTTTTTACCTTTTTACAATTTATGTATTTACAACTTTTTACAAAAGACGTTTTCGTGTTTATGTTTTCTGTGCGTGTTTACGTTCTTTTACATTCTTACGTATTTACGTTTTTTACACGTTAACATTGTTGTCGTGTTTTAATTGTCTTCTCTGCGACGTCTCCGTCCGTCCTCAGGTGTCTCAAAGCAGGACTGACGATGGACAACGTCATCGTCGAAGCTTTCCTCGCCAGTTTGTCGAATCGTCTCTACATTTACCAGGAAAACGACAAGTGAGTAAAACATCGCGTTCCTCCGATCCAACGGGTCGTCGTCGTTAGCGATGGTCGTTAACGTCGTAACTCTGTCGTCGTCAGGGACGCCCACCTGATCCCAGACCACACCATCAGGGCTCTGGGCCACATCGCCGTGGCGTTGAGGGACACCCCCAGGGTGATGGAGCCCATCCTCCAGATCCTCCAACAGAAGTTCTGTCAACCTCCGTCACAACTCGACGTCCTCATCATCGACCAGCTCGGCTGCATGGTCATCACGGGAAACGTAAACATTAACGTATATAAATACAGAAACATAAACATCGTCTAATCACATCATTTCTAACTGGTTGTTATTGTTTCATGTCGCCGCAGCAATACATCTACCAGGAGGTGTGGAACCTGTTCCAGCAGATTAGCGTCAAAGCTAGCTCCATGGTTTACTCCACCAAAGACTACAAGGACCACGGATACAGGTGGACATGTTAGCTAACGTCTGTAACAAACGTGGAAATCAGTTACTTTTGTTTTAATAGATGGATGTTTAACCATAAACACTACTTAGCTAATATAGCTAAAGTACTTTCAGCTAATTTAGCTACTCCTGCTAACCTTGCTAACTTGAATACCTTGGCTAACTTTGTTATCTTAGTAACCTAATTACTCAAACTAACTTAGCTTATTTAACCACCTGAGCTAACTTAGCTCCTTCAGCTAACTAGGCTATGTTAGCAAACTTACTACCTTAGCTTACATAGCTAATTTTTGTTACTTACAACTAACCTAGCTAATTAAGGTAATCTAGCAACATGGCTACATTGGCTAACTTATTTAATTAGTTCAGCTAACTTAGCTAGTTAGTTAGTAAATTTATTTATCTGCCTCAGCTAATTAGCTAATTTTGTGGAACCTTGTCTAACTGTGTTACTTTAGCTTTCATCAGCTATCTTGGCTACGTTAGCTAACTTCATTCATTTAGACAGCTTAGCTAACCTAGCTAATTGGTGTTACCTCTGCTTATTTAGTGAGTTCAACTAATTTGGCTACATTAGTTAATTTATTTAGCCACCTCAGCTAACATAGCTAATTTTGTGTTACCTTAGGTAATCACGCAATTTTAGCATAACATAGTTCCCTCAGCTAAACTAGCTAATAACTATTTGGTTAGTCAACTAATTTAGCCACTTTAGCGAACTGAGCTAATTAGGCTATGTTAGCTCACTTAACTAATCTGCTAACATAGCTTATTTTGTGTGAGGTGAATTAGCTATTTCATCTTACATATAATAGTTACTCTAGCTAACCTAGCTTAATTAGCTACTATCTAACTATCTACACTACCTCTTCTGTTTCCAGACACTGTTCGCTGGCTGTGATCAACGCTCTGGGAAACATCGCGGCGAACGTCCAGGCCGAGCAGATGGTGGACGAGCTGCTGGTCAACCTGCTGGAGCTGTTCGTTCAGCTCGGCCTCGAGGGAAAGAGAGCGAGCGAGAGAGCGTCTGACAAAGGTCCCGCTCTGAAGGTAAAGGTGTCGCTGCAAGGAATCATGGGATATGTTGGACTGCTAACTGTTTCAGCTGACATTTCAGCTAACTTCTTCTTCTTCCGCAAACATTGCTAATTAATGTTTATTTAGCCACCTCAGCTAATCTGGCTAATAACTTAGCTAATTTTGTGATTCCTTAACTAACTTAGTTACTTAAGCTAATTTAGCTATTTTAGCTTATTTGACCACCTTAACTGAATTACTACTTGTAACAACGTATTAGCCCTGTTAGTAAATTCGGCCTGTTAGCTAACGTTGCTACATTAGCTAACTTGAATATGTTAGGAACCTTTGCACAATATTGATACTGACGACCTTTGCTATGTTAGCTAACTTAGCCAAAGTCGGTTATATAAGCTTTTGGCTACATTAGCTAACATTATCGGCACAAAGACGCTACTAGGTTCTCTAGCTAACCTGGCTACGATAACTAATTGTTAATCGTAATCGTTAGCAAATTTTTTATCATTTTGCTATCTTTGTTAGCTGAGCTAACTTGGCTACTTCAGCTAACTGACGTATCCGATTGAAGTTAATCATTTTTGTCTCCTCAGGCGTCGAGCAGTGCTGGGAACCTCGGCGTCCTGATTCCAGTTATTGCAGTGGTAGGTGTTTGACTTCAGTCACCTCCTCATCCTCGTTTTCGGTGAATTTAACGCGTTCGCTCCTCTTCCTCGTCTTCATCAGCTGACGAGGCGTTTACCTCCGATCAAAGAAGCGAAGCCTCGTCTGCAGAAACTCTTCAGAGACTTCTGGCTCTACTCGGTGGTGATGGGCTTCGCAGTGGAGGGTTCAGGTAGGAGGAGATTCATCTTCGTAACGATGATGATGTCACCGTTAACAATAAACTATAATTCTGATAATTCACGTTGCCATAGTGACGACCCCAAAGTGGCGGGAAAGTGTCTCTGTGAGACTCCAAAATTTGACTCTGCACCTCTCGAACTACCGCTATTTATTCAAAAACAAAAACTCATATCACCAAAATTTCTTCACCATCAAAGATACAAGTCTTTACAGAACACATTGATCTAATTTATTTGTTCCTGGTGTCAAAAATGTGGAAAATACATCAAGTTAGAAAAAGCATAATTTTTTTCTTTTTCTGAAAATCCCACTCTGGATTAACATTGGAGTCAATGGTGCAGTCGAGAGGTTCTCTTGTCACTTAGAGGCTGATAATTTGAAATGTATACATCCTGTTGTTTAGGTAGAAACATTGTCTGAAAGAGAACAAGTGTGACGACAACTGTGGAAAAAATCACATCTGTGGAGTGAAATTTACGTCTTTGAGCAACGTTTAAAGACAAAATTTATGACATTTTTCTTCGAGCCTCTTAACTCTAACTGATGACATCATCCACTCTAACCTCAACATTCCGCGCAATACACACCCATTATAAACTCTGAATTTATACAAAAACCATCATGATGATTGATCAGTGATTGACCAAAGACTAAATAACCTATTAAAAAGTTGATTACATCATCAACAGACAGGACTTGTGTCTACGTTTTAAAGTTTGAACGGCGTCTCTAGGTGTATCCATGACAGAGCAGTAGATGTTTGAAAAGTTCTTTTTGACCTCGTCACATTCATTTCTCTGGTAAATTTTCCCGTTTGTCACCGTTCGTCAGGTCTGTGGCCGGAGGAGTGGTACGAAGGCGTCTGTGAAATCGCCACCAAGTCGCCGCTGCTGACGTTTCCGAGCGGAGAACCTCTTCGTTCAGAGCTGCAGTACAACTCTGCTCTGAAGAACGACACCGTTACCCCGGTAACACGACAACAACGACACTAACGTTTACATTAGATAGAATCTGTTGAGCCTGTGACAACTTTTATTCTCTTAAATCTATGACTTTTATTCTCGCAATTTTATGACTTATCCTTGTAAATTTGCAAGTTTTTCCTTGTAAATTTATGACGTTTCTTTTTCGTGAATTCACAACTTTTATTCTCGTAACTTTAAAGTTATTCTGGTAAATTTTAAACTTGACTTGACCTGGCCTGAATAGACTTTTATTCTCTTAAATTTAGAACTTTTATTGTGGTGAATTTAGGTAATTTATTGTGGTAATTTATTCTTGTGGTAAATCTAAGACTTTCGTTAGTGGTAAATTTATAACCTTTGTTCTGGTAAATTTTAAACTTAAATTGTGGTAAATTTAGGACTTTTATTTTGGTGAATTTAAGCCTTTTATTGTGGTAAATTTAGGTTTTTTATTATGGTGAATTTAGGACTTTTATTGTGGTGAATTGAAGACTTTTATTATGGTGAATTTGAGGCCCTTTTATTGTGGTAAATTTAGGTTTTTTATTGTGGTGAATTGAAGACTTTTATTGTGGTGAATTTAGGACTTTTATTGTGGTGACTTGAAGACTTTTATTGTAGCAAATTTAGGACTTTTATTGTGGTGAATTGAAGACTTTTATTGTGGTGAATTGAAGACTTTTATTGTGGCGAATTAAAGACTTTTATTGTGGCAAATTTAGGACTTTTATTGTGGCGAATTGAAGACTTTTATTGTGGCAAATTTAAGACTTTTATTGTGGTGAATTGAAGACTTTTATTGTGGCGAATTGAAGACTTTTATTGTGGTGAATTTAGGACTTTTATTGTGGTGAATTGAAGACTTTTATTGTGGCGAATTGAGGACTTTTATTGTGGTGAATTGAAGTCTTTTATTGTGGCGAACTGAAGACTTATTGTGGTGAATTGAGGACTTTTATTGTGGTGAATTGAGGACTTTTATTGTGGTGAATTGAAGACTTTTATTGTGGCGAATTGAGGACTTTTATTGTGGTGAATTGAAGACTTTTATTGTGGCGAATTGAGGACTTTTATTGTGATGAATTGAAGACTTTTATTGTGGCGAATTTAGGACTTTTATTGTGGTGAATTGAGGACTTTTATTGTGGCGAATTGAGGACTTTTATTGTGGTGAATTGAAGACTTTTATTGTGGCGAATTTAGGACTTTTATTGTGGTGAATTGAGGACTTTTATTGTGGTGAATTGAGGACTTTTATTGTGGTGAATTGAGGACTTTTATTGTGGCGAACTGAAGACTTTTATTGTGGTGAATTGAGGACTTTTATTGTGGCGAATTGAAGACTTTTATTGTGGTGAATTGAAGACTTTTATTGTGGTGAATTGAAGACTTTTATTGTGGCGAATTTAGGACTTTTATTGTGGTGAATTGAAGACTTTTATTGTGGTGAATTGAAGACTTTTATTGTGGCGAACTGAAGACTTTTATTGTGGCGAACTGAAGACTTTTATTGTGGTGAATTGAAGACTTTTATTGTGGCAGGCGGAGCTCAACGACCTGCGCAGCACCATCATCAACCTCCTGGATCCGCCTCCTGAAGTCGCCGCTCTCATCAACAAGCTGGACTTCGCCATGTCGACGTATCTTCTGTCCGTTTACCGGCTGGAGTACATGAGGTGATGACGTCATCGCGTTACATCATCGCCTCGTCCGTCGTGTGACGGTGACGTCACGTTAACGTTTTGTTCTTCTGGTGTCGTCAGGATGCTGCGATCTCTGGACTCGGACCGGTTCCAGGTGATGTTCCGATACTTCGAGGACCGAGCGATACAGAAAGACAAGTCTGGTGAGAAAACGTCGGCTAAAATATCCGCGTCCAGTTCGGATACTTCCGTTTTTTAGATTGTTACGTCCTAATTTGTCCGATTTCTCGGCAGCTTTTCTCTTTTAAAACAAAAATTTTAGGTGTTTTTTTTAAAAGTTCTTTTAAATGCTGGGAAAAAAATCGCAACTTTTGACTTCCCCCTGCAACTTTATTGCAACTTTTAAAATCATAACTGTTACTGCAGTTACTGCCACAAAATCGGACAAATTAAGACGAAATCCGAAGTCGTATATTTTTTCAGATTTTTGTGTTCTAATTTGTCCGATTTTGTGGCAGCTACGATAAACATTGCAACGTTTTGTTGCAATAAAGTTGCAGGAGGAAGTTGCGATTTTTTCCTGCTTTTAAAAGAAAAAAAAGTTGTGACAACTTTAACGTCCCCCTGCAACTTTATTGCAACAAAACGTCAAAAGTCAACACAATTTTATTAAACTGCGATAAACGTTGAAATGTTTTGTTGCAATAAAGTTGCAGGAGGAAGTCGAGGTTGCGATTTTTTGCCGCCTTTAAAAGATAAAAAAGTTGTGACAAATGTTGAAATGTTGTGTTGCAATAAAGTTGCAGGAGGAACTTTAACATCCTCCTACAACTTTATTGCAACAAAACGTGTGAAAACATTGCAACGTTCTCGTCAGACGACTTCTTGTACGATGTCAGACGTTCGCTCTCTGTCGTAGGGATGATGCAGTGCGTCATCGCCGTCAGCGACAAAGTCTTCGAGGTTTTCCTTCAGATGATGGCTGAGAAAGTAAGACGCTCGTCTCCACTCGCCTCCCGCTCTGATCGGAAGTTTACGATGTTTTTAACGAACGGTTTGTCGTTTCAGGCGAAGACCAAATGTCACGAGGAAGAGCTGGAGCGTCACGCTCAGTTTCTACTCGTCAACTTCAACCACATCCACAAGAGGATCCGGCGAGTGGCCGATAAATACCTGTCTGGTCTGGCTGAAACGTGAGACGGCCGCTGCTTCTTTGACCGAAAACGTCGAAAACGTCGTAACGTTTAACGTTTAACGTCAACGTCTCTTCCTCCGCCAGGTTCCCTCACTTGTTGTGGAGCGGCCGAGTGTTGAAGACCATGTTGGACATCCTGCAGACGCTGTCTCTGTCGCTCAGCGCCGTACGTCAACACGTCACCTTTATTATTTTATTTGATTATTTACAGGGACGTGTGTATTATTATTATTACTATTTATTATTATTTATTTCCTCCAGGACATCCACAAAGATCAGCCGTACTACGACATCCCAGACACTCCGTACAGGATCACTGTCCCCGACACGTATGAGGCCAGAGAGGTAACCATGACGACCACCACCACCACAACAACAACAACAGCAGCAGCCGGTCATGTGACTCTCGTTGTTTCTTTCAGAGCATCGTGAAGGATTTCGCAGCTCGTTGTGGTGAAATCCTGAAGGAGGCGATGAAGTGGGCGCCGTCGGTCACCAAGTCTCATCTACAGGTTCAACGTGACCAGTTTATCACAAACTGGGATTTTAGTTTATCTCGGTTATTTTGTTTATTTTTAATTATTTTATTTTATTACATTTTAATTTATAGTGTTTTTAACTTTTTTATTTTGATTTATTTTGTCATTTTATTATTACTTTTTCATTATTTTGTTTTATTATTTAATTTCATTCTAATTTTAATTTATTTTTCATTTTATTTTATTTCATTTTAATTCTGTTTTAATTTTTTTTTTTTTTTTTTTTTCACTTTACACTCTTATTACTTTATTTTAAATATTTTATTATTTTATTCCAGTATATTTTATTGTTCATTTTATTTATTTTTTGTAGTTTTAAATATTTAATTTTTTTTTTATTTTACTTAATAAATATTATAAAATACCATTACATAAAATTATCATTTATTATTGTTATATTATATATTATGTTGTTATATTATTTTATCATTTATTTTATTTTATTTTATCTTTTATTGTGTTTTATTTTTATTTTGTTGTTTTATGTTATTTATTTATTTATTTTGTTGTTTTATTTTATTTATTTATTCTATTTTGTTGTTTTATTTATTTATTTTATTTTGTTGTTTTATTTTATTTATTTTGTTGTTTTATTTTATTTATTTTGTTGATTTATTTATTTTATTTTGTTGTTTTATTTATTCATTTTATTTTGTTGTTTTATTTATTTATTTTATTTTGTTGTTTTATTTATTTATTTTATTTTGTTGTTTTATTTTCCAGGAGTACCTGAACAAACACCAGAACTGGGTTTCTGGTTTGTCTCAACACACTGGTCTCGCCATGGCGACGGAGAGCATCCTTCACTTCGCTGGTTACAACCGACAGAGCACGACGCTGGGGGTGAGACGCTAGCACGCTAACACGCTAACACGCTAAACGCTAACGTTAAACTGGTCTTGTCTCTGACGCTGACCTGTGTCTCCAGTCGACTCAGCTGACTGAACGTCCGGCCTGCGTCAAGAAAGATTATTCAAACTTTATGGCTTCGCTCAACCTGAGGAACCGATACGCCGGAGAGGTAACGACAACGACGACAAACATACATTTAATCAGAGAATCTCTTCTGTCTTATGTGACCTAGTTAGCTAAGTTAGCTACTGTACAACTTCACTCTGTTGCTACAAAGATTTGCCCCAACATTAGCTACCAGCTAAAAGTTAGCTAACGTAGCAACAGCTCATATCCAAGTTAGCTAATGTAGCAAAGTTAGCTAACTGACTTTGCTAACAGCTAACTAGCAAGATAGCAAAATTAACTAATTTAGAGGAAACAGTCAACGTTAGCTGAAGTACCTGAGTGTCTTGTGTTTACGCTGTTAATGTTAGCTAACGTAGCAACAGCTCATATCCAAGTTAGCTAATGTAGCAAAGTTAGCTAACTGACTTTTAACAGCTAACATTGCAAAGCAAAGTTAGCTAACTGACTATGTTTGCTAGCAGAGCTGATTTATCAAGTGTAGCCAAGTTAGCTGTTAGCTAACTTAGCTACATTGGCTATTAGCTACTTCAGCTAAGTTGTATACATTAACTAATTCCACTACATTAGCTAATTTTGCTAGCTTGCTAGGTAGCTGTTAGCAAATTAGCAAACTTACTCAGTTAGCTAACTTTGTTCCATTAGCTAACTTGGATTTGTTAGGAGACTTTGCTACTTTATCTAACCTCTAACTGGTAGCTAATGGAATGTTATTAGCTAGCTAATAAGCTAATTAGCTAAGTTAGCTAACTGACTAAGTTTGCTAGCAGTGCCAATTTATCAGATGTATCCAAGATAGCTAATGTAGCAATGTTGGCTAACTGACAAGTTAGCTAACTGACAAGTTAGCTAACTAGTCAGTTAGTTAGGTAACAAAGCTAACGGAGTTAGCTAACTGACTAATTAGCTAATTTTGTTTTGCTAACTTGGATATGTTAGGAACCTTTGCTACTTTTTCTAACTGGTAGCTAATGAATTGTTAGAATGAATTGTTGATATCTAGCTAATAAGCCAATGAACTAAGTTAGCTAATGTAGCTAAGTTAGTTAGCTGCCCATGTTTGCTAACAGCTGACTTAGCTACATTTAATAGATTGTCTCTAAAGTTAGCCGTGTTTGCTCCTCGTCTTGGTGCAGCTTCATGACTTCTTCTTGTTACAAATAAATAAATGTTGTTGTTGTTGTCGTGGTCGTCGTGGTCGTCGTGGTCCAGGTGTCGGGGATGATCCACTTCGCTCAGGCCGTCCGTGGTCAGTCTGACCTCAGTCGTCTGATGATCCGTCAGATGGGAGAAGCTCTGGACTCGTCTCAGCCTGAAGCGTTCACGGAGGCCATGTTTAAACTGGCGGCGCTGCTCATCAGCACTAAAGGTTTGACCTCTGACCTTTTGCCTCTGACCTCTCTTTAACCCGGCGTCACCACGGTAACGCTCTCCCTCCTCCTGCCCCTCAGACTGCGACCCTCAGCTGCTGCATCATCTCTGCTGGTCTCCGCTGAAGATGTTCACCGAGCACGGGATGGAGACGGCCATCGCCTGCTGGGAGTGGCTGCTGGCGGCGCGCGCCGGCCTCGAAGTCCCGGTACCAGCAAACGCACACTTTGTTTGTTTATTTGTTTGTTGATTCTTCTTTTTGTTTATGTGTTGACGCTGTCGTCCTAAGTTCATGCGTGAGATGGCGGGGGCGTGGCAGATGACGGTGGAGCTGAAGATGGGGCTGTTCTCCGACGCTCAGGTGGAGGCCGACCCGTTGGCGGCGTCCGAGGAGAGTCAGCCGGTCCCATGTCCCCCGGATGTCACGCCACATCACATCTGGATCGAGGTCAGAGACGCTAGCGCCACGCCGCTAACTGATAGCGCTGAGATTAACGTCCAACGCTTCAGACGCTTATGTTCAAATTTTAGATGCTAACGTTCAAGTTTTAGGCGCTAACGTTCAAATTTTAGATGCTAACGTTAAACCTTCAGACACTTCAGATGCTAATTTTAAAGCTTCAGATGCTAACATTGATATTTCAGATGCTAACAATAAACCTTCAGATGCTAACATTAAACCTAACATAGCTAACATAGCCAAGTTAGCTAATGAAGTGAAGTTAGTTTAATAAGCTAAGTTAGTTAATGTAGACAAAGTTAGTTGATGTTGACAAGTTAGCTAATGAAACCAAGTAAGATGACGTAGCCAAGTTAGCTAATGAAGCAAAGTTAGCTTGATAAGCTAAGCTAGCTAACAGATGCTAACATTAAACCTTTAGATACTAACGTGAAACCTTCAGATGCTTTTCCATTATAACTTCCTGTCGTCATTTCCCGTCCAGTTCCTGGTTCAGAGGTTCGAGATAGCCAAGTACTCCAGCGCCGACCAGGTGGAGATCTTCGGCAGTTTGCTCCAACGCTCGTTGTCTCTCAACGTGGGCGGAGCTAAGAGCAGCCTCAACCGCCACGTGGCGGCGATCGGACCTCGTTTCAGGTGAGCGACGTCAAAAACATGTCTGATCTGATTTATATGCGGTGTGTTTACGATCTTTGGTCCTTAGGCTGCTGACGCTGGGTCTCGCTCTGCTTCACTCTCGACGTCGTCACCAACGCCACCGTGAGAAACGTCCTGCGAGAGAAGATCTACTCCACCGCCTTCGACTACTTTAGGTGATCACACGTCAAGTTAAATTCCACTTTTTAGTTAAAATGCTAATGTTCGCATTAGGTTGAATTCCTTTAGTTTAAAATCCTAACATTAGCTAATTATAAACAAGCTAATGTTAGCACAAAGTTATATCTCACTTTTTAGCTATAAGGCTAATGTTAGCATACATCTTAGCTAAAAAGCTAATGTTAGCATGAGTTTGGATGCTGCTGTTTTTTGAAATCTTAACATTAGCTAGTTAGAAAACAAGCTAATGTTAGCATGGTCAAATCACACATATTAGCTAAAATGCTAACTTTAGCATTCACCTGGATCATGCTGGTTGTTAACCGCTTGATTTAAAACAAGCTGATGTTAGCATAAAGTTGAATGTTAATCAAAATGCTAGTGTTAGCATTAGATTTAAATGGAGCTTTTGTTAATATCCTAATATTAGCTAGTTAAAATGTTAGCATAAAGTCACATCTCACATTTTAGCCACAATGCTAACGTTAGCATTCAGCTGTATCATGCTTATTCTGTCTCTCCGTCCTCCGTCTTCGCAGCGTGTCTCCAAAGTTTCCGACCCAGTGCGACAAGCGTCTTCGTGAAGACATCAGCGTCATGATCCGTTTCTACGCTAGCATCCTGTCGGACAAGAAGTACCTGGCGGCGTGCCACCTGGTCCCACCCGGTGAGCTTGGTACCACTCCGGCCCCGAGCACGCTCTCTGCCGGGATTTTCGGATCGCTAATCGTGTCCAGCACTTCTCCGATATCGATCTTAAGTAAGCCTAAAGCGGGCGGCGGCGCCGTAGCCGCCGACCGCGGCAGGGGCATGCTGTTTTCACGCCTGTCGAACCGGACGCCGTTTCCTCCTCACAGCAACAAAAACAAACAAAAAAAACTATGTTTTTTAAAAATAACAATTGTTGTCATTTTTAGCGTCTGTGAGGAAAAACAGCGCCAGTTTGTCAAGTGCGTTGAGATGCATGACAAGTCATCATGTCCGCCACCTGTCAGCCCCTCTCCTCCACTCAAACGACAAAAAACAAACAAAAACGACATAAAAGGAAAAAATGTTAGCTAAGACGGCTGAGTAGGCTAACATAGCCAAGTTAGCTAATGAGGTGAAGTTAGCTTAATAAGCTAAGTTAGCTAATGTAGGCAAAGTTAGTTGATGTTGACAAGTTAGCTAATGAAGCGAAGTTAGCTAAGACGGCTCAGTTAGCTAATGAAGCCAAGTAAGATGACGTAGCCAAGTTAGATAATGAAGCAAAGTTAGCTTAATAAGCTAAGCTAGCTAACAAAACCAAGTTAGTTAATGAAGCAAAGTTAGTTGATTTAGAAAAGTGGGCTAACATAGCCAAGTTAGCTAAAGAAGTGAAATTAGCTTAATAAGCTAAGTTAGCTAATGTGCTAATAGGCAAAGTTAGTTGATGTTGCCAAATTAGCTAATGTAACAAAGTTGGCCCAATATACAAGGTAGCTAATGTTAACGTAGCAAAATAAGTTAATGTAGGAAAGCTAACTATGATACCTAAATTAACAATAGCAAAGTTAGCTAAGAAAAATAAACTAGCTAAAGTAGTTAAAGTAGCCAAATTAGCCAACGCAGCGTAGCGAAATGTAGTGTTCTATCATGTTAAAGTTAGCATGTCGCCAAATCATCATGTCCGCCACCTGTCAGACCCCACCCCCCACTCAAACATAAAAACGACATAAAAGAAAAAAATGTTTTTTCTTCCACTCCCAGAAAATCCTGTCCTCTTCATCTCCGACGACCCCAAGAAAAGACATGGTCTCATTCTCATTCACATCGAACCGCTTCAGGTAGACCAGTCCTCTAACCGCAGATCCTGGATCAGATTAATCCCAGTCCCCCTCCACCGCCTGCGCATTAACATCAAATAATATCTGACCCAGAATCAGTGGTTCAAGGCGACTTCTACCTGCTGGAGTTTTTATCCCTGTAAATGCATGAAACCATCCCCACAACAACAACAACAACAACAACAAAACAACATCAGCAGCGTTGGACTAACGAGGCTCATCTCGCTCCTCATTCACTCATCTACTGACGATCAGAACTTTACTTTAGCTAAGTTAGCGACGTAGCCTAGTTAGTTAATTGAACAAAGTTAGCTAAGAAAGCTAGGTTAGCTAACGTAGCCAAATTAGTTAATTTAATAAAGTTAACTTAAGAAGCTAATGTAATCAAGTTAGCCAACAAAAGGCAGTTTGCTAAAAAAAAAACTAAATTAGCTAATGTAATCAAGTTAGTTAACAAAGCGAAGATATCTTAAGAAGCTAATGTAGCTAATGTATCCAAGTTAGTTAACAAAATGAAGGTAGCTTAAGAAGCTAATGTAGCCAGGTTAGTTATTGAAGCGAAGTTAACTTAAAAAGCTAAGTTAGTTAATGTAGCGAAGTTGTCTAACATATCCAAGTAAGGCAACATAGCCACGTTAGCTGAAGTTGCAAAGTTAGCTAATGAAACAATGTTAGCTTAAAAAGGTAGGTTAGCTAATGTGGCCAAGTTGGCTAGAGGATGTAGCAACGTTAGCTAACATAAGCAGTTTAGGTTAGCTAATGTGGCAAAACTTACCAGCATATCTAAGTTAGGTCAGGTAGCAAAGTTAGCTTTAAATTACTGATATGACTGTGTAGGTTCTGACGTTGTGTTTGTGTGCTAACAGATAACCAGGACCCGTCTCTGAACAGCCTGTCGGTGATGAACGCCGCCGACCTGCGCAGCAGCGTGGACTCCAGCTCACGCTCCCAGCAGAGCAGCCAGGGCTGGATCAACACCTACCCGCTATCTAGCGGCATGTCCACGGCCTCCAAGAAGTCCGGTACGTGACCGCTACGCTAACGTTAGCATTAATAATACACGTCTGTGTCCAAACACGACGGTTTTAACTTTTCTCTGCTCCTTGAAGGGACGTCCAAGAAGAGCAACAGAGGGACGCAGCTGCATAAATACTACATGAAGCGAAGGACGCTGCTGCTAGCGCTGCTGGTGAGTTCAACACGAGCTAATAGTGCTAAATTAGCTAATGAAGTCAAGTGAGTTAATGTAACTAAAGAAGCAAAGTTAACTAAGAAAGCTAAGATAGCTAATAGTTATAAATTAGCCAGGTTAGCTAACATAGCCAAGTTAGTTAATGTAGTCAAGTCAATGGAGGGAAGTTAGCTAAGAAAGCAAAATTAGCTAATTAGCAAACATAGCTTTGCTAAAGTAAGCTAATGTAGTAAAGTTTAACATTTC
This sequence comes from Polydactylus sextarius, assembly GCA_016801845.1. Classification (NCBI taxonomy): domain Eukaryota; kingdom Metazoa; phylum Chordata; class Actinopteri; family Polynemidae; genus Polydactylus; species Polydactylus sextarius. Next base: position 17,280,506 of record CM028931.1, read on the forward strand.
AGATTAGCTAATGTAGCCAAGTTAGTACATGAGGTGAAGTTAGCCAAAAAAGCAAATTTAGCTAATGGAGCAAGGTTAGCTAAGATAGTTAAGTCAGCTAACGTAGCCAAGTTAGCTAACATAACTAAATTACACACTACACATCATCTTCTGGTTTTACTTTCTTTTGTAACGTCTCGTTTCTCATGTCAGGCGAGTGAGATCGAGCGTCTGACGACGTGGTACAACCCGCTATCGGCTCAGGAGCTCAACATCACCACGGAGCAGTCGGTGGAGACTAGCATCGCTAACTGGAGGTCCAAGTACATCAGCCTCACGGAGAAACAGTGGAAAGACAACGTCAACCTAGCGTGGAGCATCGCGCCATACCTCGCCATGCAGCTGCCCACCAGGTTTTTAAGCTAACATTAGTTTATTTTACAACTAAGTTATGCTATACTATGCTAACATTAGCTTATTTATAACATGTTGAAATAAGGATATTAACAAATAGTACGAGCCAGCATAATGCTAACATTAGTATTTTAGAGTAAACATGGGATTTAAGTTTATGCTAACATTAGCTTAATTTAGAACTAGGATATGCTATACTATGCTAATATTAGTTGGTTTATGACATGCTAAAATTACAATGTTAACAAATAGTACTATTCAGCTTAATGCTAATGTTAGCGTTTTGGCTCAAACATGTGGTTTAACTTTATGCTAACATTAGCTTGATTTATAACTAGCTAATGCTAGGTTTTAAACAAAAAGTAGATTCTAACATGAACATGCTAACATTAGCATTAGCTCCCAGCGTAACTGTTTCTTCATGTTCTGCAGGTTTAAGAACGATGCTATCGTTGCTGAGGTGACGAGGTTGGTGCGACTGGACCCCGGAGCCGTTAGCGACGTCCCCGAGGCTGTCAAGGTGACATCATCGAGTCCGTTGATTTTCATTGGAGGGATGTTTTTATTTTAAATGTACGGATAAAAAACCGTTTGCTGTGTCTGTTCAGTTCCTGGTGACGTGGCACACCATCGACGCCGACTCTCCCGAGCTCAGCCACATCCTGTGTTGGGCGCCGGCCGACCCGCCCACCGGCCTGTCGTACTTCAGCAGCATGTACCCGCCTCATCCTCTCACCGCTCAGTACGGCGTCAAAGTGCTGCGATCGTTTCCTCCGGTGAGTCCGATGATGCTAGTGTTAGGATCCAACTTGATGGTAACATTAGCATTTTGGCTAAAAGGGAAAATTTTGCTTTAAACTAACATTAGCTAGATTTTATAACTAGCTTACATCAAGATGTAAACAAATAGAATAATCCAACCTCATTCTAACATTAGCATTTTGGCAAAAAGGGAGATTTAATTTTATACAAAAGGTTAAATTTAATCTAATGCTAATGTTAGCATTTTAGCTAACATCCAGATTAAACTTTATGCTAACAATTTGTTTTATAATTAGCTAATGTTTAAAAATTAACAAGTAGCAGTATACAACCTCGTGCTAACATTAGCATTTTGGCTAAAAAGGAGATTTAATTTCATGCTGCCATTAGCATGTTGTATAAGTAGCTAATTATCACTTTTTATGAAATAGCATGATTCAACCTTATGCTAACGATAGTAGTTTGGCTAAAAGAGAAATTTTAACTTTAAGCTAACATTAGCTTGTTTTATAACTATAACTATAAAGAAATAGTATGATCCAGCTTAATGCTAACTTTAGCATTTTGGCTGAAATACAATGTTTAACTTCATACTAACAATAGTTTGTTTTACAACTGGCTCATTATCGCATTTTAACAAGTAGCAGCATCCAACCTCACACTAACATTGGCATTTTGGCTAAAATCTTTCTTATAAACACGTCTCTTTCCTGTTTTCAGGACGCCATCTTGTTCTACATCCCTCAGATCGTCCAGGCTCTGCGCTACGATAAGGTAAAACGTCATCAAGCTCTGCTGATGTTTTGATTAGAGTTAAAGAGCAGCGCTAACTGATCGTATCCTACGTCAGATGGGCTACGTGAGGGAGTACATCCTCTGGGCAGCGCAGAAGTCGCAGCTTCTCGCTCATCAGTTCATTTGGAACATGAAGACAAACATCTTCATGGATGAAGAAGGACACCAGAAAGATCGTAAGTAGAGACGGAGCCTGAGTTAAGCTTAGTTAGCTAATGTAGCCAAATCAGCCAACGTAGCCTAACATTATGTAGCTAGTTAGCTTAAAGAACTTAGCTAAAGAAGTGCCGTTAGCTTACATAGTGAAGTTTGCTAACTTATCATGGTTTGCTAATGTAGCTAATTTAGTCAAACTATTCAATAGCAAAGATAGCTGATGTAGCAAAGTTAGCTAACATATGTGATTCAGGTAATGTAGCCAAGTTAGCTATTGTAGTGAATTTAGCCAAAGTTAGTTAGTGAAGTTCGGAAACATATCCGAGGTCTGTGAGGTAGCAAAGTTTACTAACATAGCTATCGCTTAGCTTTTAGCTAAGTTTGATAGCTGAGATAATTAAGCTAAATTAACTAATTTAGCGAATATTAGCAGCTTTAGCTAACTTGGATAGCTTGGATAACTTGGAACTTGGATAATTCAGCTAACTTAGCTACTTCAGCTAACTCGTTATTCCTCTGTTTGTAGCCGACATCGGTGAGCTGCTGGAGCAGATGGTGGAGGAAATCACCGGCTCTCTGTCGGGTCCCGCTAAAGATTTCTACCAGAGAGAGTTCGACTTCTTCAACAAGATCACCAACGTGTCGGCCATCATCAAGTAAAGTCATCGCCCTGAAGCTGGAACATTTCTCTGGAGGAGACGTCGTAGTTTGTTCATAAAACTCAACGTGTTTTTGTCTTTTCAGGCCGGTTCCTAAAGGAGAGGAGAGGAAACGAGCTTGTCTGAAAGCTCTGTCCGATATTAAAGTCCAAGCAGGTGAGAGACTCTAACAGGAAGTAACTTAGCTACCGTACTTGCTATGCTATGCTACGTTGGTAAATTTAAATATCAAAGCTTTTTCTATTCAGCTATTTCTGATAACCTAACTACGTTAGCTAATTTATACACCTTGGCTAATTTGGCTACGTTCATTAACCCACATACCTTAGCTGAGTTTGACAACTCGGCTAATTTAGCTATTTCTGCAACTTTGGCTAATTTGGCTACATTATTAAATTTAGATACCTCAGCCAACTTATCTAACTCGTTGAGTTTATCCACCTCAGCTACGTCAGCTAATTTGGCTATGTAACTCAGATACCATAGCTAACTCCGATAACTCCGCTGTATTTAGCTATTTCAGGTAACTTAGCTACTTTAGCTAATTTAGCCAATTTGGCTACGTCCATTAACTCAGATACTTTAGCTAACATAAATACCTCATTTAGCTAGTTCTGCTAACTTAGCTAACCAAGATATTTTTTCCACCTCACCTAAATTAGCTACTCTGACTTAGCTACCTTAGCTAACATTGACAGCTCTGATTTAGCCAACCAGTTACAGCAACTAACTCAGTTAGTTGATTCATCCACCTCGGCCTCCACCTATGTAAGCTAATTTGGCTAACTGTAACTGGGATACCTTAGCTAACTTTGATAACACCATTAATGTAGTTATTTCAAGTTACTTAGCTACGTCAGCAAAGTTAGCTAATGTGGCTATGTTGGTTCTTTGAGTTAGTAAAGCTAACTTTGATAATTTAGCTATTTCTGCTAACTTAGCTTATTTATCTGTCTATCGACTTTGGCTAATTTGGCCACATTAGCTAATTTAGATACGTCAGCTGACTTTAGCCATGAGCTTTAGCTGATTCCTTAAGCTAATTTATTCCCGTCAGCTAACTTAGCTACTTAGCTACTACAAGGAAGAAATGAGAATATCGGAGACGTCCGATTCCGATAAATCGATACATTTTAAATTTCTCACCATTTGTTTCCAGGTTGTTACCTGCCCAGTAACCCTGAAGCCATCGTGCTGGACATCGACTATAAGTCTGGGACGCCGATGCAGAGGTGAGAACTGTTTATGACATCATCAGGTGGTCTGTGGTCGTTAGCATTCGTTAACTCTTTGTGTCCCGTGTCGTTTCAGCGCCGCCAAGGCTCCGTATCTCGCCAAGTTCAAGGTGAAACGTTGTGGTGTCAGCGAGCTGGAGAGGGAGGGGCTCCGCTGCCCGTCCGACTCCGTTGACGACGGAGACGAAAACCAGGACGGGACGCGCCGCGTCTGCTGGCAGGCGGCCATCTTTAAAGTGGGCGATGACTGCAGACAGGTAGCCCCGCCTCCTCTTCTTCTTCCTCCTCCTCATGTGACAGGAAGTTGATATTAAACCCCGCCCCCTCCGCCTCTACAGGACATGCTGGCTCTTCAGATCATCGGACTCTTTAAAAACATCTTTCAGCTCGTCGGACTCGACTTGTTCGTGTTTCCGTACCGAGTGGTGGCGACGGCGCCCGGAGTAAGACGCCATTTCAAACCGTTCAAACGTTTGAGTATAAAATTGATGATGACAACATGTAAAAAAAAAAAAAAAAAACAAAAATGAGCGTTCACTGATGATGTTAGCATGTTAGCATTAGCAAACTACTGTGTTGTGATGTGTGTTTTTCAGTGCGGTGTCATCGAGTGCATCCCAGACTGTAAATCTCGTGACCAACTCGGCCGACAGACCGACTTCGGGATGTACGATTATTTCCGTAACCAGTACGGAGACGAATCAACGTTGGCCTTCCAGAAGGTTGTCGTTTTTTAAACATCTACTGCTCTGTCACACTGTTACCTAGAGACGCCGTTCAAACTTTAAACTATAGACACAAGTCCACACTATTGATGATGTAATCAACTTTTTAATAGGTTGAATAGTTTTTAATCAATCACTGATCAATCATCATGATGGTTTTTGTATAAATTCAGAGTTTATAATGGGTGTGTATTGAGCGGAATGTTGAGGTTAGAGTGGATGATGTCATCAGTCAGAGCGGAGAGACTTAAAGAGAAAAATTATCAGAAATTTCGTCTTTACACGCTGCTCAACGACGCAAATTTCACTCTACACGTTTGATATTTTCAGAGGTTGTAGTCACACTTGTCCTTTTTCACACAATGTTTCTACCTAAACAACAGGACGTATAGTTTTTAAATTATCTTCCTCTGAGTGACAAGAACCACTCACCAGCCCCATTGACTCCATGTTGATCCAGAACAGGATTTTCAGAGAAAAGCAGAAACTAGTCTTTTTATAACTTGACATATTTTCCACATTTTTGACACTAGAAACTAAATAATTAGATCAACGTGTTCAGTTAAGACTTGAAGCTTTGATGGTGAAGAAATTTTGCTGATAGTAGTTTTTGTTTTTGAATAAACAGCGGTAGTTTACGAGGTGCGCACAGTTAGAATTTCCGCTCTCGGGGAGTTTTCCCGCCACTTTGTCTCCGTCTCCATGGTAACCCAGTCGCTAAACGTTACTGAATCGTTTGGTTGTCGTCTCCTCAGGCTCGGTACAACTTCATCCGCAGCATGGCGGCGTACAGCCTGCTGCTGTTCCTGCTGCAGATCAAAGACCGACACAACGGGAACATCATGTTGGACAGCAAAGGTCACCTGATCCACATCGGTACGTGAGTCATCGCCGTGACGACCGCGCTGCCGACGCCCGAGGTCTGAACGTTTCTTGTTTTTTTTTTTTTTTTTTTTTTTATTTTCCAGACTTCGGCTTCATGTTCGAGAGTTCGCCGGGAGGAAACTTGGGCTGGGAACCCGACATCAAACTGACGGACGAGATGGTGATGATCATGGGAGGGAAGATGGAGGCCACGCCCTTCAAGTGGTTCATGGAGATGTGTGTGAGGGGCTACCTGGCCGTCAGGTGATGACACCGACACGTTGATGTTGATGTTTGACGGGCGGGTGTTAGTCTTGTGCTGTACACGTTGTTGTGGTTTTCAGACCCTACATGGACGCCGTCGTGTCTCTGGTCACGCTTATGTTGGACACCGGGCTGCCGTGTTTCAGAGGACAAACCATCAAACTGCTCAAGTGAGTTGAACCACGTCGTCGATCGTCGGCCGTCGGCCGTCGTCTGCGACTTCGCACGTTAACCGGCTTCTTTCTTTCTGTTTCCATTTGAATCAGAGGCCGTTTTAATCCTCAAATGAGCGAGAAAGAAGCGGCGGCGTTTATGATCAAAGTGATTCAGAGCTGTTTCCTCAGCAGCAGGTCAGATTTGATTTTTTTTTTTTCCAAGTTACTTTTATTTCTTGAATTTTATTTATTTGTGAGATTCATTAATATTTTTTTGTAAATTATTTTTGAAGTAAGTTTTATTTTTTAAATGTATTTGTATTTTTGTTTCAATTTATATAAAAAAGAAAATGTTTTTTTTTTGTTTTATTTTAATTTATTCTGTTGAATTTAATTACATTTTTATTTAAAAAAGAATTTTTTTTGGCTTTAATTTTGTAATATTGTTTATATGTTTTACTCTTTAATTTTTCTATAAAAAATAGTGTTTTATTTTTTATTTTTTAATTAATGAAATGTGATTATTTGTTTAATTTTTAATTTTTATTGAAAGAAAGTTTTTATTTTAATTTTATCTTGTACATTTATTCTTATTTATTTTATAAAGTAAAACGTTTGTTTTTTTATTTAACTTTTATTCAAAGAAAAAACAGATTTTTTATTCATTTTATCTTCATATATTTATTACCTTTTAATCAAATGTTAATGAATGAATTGTGTTTTCTGTCGACAGGAGTAAAACCTACGACATGCTTCAGTATTATCAGAACCAGATTCCGTACTGAGGATCATCTTCACGTCTCCGATCCGACGTTTTGTTGCTTTTTAAAGTTTTAAACGAGCGTTTGACTCAAATCAAATCCAACCCTTTAAGTGTTGAACTGTGTCTGAGGAACTTCTGGCCACGTCTGGAGCCATATTCCTTCTCCTTTCCTCGTTAGCGTCGTTAGCGTCGTTAGCGCCATTAGCGTCGTTAGCGCTGGTGGTTTCGTTTCGTCCGATACTTTTAAGCACTTTATAGATTCTCAGTATTTCAGCGCCGCCTGCCTGCGACCGGAGATTCAACCACTTCACACGTCGACGGCATCAGTAGGTTTTAGATTTAACGTCAAAGTTACGATGTTTTACCGTAGAGTCGCGATATTAGAAACAAACGTATTTATCGAAGATTTTAACTTTCAGTGTTTTCGGCCGTTACGACGTCGACCACGTTTTAGAAGCAATAAAGATTTTAACGCTAAGTTTCTGCTTTTTCTTTCCACTAAACGATTTTTAACGGTTTTAATTTAACGACGAAGTTTCTTTTTATTGTTGAAAAAAATTGTCGCATTTTTTTAGAATTTTTTCATTTTGACACATTTTCTTTACTTTAACAAAGTTTCTCGTTATTTCAAGACATTTAGACGTAGTTTAGTCGTCGTTAGAAACCAGCGCCTCCCGGTGGTCGGGAGGTGACACGAGTCTGACTCGTTCACACGCTTCAACAAACACTTGTTTTATTAAACTTTAACTGGTCTGAAAAAGTGGAAATAACAAGCAGAACGAGTCATCACGAGTCGTTACGAGTCGTTAACGTTGTCACGAGTCGTTACAAGTCATTAAATCATAATGAATCATGTCATGAGTTGTTAACGTTGTCACGAGTCGTTAACGTTGTCACGAGTCGTTACGAGTCGTTAACGTTGTCACGAGTCGTTACGAGTCGTTAACGTTGTCACGAGTCGTTAACGTTGTCATGACTCGTTAACGTTGTCACAAGTCATTACAAGTCATGAAATCATAATGAATCATGTCATGAGTTGTTAATGTTGTCACGAGTTGTTAACGAGTCTTTAACATCACAAGTCGTCACGAGTCGTTAACGTTGTCACAAGTCGATACGAGTCGTTATGAGTCGTTAACGTTGTCACGACTCATTAACGTCACGAGTCGTAACGTTGTCACAAGTCATTACAAGTCATGAAATCATAATGAATCATGTCACGAGTTGTTAAAGAGTCTTTGATGTTGTAATGAGTCTTTTCAAGTCATTAACGTCATAACGAGTCGTTTCGAGCCGTCAAAGTCGTGACGAGTCCTTCGCGTGGTGACGTTGTTTTGAGTCGTAACGACGTTGTTAACGTCGTAACACGTTTCAAGTCGTTAACATCGTTTCGAGTCGTTTCGAGTCGTTTCCTCCTCCGTGTGGTGACGTCGTCAGTGTTCCAACTCTACATCGTTCGTGTTGTTTCCTCGTCAGTCGATGACGTCGCTGATTCAACGTTTAATCAGAAGAAGATGATGATGATGATGATGATGATGATGATGAAGATGAAGATGAAGATGAAGATGATGATGATGATGATGATGATGATGATGAAGATGAAGCCATCGAGTCAAAACCTGAAACTTTCAACTTTATGCAAAATATTTGTCTGTGGAAACTTTCTGTGTTTGTGTTTTAATCAGTGGAAACTTCTTCACCTGCAACGTGTGTGTGTGTGTGTGTGTGTGTGTGTGTGTGTGTGTGTGTGTGTGTGTGTGTGTGTGTGTGTGTGTGTGTGTGTGTGTGTGTGTGTGTGTGTGTGTGTGTGTGTGTGTGTGTGTGTGTGTGTGTGTGTTCATGTTAAATCAGATTAAACGTTTGTTCGTTTCATCAACCATCAGTCGTCTCAGTTTCTTTATTTTAAATTAAAACATAAAATAATAAAATATTTAAATATATTTTCTCTCATTTCTACATTTTTACTTCCTGTTTCCATCATTTAAAATAAATAAATAAAATAGTTTTTCATTTGATCGTCAAAGTTTATTTAAATATTAAATTACAGGAAATGATTTTAAAATAATATTGTGAAGATTTTTAGTTTTATACTTTTATTTTTAATCTTTATTTTAATAAGTTTACTATTAATTTATTTGCTTTTACTCTTTTTTTTCTATTCCTATTTTTTTGTTATTTTTATATATTTTATATACTTTATTTTTACTTTATTTAATTTTAATTTAATCTATTTTTATTTTATTTTCCTCTTATTCTATTTTTTTTAATTTTACTGTAACTTTTATTTTTATATTTATTGTTTCATTTATTTATTAATTATTATTATTTATTTATTTATTTATTATTTTTATTTATTAGTTTATTTTACCGTCGTTCCAGTTTCCTCTGACTCGTGTTATTTCCGGGATCACGTGTCACAGGTAAAAAAAAAAAAAAACCTCAGGTATCAACTTCCGGTCGGTCGCGGTGTCGTGACGTCACTGGGATGGGCAGGTCACGTGGTGTGTTCGGTGTAACGTTACTGAAGTGAAGCGGAAGAAGAAACGACGAAGGTAAGAAACTAAAGTAGTTAAACTGTTGTTGTTGTTGTTGTTGTTGTTGTTTACTCTCTGGCGACAAACAACGACCGGAAGTTACTTTTTAAAAGTCGAGCACGTGACGTTTGACCGAGTTTTAACGTCTTTACGTTTAGTTTTAACGACGAGGAAAAGAAAACGACTCACCGGTTCTGGTCTGGGACTAGACCTGGACCAGAACTAGACCTGGACCACGACTAGACCTGGACCAGGACTAGACCTGAACCGTGTAGGACTAGACCTGGACCACGACTAGACCTGGACAAGGACTAGACCTGAACCGTGTAGGACTGTAGCTGGACCTGTAGCTCCAGACCAGGTCTGAGTAGAGACCAGGTCTGCTGGACCGTGTCTCCTTAGACCTGGTCCAGCAGCTACAGGTCTGATGGATCGTTGATCAGTTATTGATCAGTTCAGGTTTAATGAGTCTTTATGTTGAAAATATAAAAAGATAAAATAAAAATTCAACTAAATGAAACATAAATAAATAAATTTTAACTTTATTTTATTTTTATTATTTTTGTTTCTGGATAATTTTATAAAAAAAACATTTATTTAATAAATGTTTACTAATTAATTTAACTTCATCAAAGTTCTTGGATCATTGATCAGGTTCTAGTCTTTGACGGTTCTTATGGTTCTGTTTGTTTCTTAAGATGATGTAGAATCTAGAACCTAGAGAGTCTAGAACCTCCACCAGAACCTTCTAGAACCTCCACCAGAACCTTCTAGAACCTCCACCAGAACCTTCTAGAACCTCCACCAGAACTTTGTTTATGTTCTACCAGTAGTTTTAGTCGTTACCAAGAACGTTGTCAAGGTCCAAGACGTTCTACTGATCAGCGACGAGGTTGTACTGGTGTTGAAGGTTCTCTAGGACGTTCTAGGAGGTTCTAATGTCGTTACAAGGTCAACGTGGTGTGAAGTGAACCGTCACAGGTTCTAGAGGTTCTCTAGAGGGTTAGAGGCTGTAGAAGGTGTTAAGGTCGTACAGGTTCTGTCGTGGTTAGAAAGGTTCTAGTTGTTGTTGAACAGGGTTGAAAGATCTGTAGAGGTTCTTTAGTTGTTCTACGGTTTGGTTAGAAGGTTTGAGTGGTTGCAGAAGAAGGTTGTTGAGGTTCTTCAAGAGGTTCTAGATCCTGTGGTCGATACACTGAGTCTTAGTGGTTCTCTAGGAGAACCCAGACGTTCTTTATGAGGTTACCAGGAGCTACTAGGAGGTTGTTGTGGTTCTAGTGGTGGTTGAGGACGTGTCAGTGACCCGTTAGAGGTTCTAGAGGTTCTAGACTTGGTCTAGAAGGTTCTAGTCGTCGTTGTTATTATGACATCACTGACGTCACTGTTATTTACATCATCGTTATTATGACGTCACTGTTGTTATTATGACGTCATCGTTGTTATTATGACGTCATCGTTCTTTGAGTTTTATTTGTTTATTCAACGTTGAAACATTTTTATGATCAAACGTTCGATGACGTTGACAGAAGAAATAAAACAATAAAATAATAAAATGATTAACTTTATTAACTGATTGATTGTCAACAAACTGTTTCATTTAATTTGTTTTTGTTTGTTTGTTTGTTGTCTCCAGGCGACTCCAGCGCTCTACTGTCTCTACTGTCTCTGTCTCTACTGTCTCTACTGTCTCTACTGACTCTACTGTCTCTACTGTCTCTACTGTCTCTACTGTCTCTGTCTCTACTGTCTCTGTCTCTACTGTCTCTGTCTCTACTGTCTCTACTGTCTCTACTGTCTCTGTCTCTACTGTCTCTACTGTCTCTGTCTCTACTGTCTCTGTCTCTACTGTCTCTACTGTCTCTACTGTCTCTACTGTCTCTACTGTCTCTGTCTCTACTGACTCTACTGTCTCTACTGTCTCTGTCTCTACTGTCTCTACTGTCTCTACTGTCTCTGTCTCTACTGTCTCTACTGTCTCTACTGTCTCTACTGTCTCTGTCTCTACTGTCTCTACTGTCTCTGTCTCTACTGTCTCTGTCTCTACTGTCTCTACTGTCTCTACTGTCTCTACTGTCTCTGTCTCTACTGTCTCTACTGTCTCTACTGGTCGACCTCCAGGTTGTCCATCTTCAGTCAATGTAAGTTTTTCTGCGACGGCGTCAGACAGGTACTGATCTTTCTTGTTGTTGTTGTTTAGAGGCTGTAGGGGGCGCTGCTCGTTGACAACCCATGTTTGTGTTTGTCAACAACAACAACAACAACATCATCAGCCGGTGAGTCGGTCTCCGTTTGGTTCGTTCAGTCGAAACACAAACATCTGTTGTCGACGGCGACGGTGACGGTTTCACTCGATTCTTCACTTTTCTTTTTTCTCTCGAGGGAAAATTCACTTTTTGGGACTTTTTTTTCTAAAATGTGATTATTATTTATTAATGATAAATTAAATAGTTATTATTTACAACCTAAAGGACGTTCTGACAGGTTGGAGGAGAAAATACAAAAATAAACATAAATTAAAGTTGTTTATTTTATCAAATATTTTTCTCAATGAATATTTTTTTCTGTTATTTTATTTATTGTTCCTCATTTGAAAAAGGTGGAAATAAACAAAATGACAAGAAAATAATAAATTAATAAAATTAAATAAAATTAGATAAATAATTTTCTATCCTGATTATTTTTTTAATTACTTGTCTTTTTTTAATGTGAAAAAAAAACTAATAAAAAAGTTGGAAATAAAAATTTAGATTTTGATAAAATAAAATAAATTATAATAACATTATTTTAATTCAGATATAATTAGAATAAAATTAGAAAAGATAGAAAACTTTTTTAATTTATAAATATTTATATGTTTTTATTTATTTTCATAGATAAACAATTAGTAAGATTCTTTAATAAAAACAAACCATTAAAATAAGTTTTTGATGATTTTTTATTATTTTTTATTTTCACCTGTTTTCATCTGAAGTTAAACAGTTTTTTAAAAATGATTTTTACAAATTTTTTAATTTTTTCTATATAATTTTAAAACAAATATTGAACCTGTCAGGACGTCTGTTCATGTGTGAAACAGTGTTTTGATGTGTGTGTGTGTGTGTGTGTGTGTGTGTGTGTGTGTGTGTGTGTGTGTGTGTGTGTGTGTGTGTGTGTGTGTGTGTGTGTGTGTGTGTGTGTGTGTGTGTGTGTGTGTGTGTGTCAGGGACCATCATCCTCATGTCCTATGGACTTGTTTCTTACGGACGCGTTGAGCGTCAGCATCACTACGATCAAGTCCCGGCGCCGTCGTTGCCGCGTGACGACGCCGTCGTCCTGAACCACCAGAGGGCGCCGCCGTTCGCCCGCAGCGCCGACCCCCTCCCTGCTCCGCCGTTACCGGAGGAACCGCCGGTCGGACCCGAGTTCGACCCGAGCGGCAGCGAAGGTGACGTCGACGACGACGACGCCATCGACATCAAACCCGTTCACCGCTTCATCCCTGACTCCTGGAAGAACTTCTTCAGAGGCAGTAACCGTAGCAACGCGCCGTGGTCGATGCCCGACTCCTCCCACAACAACAACAACAGCACCAGCGAAGGCGTCCGCTGCTCGCCGCCGCACTCGCCGTCCGTCCCCGGGTCGTACCGCGACCCGTATGGCGGCTCCGGCAGCTACAACTCAGGGAAAGAGCTGCTGGAGTCGGCGTCGGCGTCGGGTCGGACCTACCGCACGTACGGCGAGCGCGTGGAGGAGTACCACCAGCGCTACGCCTTCATGAAGTCGTGGGCGGGGCTTCTGAGGATCCTGGGCTGCGTGGAGCTGCTGCTGGGCGCCGCCGTCTTCGCCTGCGTCTGCGCCTACATCCACAAAGACAACGAGTGGTTCAACATGTTCGGCTACTCGTCCCCGGGCGGCGCCTACGGCGGCGCCTATGGCGGTTACTACGGCGGCGCCGGGGGCAGCTACTACACCGGACCCAAGACGCCGTTCGTGCTGGTGGTGGCCGGGCTGGCGTGGCTCGTCACCGTCATCGTGCTGGTGCTGGGGATGACGATGTACTACCGCACCATCCTCCTCGACTCGTCCTGGTGGCCGCTCACCGAGTTCACCATCAACCTGGCGCTAGCCGTCCTCTACATGGCGGCAGGTGACGACGCTAACGCATGTAGCCAAGTTAGCAAAAGTAGCAAAGTTAGCAAAAGTAGTAGAAGTAGCGAAGGTAGTTAAAGTAGCAAAATTAGCTGCAGTAGCCAAGTTAGCAAAAGTAGCAAAGTTAGCAAAAGTAGCAGAAGTAGCTAAGATAGCGGAAGTAGTCAAGTTAGCTAAAGTAGCGAAGTTAGCTAAAGTAGCAAAATTAGCTGAAGTAGCAAAATTAGCTGAAGTAGCCAAGTTAGCAAAAGTAGCTAAGTTAGCAGTAGCAGCTAAGTTAGCTTACCTCGGGTGAAAAAGTTAGCTAAGGTAACTAAGTTAGCTAAAGAAGTTAGCCAAAGGTAGCCTGATAAGATCAGGTTTCTAAAGTAGCAAAGTTAGCAGAAGTAGCCAAGTTAGCTAAAGTTAGCTGAGGTAACTACGTTAGCTAAAACAGCTAAATAATCTGAGGTATTGAAGTTAGCTTCAGTATCTCACAAAAGTAGCTAAGTTAGCTAAGGTGGCCAAATAAACTAAGCTATACAAATTAGCCAGTTTAGCAGAAGTAGCTTAAACAAAAAGTTAGCTAAGTTAGCTAACACAGCCATGTTAGCTGCTAGTCGCTACATTGAAATTGAAAACGTTGGTTTTGTGTTCAGGCATCGTCTACGTCCGCGACACGACGCGCGGCGGTCTCTGCTCCTACCCGGTCTTCAACAACGGCATCAACGGCGTCTTCTGCCAGACGGAGGCGGGACAAACGGCCGCCATCATCTTCCTCTTCGTCACCATGGTGATTTACCTGATCGGCGCCATCGTGTGTCTGAAGCTGTGGAGACACGAAGCGACGCGGAGATACCGAGAGAGATACGGTCAAGAGGTGCCGCGCTTCACTTCCTGCTTCTGTCACATGGTTCCACTTCCTGCTTCTGTCACATGGTTCCACTTCCTGCTTCTGTCACATGGTTCCACTTCCTGCTTCTGTGTCACATGGTTCCACTTCCTGCTTCTGTCACATGGTTCCACTTCCTGCTTCTGTGTCACATGGTCCCACTTCCTGCTTCTGTCACATGGTTTCACTTCCTGCTTCTGTCACATGGTTCCACTTCCTGCTTCTGTGTCACATGGTTCCACTTCCTGCTTCTGTCACATGGTTCCACTTCCTGCTTCTGTCACATGGTTTCACTTCCTGGTTCTGTCACATGGTTCCACTTCCTGCTTCTGTCACATGGTTTCACTTCCTGCTTCTGTGTCACATGGTTCCACTTCCTGCTTCTGTGTCACATGGTTCCACTTCCTGCTTCTGTGTCACATGGTTCCACTTCCTGCTTCTGTCACATGGTTTCACTTCCTGGTTCTGTCACATGGTTCCACTTCCTGCTTCTGTCACATGGTTCCACTTCCTGCTTCTGTCACATGGTTTCACTTCCTGCTTCTGTGTCACATGGTTCCACTTCCTGGTTCTGTCACATGGTTCCACTTCCTGCTTCTGTCACATGGTTCCACTTCCTGGTTCTGTCACATGGTTCCACTTCCTGTTCCCGGGTCACATGGTTCTTCTTCGGTTTGATTGACAGATGCAGCCCTCGGACCTTCAAGCGTCTCATTCCCTCGACGTCCTGGACTCGTCTAGACCTCCTCGGACTCCGGAGCAGGTCCGAGGATCCACCGTGGCCCCGATCCACGCGGGTCCTCCTAAAGCGGTTCCGGCTCAGATCCTCCAGGGTTCCATCCCGTCGGGACACATCCCCAAACCCGTCATCGTCCCCGACTACATCGCGTGAGTCGACCAACCGGACGCCGTTTCAGACGCGTTTGAACCGTGTTTATGTCCTGGTTCTTCATGTGGTTCCTGGTCCCGACAGGAAGTACCCGTCGATACGGACCGACGAGGAGCGGGACCAGTACCGAGCCGTGTTCAACGATCAATACGCCGAGTACAAGGAGCTGCACTCTGAGGTCCAGACCACGGTCAAGAGGTTCGAAGAGATGGACGCCATGATGAGGAGTCTGCCACAGAACCCCAGCAGCCACATGGTGACGGTCCAGTTATCGATCGGTCCAGTTATCGATCGGTCCAGTTATCGATCGGTCCAGTTAGTGATCGGTCCAGTTAGTGTTCGGTCCAGTTATCGATCGGTCCATTAATTATCGATCGGTTCAGTTAGTGATCGGTCCAGTTAGTGATTGGTCCAGTCATTGATCGGTTCATTAATTATTGATCGGTCCAGTCATTGATCGGTTCATTAATTATTGATCGGTTTATTAATTATTGATCGGTTCATTAAGGGCTGTTCTAGTTTTTTCTGTTTTTACATTTTTTTTTTAATTTTTTCAATTTTTGTTTATTTTTCTACATTTTCTGTTTTTTTTTTTTTCAACGTTTTTTGAAAATAGTTTTTTAATTAAATTTTTTTCTGTTTTTATTTATTTATTTTTTACAGTCGTGTTCTTAAAGCGACAGCGTCTCTTTAACTTTTCACCGTTTCAGGTTGAATCTCGTCGTCGTGTCGACTCGTCTGTTTCATGTGTTTTATTTTCCTTCAGCGTCGTTTCCCTAAAACGCCGTCACTTCCTGTGTTTGTACTTCCTGTTCCTGCTCCGCTTCCTCTCCGCCCTCACATTCCTTCGTCCTGTTGTTTTTCCTCAGGAGGTCGATCGGATCAACAGGATCCTTCAGGAATATCAGAGGAAGAAAAACGTGAGTTTAAACATAAAGTTTAAAATTAAACATAAAGTCAACAAACAAACAAATAAACAAACAAACAAACAGCTGCAGTGCAAATGAAAACACTCAGACACCAGGATGTAAATAAACTAGTAAACAACGTAAACAGGAAGTAGCTACGTTAGCGGCTTCAGCTAACTGCACTATGTTAGCTAACTAAGCTACTTACGCTAACTTGGCTACATTAGCTACTCCAGCTAACTTACTTATGCTAGCTAACTTTGCTATGTTAGCTACATTAACTAATTTAGCCCATTTAGCTGACTTAGCTACTTCAGCTAACCTGGCTATGTTAGCTAACGTAGCAACAGTAGCTAATTTTGTTACTGCAGCTGACTGAATTTATTCTAGCTAACTTTTCTGTGTTAGCTACGTTAACTATTTTAGCTAACTTAGCTACTTAAGCTAACTTGGCTGTCTTAGCTACGTTAACTAATTTAGCCACTAAAGCTAACTAAGCTAATTCCGATACGTAAGCTAACTTTGATGCCTCAATCAACTTAGCAATATTAGCTAACTTACCTACTTCAAATACTTTAGTCATGTGACCTTTAGCTTTAGCTTTAGCTAACGTTAGCTTGTTTCTCTTTAAAACAATAGTCCAGGTTTTAATTTCATGTTGTGTTTTTCAGGATCCAACGTTCCTGGAGAAGAAAGATCGCTGCGAATATCTGAAGAGCAAACTGTCGCACATCAAACAGAAGATCCAGGAATACGACAAAGTGATGGAGTGGAACGACGGCTACAGCTAAAACCTGGGAGACCAGAACCAGAATCAGAACCTGGACCTGAACCTTGTGCTGAAACTTTATAACTGATGGGAACCACGAGAGAAACGATCGTTAGATCTTTGTGAGAGAAGAGAAGAGTGTTTCTGCTGCATTTTGGGGAAAAAAACGAGTAAATCAAAGCTACGCCTGCTAGCCACTTAGCCTAGCTTAGCTTAGCACAAACGGGTGATTAATTTTGTGGTGTATCGATGTTGGGACATAAAACTGACGCTTCATCGAAGGTGAAACTTGTCGTACAAAGTTTGAAAGTTCAGCCAGAAAAAGTCTTTCATCTTTATGCTAAGCTAAGCTAAGCTAAGCTACATTAAGTAACAGAAACAACAAGAGAAACAGGTTTTAACTTTTAGATCTGTGAGCGAAAGGAGACGAGTGTTTCTGGTGCATTTTGGGAAAAAATGAGAAAATCAACACTAAGTTTAAAGCTACAGTCGCTAGCACTTAGTATGTCTTAGCATAGCACAAAGACTTTAAGCTAACGGGTAATTTGTTTTCGTTTGTAGCAATGTTTGAAACAAGCATGTCATGTTAGCAACGTGACAAAATGAGAAAATCAACACTAAAGCTACGTCCGCTAGCAGTTAGCTTAGTCTGCCTTAGCTTAGCACACAGGCTGACGATGATTTGTTTTAACATTATAACAATATTGGAAACAAACATGTCGTCAGCAGCAACATTAGCAGCATGACGTAAAACTGATGCTTCATC
The DNA here is from genome assembly GCA_016801845.1 of Polydactylus sextarius. Lineage (NCBI taxonomy): Eukaryota > Metazoa > Chordata > Actinopteri > Polynemidae > Polydactylus > Polydactylus sextarius. Next base: position 17,298,142 of record CM028931.1, read on the forward strand.
GCTAAGCTAAGCTAACATAGACAGAAACAGGCATCAACTGTTAGATGTGTGTGAACCAAAGGAGACAAGTGTTTATTTTGAAAAGTAAATCAACACTAAAAAAGCTACATCTACGGGTTAAAGCTACGTCCGCTAGCACTTAGCTTAGCACAAAGACTTACAGCTAATGGGTGATTTGTTTTTCCAGTGCAAACATGTCATCATATTAGCAACATGATGTAAAACTGATGCTTTACCAGCTTTAAAGCTATGTCTGCTAGCGGTTATCTTAGCTTATCTTAGCTGAGCTTAGCATACATGCTAACGGGTATAAAAATGTCTGAAACAAACATGTCGTCATATTAGCAACATGATGTAAAACTGATGCTTTATCAAAGGTGAAAGGTAAAAAATAATATCCTCCGTCTTTATGCTAAGCTAACTGCTAATTGCTAACAGAACACTAGCATGTGGGGTGTCGATCTTCTCGTCTTAAAGTGAATAAGCAGATTATTCTCTGTGTTTGTTTGTGATTGTGTTTGTTTGTTTGTGACACTGTGATTTTTATCGTAACCACTATAGTTTCTTAACGTAAACACGGAAACATGAACCTGCTGCATCGTCTGTCCGTGTTTACATCCTCATATCGCTGTTTTTATTGCACACTGTTTGTTTTTCTGTGTCTTCGTCCTTTCATTTCACACGTTCAACATTTTAAACATCAACATATCTCAGTATGTAAACGTTCAACCTGCTGGATTTTCTATTTTCTCTGTAAATATTTGATTTGTATTTTTATCTTCTGCTGTAAAAGTCCGTTTCTTTCATAATTGAAGAGACGACGTTGCCGTTCTGATCGTGCACTGAGTCGTTTCTTTACATGTTAAAGGGAAATGAATAAAAAACCAAAACAAAAGATAAATTAGAGCTGAAAGAACGAGTCGATCTGACGACAAAACTAAGTGTTTCCGTTGGTTTTTATTTGTTGTTCTGATGTTTTATTCAATTAATAATTAAAAGATAAAAAATAATAAGATTCAAACTAAAATCTTTTTGTTTTATTTTGTCTCATTTTCTTTTAGAAGAACTTTATTATTTATTTTTTATTTATACATATTTTTGTTTTAGAATATAAGGTCATTTTTTTATTAAACATTAGGTAAATATTTTTTTTAATTTTTTGAAAATACACATTTAAATTTTTATTAAATTTTTTATACTTAATTATTTAAATAATTTAGTTATTAAAGATATTTCCCAGTAAATATTTCTGAATGAAATAAAATCATTATTTTATTATATTACATTTTAGCTTAAAATTAAAAATCTTTTTTAAATTAAAATTAATATTATATATATATATTTTTTTTTAGATATTTTGTCACTAATGAACCAGTTTTATTCCTGATTTATTGTTTTAGATATTTTAGGGCATTTTTTAAAAATATTAAATTAATTTATAAACGTCTGATTCTCTAGTTAAACTGTCACTTTTATTATTTAATTTCTTTATTTTTATTTCAGCGGTCCTGTTCCTTTAAATCCTCGGTGCGTCACTTCCTGTTTCTGTGGCTGTAACCTGACACCGGCCTGAGGGGGCGTGGCCTGGTGTGGGGAGGGGGCGTGGCCTGGTGTGGGGAGGGGCGTGGCCTGGTGTGGGGAGGGGGCGTGGCCTGGTGTGGGGAGGGGCGTGGCCTGGTGCAGCAGGTTAAGGTGTGTCTTGTTTTTATCTTCATCAGTTTCAGTGAAACGTTTGAACCGAAGAAGAAGCGTCGTCGTCTCGCGCCTCTGGTGAGTCGTGGATTTATTGATTTTATTGATTATTGTGTGTTTTCTCAGGCGTTTTGTTGTTGATGAAACTTAATCACGTGAAACTGAAACGTTTTGACGTTTGATCAAATTCAACTTTTCAAACCTTTTATAATCGCGTCCTTTCAAAATGAAAGTCGTTTCAGCTTTAAAGTGAAAAGTTTCGTCGGGGATTTGACTCAACTTATTGATTGATTGAGAAATTGATCAGAGTTTCGTGTTTTTTATTGTTCTGATCAATCAAACTCTTATTGTGACAGGTTGTTTTAACAGGAAGCAGCTGATCGATCAACGATGTCGTCCAGACCCAACGGGAGTCCACCTCCATACGAGTCTGACGGATAGTGAGTTATTGATTATCGATCCGTTCAAATCCCGGTTTTATTTAAATAATATGATGAAGAATTAAATATCTTCACATTTTATGACTTAATGAATTAAATAAACAACTGTTGAGTATTTTATTTATTAAATAAATTATAGAAGATACCAACAAAATAAAATACATGAATTCATTCTAATTAATTAATTTATTTTATGATGCAATAAAATAGATGTAATGATTTAAATTAATTAATAATGAATGAATTAAATGAAATAAATAAAAATCCATATATTTTGTTTGTTTTATTAAATCAATAATTAATTGAATTGTTTTTTTATTTAGTAAATTACTGAAAATAATTTAGATAATGGAAAAAATAAATATAAAATTATAGTTTTTAAATTAAATATATTTTTTTTAGTTTTTAAAATTTCTTTCCCTAGTTCTACACTGACTGTATCTCTTCCTCTTAGTTTTTCTTTATTTTTTAAATAAAATAAAATCGATGAAAATGACCCTGATGAATTTATATCAATATTTTTTTTCCTTTTATTTTGACACTAACGTCCGTCTCTGTACTTCCTGTGTCGACAGCAACGCCCCCCCTCAGCCGGCGTACTCCTACTACCCGGACGATGAGTTCCAACATTTCTACCGCTGGACGTCTCCGCCCGGCGTCCTGAAGATCATGTGCATCATCGTCATCGTCATGTGCGTCGCCATCTTCGCCTGCGTCGCCTCCACGTTGGCGTGGGACTCCCAGGGGGCGCTGGGAGGCTTCGGGGGCATCGGGGGGGTGTACGGCGGCGGGACGTACAGCGGCGGAACATTCGGAGGCAGCAGCTTCGGAGGCGGAGCCTACGGACCCGCGAACGGCTACGGCTACGGCGGCCTGGGAGGAAACTACACCGACCCTCGGAAAGGCAAAGGCTTCATGATCGCCATGGCGGCCATCACCTTCATCTTCTGTCTGGTGGTCTTCATCGTCGTGGTGTCGCACCAGAGTCTGACGGAGAGCCGCAGGTTTTATCTCGCCGTGCTGATCATCTGCGCCATCTTGGCGCTGCTGATGCTCATCGCCTCCATCGTCTACCTGATGGCCGTCAACCCCATGGCCCAGTCGTCCGGGTCCGTCTACTCCAGTCAGATCGCCGGACTCTGCGCCCAGTATCAACAGCCGCAGGTGTCGGGGATGTTCGTCAACCAGTACCTGTACCACTACTGCGTTGTGGAGCCACAGGAGGTGAAACAATCTTCTTCTTCTTCTTCGTGACAAAATTTGCAAAAAAAATCAAAAAAGTTCCTATAGACTTTGAATAGGACTGACAATTGTTTTTGTCGTCTTTCAAACATCTACTGCTCTGTCACACTGTCACCTAGAGACGTCATTCAAACTTTAAACTATAGACACAAGTCCAGTCTGTTGATGATGTAATCAACATTTTAATAGGTTGAATAGTTTTTGATCAATCGCTGATCAATCATCATGATGGTTTTTGTATAAATTCAGAGTTTATAAAGGGTGTGTATTGGGCGATGATGTCATCAGTTAGAACAGAGGCTTTTTTGTTATGAATTTTGTCTTTAAACGCTGCTCAGAGACACAAGTTTCACTCTACACATGTGATTGTTTCCACAGTTGTAGTCACACTTCCTCTTTCACACAATGTTTCTACCTAAACAACAGGATGTATAGTTTTTAAATTATCTTCCTCTGAGTGATAAGAACCACTCAACTGCTCCATTGACTCCATGTTAATCCAGAACAGGATTTTCAGAGAAAAACAGAAACTAGTCTTTATCTAACTTGATGTATTTTCCACATTTTTGACACTAGAAACAGATAAATTAGATCAACATGTTTAGTAAAGATTTGAAGGTTTTAAGGTGAAGACATTTTGCTGATAGTAGTTTACGAGGTGAGCAGAGCCCAGCTCACCCCCGTCGTCTTCTTCTTCTTATTATTTCAGGCGATCGCCGTCGTGTTCGGCTTCCTGGTCACCGCCGCTCTCATCATCATGCTCGTCTTCGCTCTGAAGACGCGTCAGAAGATCCAGAACTACGGGAAAAGCAACATCCTGTGGAAGAAAGTGAAGGTTGTTGATGAGATGGAGCCGCCGCAGGACGTGGAGGCCTGGGTCAGTCTGTCCACCTCTAGATCCACCGACGTAAAACACGCGGAGCCGCGAGGTCACGATAACGTTGTTGCTTCTTTACCAGAGAAAAGAAAAGAAATGAGAGTTTTGTTCTTCTGTTGTGACGTTTTGGGAAGTTTAAAGTTTAAAAGCAGGAAGTCGTTCAGCGGAACATAAAAGGTGATAAACCGGACGTGATGCGTTCAAGTGACACCAGCTGTTTTCAGGTTTAAATCAGAACGTTTCTAAGCGTTTTAAGGACGTTGACGTGACAGACTGAAGCTTCAGACTCGGCTCGACGTTGTTGTTGTCGTGGAGGTTGTTGAACCAGTTCGGTGGCTCGGTCGGCGGCGGGGGAGGGGAAGTGAAACGGCCTCTTCAGTTTCAAGGTGTGGCCGCGTTTCAAACGCTGACGCTACGACTTTAAAACAGGAAGAACGACAGAAACAAAAGGTAAACGAGGAGTTAATGTCACATCGAAACTGTCGCGCTAAAAAAAACCACGTCAGTAAAATAAAACATCAACTATATCAAATAAATGTAAATGATAATTAAAAAACGTGTTGATCACTTTAGATTTATTTATAAATAAAATAAAAAGAGAGAAAATTAACATTTTATTTTTTATTGGTTGATTATTTGTCAGTGATTAATATTTAATTTTAGTAATAAAAATGTAAAAAAATCAAGAAAATTAACAATTTTTATTTGTTTATTTACTTATTATTTATCTTTTAATAATTAACTATAATAATTTAGAAATTAAATTGTTGTTGAGAATAATATTATTTGAATATTTTTGAAAATTATTTAATTATTTAAAAATATTAAAATGTTTTTGAAAAGATTTTTTCGACACTTTCACTTTATTTTCTTGATGAATCAGTGAAGTTTGTTTTCACGAGTCGTCGTCAGATGTGATGAGTCGTCGTTTAGTAAAAGTTGAGTCGTTGAGTCGTTTAGAGTCGTTGAATCATCGAGTCGTTGAGTCGTTTAGAGTCGTTGAGTTGTTGAATCATTGAGTCATTTAGAGTCGTTGAATCATTGAGTCGTCGTCAGATGTGATGAGTCGTCATTTAGTAAAAGTTGAGTCGCTGAGTCGTTGAATCATTGAGTCGTTTAGAGTCGTTGAGTCGTTTAGAGTCGTTGAATCGTTGAGTCGTTTAGAGTCGTTGAATCATTGAGTCGTTTAGAGTCGTTGAATCATTGAGTCGTCAAAGCGGCTGCAGGCGAATCTTCTCCGTTCTCAGACGAGTCGACACACGTTCACGTTCCACAGATTCACTTTGCTTCAGCTTGTAGAATCTATAGAAACATAGATGTGACATATGTGGTAAACATGTTGTTGTTGTTGTTGTTGTTGTTGTGGTGCAGGTCAACAACGTGTCGGTTCCTCCAGAGGAACTACCGATGTCTGATTATCCTGAAAAACTGAGCAGCTCCAGAGACGGACTGGACGACTACCGACACACACCACAGTGAGTGTGTGTGTGTGTGTGTGTGTGTGTGTGTGTGTGTGTGTGTGTGTGTGTGTGTGTGTGTGTGTGTGTGTGTGTGTGTGTGTGTGTGTCCAGCAGGAGGCAGCAGAGACACAATGTTTTTATTTGACAGAAACAAAAAATGAGTCTTAAATTTACCAAAATAAAAGTTTCCTTCAGAGCTGAAAACGTTGAACATATTTTATTTCTAACGTCATTTTATTTTTCTCTTCCTCTGATGAATCATCGTCGAAACTATGTCAAACATGTTTGACGAAACGAAACCGACAACAGAAAGAAACACGTCAGACCTGTCGACTCATCAATCAATCAATCAATTAATCAATCAGTCACATCAGAGCTGCTGGAAGATGAAAAATAATGATCAGGATCATTTCAAACAATTCACCTGGAAACAAAACAGTGACTGTACCAACGATTAGCATTGCTAACATTTAGCATATCTAACCATTAGCATCGCTAACGTTTAGCATCGCTAACGTTTAGCATCGCTAACGTTTAGCATCTCTAACCATTAGCATCGCTAACGTTTAGCATTTCTAACATTTAGCATCTCTAACATTTAGCATCGCTAACGTTTAGCATCTCTAACATTTAGCATCTCTAACATTTAGCATCGCTAACATTTAGCATCTCTAACATTAGCATCTCTAACATTTAGCATCTCTAACCATTAGCATCTCTAACGTTTAGCATCTCTAACATTTAGCATCTCTAACATTTAGCATCTCTAACCATTAGCATCTCTAACATTTAGCATCTCTAACCATTAGCATCTCTAACATTTAGCATCGCTAACATTTAGCATCGCTAACGTTTAGCATCATTTAGCTGAAGTTGAAGTTAATTCCAAACCGTGTCTCTTCTCAGACCGGACTTTGAGCCCAGCATGCCGCTGCGTAACGGCGCCGCCTACAGCAGCACCTCGGACATGACCAGCTCAGCGGGACGACCCAAGAAGAGACGAGCCAATCGACCTCGACGCGCCGACGGTCAAGACTACGACACCGACTACAACTCGTCGGGAGACGAACTCGACGACAACGACTTCGACAGGTACGAAGATTAACGTTGATGTTAAAACCAAACATCGTACGTTCGACGTTACGTTAAGTTTTTAATGCATACTGATGCTAACTAGCTAACATAGCTAACTTGTCTAATTAGATACTTAAGCTAACTTTGTTACCTTAACAAACTAAGCTATTTTACTCAGTTGCTTTTGTTAACTTGTTTGTTAACGTAGCTAATATAGCTACCTCAGCTAACTTAGCTCATTTGATATATCTTAGCTAACTGGAGGTACTAGCTACTTAGCTTGGCTATGTTAGCTAATGTAGCTGATATAGATACCTTGGTTTATTTAGCAACCTCAGCTAACTGAGCTAAACTTCCCACCCTTATAAATGTAGCTATTTTAGCTAAATCTGAAGGGTCTAACTGTTGTCACCTTAGCATTAGCAGCACAGAAAAAGAAAGCTGGTTCAGCTACGGCTTCTGTAGCTAACATTTAGATACTTTAGCTAGCTTAGCTAATTTTGATACTGTAGCAATTTCAGCTAACTTAGCTAATTTAGCCAGTTCAGCTAACTTGATGCTGATGTTAGCTGGCTACGTTAGCTAGCCCTAGCGCCACTGAATTTAAACTAACTTCCAGTTTTTAGCACCGACATCGGCTGTTCTTTGACGAGCGTTTTTCTTCCCGTTTCAGTGAATTTCCTCCGATCAGGAACGAGCAGGATCGCGCCGACTACAAGCAAGAGTTCGACCGCGAGCATCAGGAGTACAAGGACCTGCAGGTGGAGCTGGACGCCATCAACAGGAAGCTGTCGGACGTGGACCGCGAGCTGGACCAGCTGGCGGAGGGAAGTCCCCAGTATCTGGTGAGAAGACGGACTTTTATTCTGAAATTTAAACGTGAAAGTTTTGAGTTGATGTCAGTCGACAAAAAGATGAAACAAATCTGTTAAATTACGTAAAAACTACGACTTATTCTAGTTAATTTACTTTTATTCTGGTTAATGTACGACTTTTAGTCTCGTTAATTTACGACTTTTAGTCTCGTTAATTTACGACTTTTTCTGGTTTTATTCCAGGACGCGATGGACGAGTACAACAGGATAAAGAACATGAAGAAGGTGAGTTTGTTAAAGAAATTTAAAATCTGTTCTAACTTTTATCTTCATGTTCACCTGGTTTTGTTTCGTCTGGTCTCATGTGGTCTCATGTGGTCTCTTGTGGTCTCTTGTGGTCTCATGTGGTCTCTTGTGGTCTCTTGTGGTCTCATGTGGTCTCTTGTGGTCTCTTGTGGTCTCTTGTGGTCTCTTGTGGTCTCATGTGGTCTCATGTGGTCTCTTGTGGTCTCTTGTGGTCTCATGTGGTCTCTTGTGGTCTCTTGTGGTCTCATGTGGTCTCTTGTGGTCTCTTGTGGTCTCTTGTGGTCTCATGTGGTCTCATGTGGTCTCTTGTGGTCTCATGTGGTCTCATGTGGTCTCTTGTGGTCTCATGTGGTCTCATGTGGTCTCATGTGGTCTCTTGTGGTCTCTTGTGGTCTCATGTGGTCTCTTGTGGTCTCTTGTGGTCTCATGTGGTCTCTTGTGGTCTCATGTGGTCTCATGTGGTCTCTTGTGGTCTCATGTGGTCTCATGTGGTCTCATGTGGTCTCATGTGGTCTCATGTGGTCTCATGTGGTCTCTTGTGGTCTCTTGTGGTCTCTTGTGGTCTCATGTGGTCTCTTGTGGTCTCATGTGGTCTCTTGTGGTCTCTTGTGGTCTCATGTGGTCTCATGTGGTCTCTTGTGGTCTCTTGTGGTCTCATGTGGTCTCTTGTGGTCTCATGTGGTCTCATGTGGTCTCTTGTGGTCTCATGTGGTCTCATGTGGTCTCATGTGGTCTCTTGTGGTCTCATGTGGTCTCTTGTGGTCTCTTGTGGTCTCATGTGGTCTCTTGTGGTCTCATGTGGTCTCTTGTGGTCTCTTGTGGTCTCATGTGGTCTCTTGTGGTCTCTGCAGTCGGCCGACTACCAGATGAAGAAGCGTCGCTGTAAATACCTCAAGTCTAAACTGAACCACATCAAGAAGCTGGTGAGCGACTACGACCGCGGAGCCTGACCCGTCTGGACCGCTGGTGGTTTTTAAACGAGCCGAGTCGCCGTCGAACAGTGAAGCTGCCGAGGAGCCGCTGAAACACGTTGTTTGTTTGTTTGTTTGTGTGTTTGTTGCCCTGACAACGACAGAACAACAGACCGCCTGGTATTATTCAGCCGTATTTATTTTGCTTCGTGTGACCGAAACGTACGATCGTGATGTAAATAGAAATTCATCTTTTACCTGTTTGACTCTTCGTATTTTCTTTTTAACGCATCTTTGTTTGTTTGTTTGTTTTTATATCAGCAACACAAACGTGTAAACAAACGAGACTCGCTGACGTTTGTGACGTGTTTTGTTTGAAATGATCATTGCAGCTTCGTTGGACTCTGACATGTTTTTATTACAATAAATTCATTTACTAAACACATCCTGTCACCGCTTGGTTCTTGTTTGACGACGTTAGCAGCGTTAGCAGCGTTAGCGTTAGCAGCGTTAGCAGCGTTAGCGTGGCCACCAGGTGGCGCCAGAGCTGAAATAAATGATTGAAACTTGTCACAGTGATTTTAAAACCAGTTGTGGTTTTGTTTTTCTCTTCTCTGCTCATGTACAAGCCAAACGTTAACTTAAACCCAGCTGGTAGCGTCGTGCTAAGCTAGTCCTCCAACCACTAGGAGGCAGTAGAGCACCAACACATGTAGAAGAAGAAGAAGATACAGGAAGAAGACGTGTGTGAGTCAAGATGGAGGTGGCAGCAGCACATCCTGGTGAGTCCACAGGTTTAACAAACTTTAGATGCTAGTTTGTCTTTTAGCTTTAGCTCCCTTTTTTAGTGTCTTTTAGCTCATTGAGCCTTGTTTCGTCTTGATTTAAACAGCAGACAAACAAAGCTAGCAAAACATTTAGCAGCTGAAGAGTTCAGTCTTGTTAGAAACTGAAACAATAAAAGACAAGACATGAACGTTAATGTTTTAGTGTTTGATAAGAAACAGGATGTTTGTTTTGTTGTTGTTGTTGTTGTTGTTGTTGACGACGTCTTTGTTAAAAAGTTTGTTAAAGCCCAAAAGAGTCAATTGTCAAATCAAACACCAACTTCTAGAGATATGTTACGTTGGTTGAAGTAATATCCAGTTTGACCGTCTTTTGTTTTCACAACCAAATAGTTAACAATGAAAGTAAATGGGGCAGTCAGCCAAACGTATCTAAACTGTCATTTTTTAACCACTAATAAAGCTCAAAATATCACTTCACTTCAGCAGTAGCATGAATAGGGTCCCTACACATAAACTGAAGTACTGATAACTTAGTAAGTGAACCAGAGTTTATTAAAAAGACTCTTCACCGACACATTGACCTGTTGTTTCAGGAAAATGTTGAATCTGCTGATCTGGAACAACCTTCATCACCAGTTGTTATGAAAACAAGACGTTAGACACTTCCTGTCTCTTAATGCAACTAAAAGATTAAAATGAAAATAAAAACAAACCTAAACATCAAATTACAAAACAAACTCATGCTTATAGTTAACGTTTAGCCTAGCTAACACTTAGCATCGATAACATTTAGCATCACTAATGCTTAGCGTCACAAACGTTTAGCATCACTAACATCTAGCATCTCTAGCGCTTAGCTTTGCTAACGTTTAGCTTTGTTAACACTGAGTATCGCTAACATTTAGCATCTGTAATGTTTAGCCTCACTAGCACTTAGCGTTACTAACGCTTAGCCTTGCTAACATTTAGCATCACAAACATCTAGCATCTCTAGCGCTTAGTATGTCTAACATTTTGCATTTCTGACACTTAGCATCTGTAACATTTAACATCGTTAACACTTAGCTTTGCTAACACTTAGCATCTCTTCTTCACATCTTCACCATGTGTCTGTGAATGAATATGACATAGAAAAATGACACTTAGTTCCCTGATGGTTACTAAGTTATCAGTACTTCAGTTCATGCTACTGCTACGTCTCAGGAAAAGAAGCTGGATTTTGTTGAAGGAGCTAATTAGCTATGGTGCTTCGCTAACTTTGATACCTTAGTAAATTTCGATGTTCTAGCTAACTATTCAAGCTAAATTTGTCGTCTTAGCTAACGTGGTTACTTGAGCTAACTGAGGTTGGACTGTGAAGGATCAAACTGTTGTAGCTTCATGTCTCAGAAGAAGCTGGTTTTGTTTCTACTAGCTAAGCGCTATCAGCATCAGGATTCAATTCATGCTAACTTGGCTAGCTTAGCTAACTTTACTGCTTTAAGTTATTGAGCTATTCCAGCTAACTTGGCTACTTTTGTTAACTTATTTAGCTACCTTGTTAGCTAATTTTGCTATTTTAGATATCGTAGCTTAGCTTAGCTGCTAGCTACTAGCAGACATGTTTATTCATGCTACTGCTGAAGTGAAGTGATATTTTGAGCTTTATTAGTGGTAAAAAAATGACGGTTTAGATATGTTTGGCTGACTGCCCCATTTACTTTCATTGTTAACAGTATTAGCCTCCCAGCCAGGCTCGGTTCAGGCGGTGGTTTTAAACTGTTCAGTTTGCATCGAGTGTCTCCTCAGCAGCATCGTCCTCGTCTTCTCTCTGGGATGTCCTGGAGGAGCCGCGGGAAGGAAACCGCCTCCGCTCGAGTTGTAGACGTTGAGGACGGGAGCGTTGGTGGAGCTGAGGGTCAGCGGTGGTAAAGACCTGGGTTTGGACTGGGAGCTGTGGTCCAACAGGAAGGCCCCGGATCCTCTGCGTTCGTACCCAGAGAGGAGCCTCTTGTTGGGGCCGCAGACGGTCGAGGCCTCCCTGGACCCCAACGTGCTGGAGCAATGTAGCGGCGCCAGCTTCCTGTCTTCTGGGAGGTGCTGGAGCTGAGGGTCGGAGCCGTAGATGTCGGCACCGAGTTTACGTCTCTGGATGATGCTGTGGACACTTTTACCTCCTGACAGCAAAGAACAAGACGGGGAGGAGGCGACGGACTCGACGGAGTGGAGGTTGGGATGGGAGGCGGAGTGAGGCGACAGGAGCCCGGGTAACGACATCTTCTGGCCTCCACGGTTCTTATCGACTCCTTGTCGTTTGGTCGACCGGTCGTCGTCTTCGTCTAGAACCGGAACTCGGAAGCAGAAACTTGTCGTTTCAGTGGAGTCTTGGGTTTTTAGCGACGCCGGGATCTTCAGCCATGGTTCAGAGTTCAGCCTCAAGAGCGGCTGCTGGAGTCCGTTGGGGAACCGTGATGGAGAGCAAGGATGGGAGCTAACGCCGTAACGCCGCTGACTCCGCTAACTCCGCTAACTCCAGACTGGGCTTCTTTGAAGGAGAAGACGGGTTTTGGAGGGTGTAAGGACGAGGACGGGCACTGAGGGGAAGTGATGAGTTGGATTTCAGACGGAGACGCCGGTGCCGCTAACGGGTTCTTGTCTGTGGGGTCCATCGGGTCGAGCGGGGGCATCCCGAGGTACTGCTGCGTCCCACACGGGAACTTGTCGGTGGTGATGATGATCACCTCCTTCCCTTTGGCTTTACACGTCTCCAGCAACAGTTTCAGGACCTTCCAGTCTCCGGCCACGACGGCGTAGACCAGCGCAGACGTCCCGGACCGGTCCTCCAGGCCGACGTCGGCCCCGCTGGCGAGCAGCAGCGCCACCACCTCGGCGCCGGCGAGCTGGCGGCAGGCGTGCATCAGGGCGGAGCGACCCTCCTTGTCCTGGATGTTGGGGTCGGCTCCTTTCTCCAGGAGGAACTGGACCAGCTTGACGCGGCTGGCGCTCTGAGCGTCGCTGTGCTGCGTCACGCACGCCACCATCAGCGGCGTCTGGCCGTGGCCGTCGCTCTCGTTGATGTAAGCTCCGCCCTCCAGGAGCAGGCGGGTGAGGCGGAGGCGGCGGAGGAAGACGGCTCTCAGTAACGGGTTCCCCGACTCCATCGCCACGCCAGCGTTACAACCTTCAGCCGCCATCTTTATTTGGTCCCAGAGAGCGACTTGAAGTTTCTGTGGAAAAGAACGAAAGACGTTTGACTGTTGGCGGATCTGGTCTACAAAGACCACGTAGTCTATAAAGACCACATAGTCATGTGACCTTTAGCTTTAACTACACTGCAGTGAATCATGGGATATGTTGGACTGTGAAGGATCCAACCGTTGTAGCATCACGTCTCAGGAAAAGAAGCTAATTAGTTGAAGGAGCTTTGCTAATTTAGCTAATGTTGCCATTTTAGCTAATTTCGTGATACAAAGCTAACTTTGTTGTCTTAGCTAACGTAGCTGCTTCAGCTAACTGATGTTGGTCAAGGATCTAACTGTTGTAGCGTCACGTCTCAGAAAAAGAAGCTGGTTTTCATCTACGAGCTACGTCAGCTAACTTGGCTACTAGCTTAGCTAGTTTAGCATCCTTAGCTAACTATGATTCCTTAGGTGAGGTCATTGAGCTAGTCCTGCTAACTTGGCTTTGTTTGTTGACTTATTTAGCTATCTCGTTTGCTAACTTTGTTTATTTAGATACTTTTGCTTATTTCACTGCCTCAGCTAACGTAGCTAGCTGTGAAGGATCCAGAAATGGCTGTTTTTGTCTACTAGCTACTTCGGCTAACTTCGCTACATTAGCAAACCTAGCTAGCTTAGATACCTTAGGTGATTTTGTAATTAATCGAGCTATTCCAGCTAATCTGGCCACATTTTTTTGACTTAGCTACCTTGTTCGTTAGCTAATTTCGGTAATCTATTTACCCTAGCTCAGTTAACCACTTCAGCTAACGTTGCTAATTTTATAATACTTCAGTTAACTTAACTAACGTTGTTACCTTAGGTAATTTGATTATTTCAGCTAACATCCTAGGCTGCATTAGCTAGCTTAGCTAGTTTAGATACCTTAGCTAATGTTGATGCTTTAGATAATTGAGCTATTCCAGCTAAATTGGCTCATTTACTTAACAAAATTTTGTGACATTTAAGCTAACTTTGTTATCTTGGCTAAATTAGCTATTCAAGCTAACCGAAGGATCTAACAGTTGTAGCTGAGAGAAAGAGCTGGTCTATTAGGTACTGATGCTAACTTGGCTACAATAGCTAAATTGACTGCATTAGCTAGCTTAGCTAGTTTAGATACATTAGCTAACTTTGATGCTATTCTAGCTAACATGGCTATGTTTGTTGACCTATTTAGCTACCTGGGGTAAGATAGCTAGATACTAGATACTGACGCTAACTTTGCTACCTTAGCTAACTTGACCTGGTTATTGACCTGTTACCATTTACTTGGCTACGTTTGTTGACTGATGTAGCTTCTGCAGCTAAATTAACAACATTAGCTAACTTTGTTATCTTGGCTAAATTAGCTATTTAAG